>CAXARU010000054.1:192500-792500 GCA_963971365.1 Lasioglossum villosulum
CCTTTTCATTCTGTTCTTTCTTTCTTTTTCTTTTCACTTTCTCTTCCATTTCCTTCTTGTCGTTCTCCATGGCTTCCTCTATTATTCTTTTAACTTCCATCTCGTCTAATTCAGATTCCGAGATGTCCAGCTCGGAATCTGTGTCAGATGGATATATGAATTCCAACTGTTTAAACCCGGGTTGATCTTTTGAAGTCCCGGGTTTGTGCTTGTCTCCCACCTCCACATTCTCTCCGACCTCTTTCTTTCTCCTTTCCTTCTCCTTTTTTGTTTTTTGGTTTTTTGTATTTTTGGTTTTGTTTTCTTTAAGATTATCCATAGTATTCCCACGAGTCGGGACGAGTAGAGGTCACTCCTAGGGTTACGCCCTATCCCAGGAGAAGGCTAATACAACAGGGGGCGCCAGGTACCCTGAGGTTTAGCCACTTGGCGGTCGAGCACCCTCGACCATCGCACTCGTCTATGTAGTACGACCCTCCATCGCCGCGGTCTCCAGCTTAGAGGTTGGGATTTGATGTAAAGGGGTTTATCTCCCCGCGGTCCGACACAGTTAAGGTAGGACCCTCGGTCTCGCGAGGAGTTTTCCGATTTTGCGAGAGCCACGGTGATCCTGAAGCGACCACTCGCGTAAGAGCTCTCTCACCAGAGCCACCGTTCGTCACCCGAAGGTGTCCAGGTCCTGCCACGAGGAGGAGGGGTTGGTGCACCAGGGAATATAACCCTGGCCCTTTAAGACCCAAGTAGATAGGGACAAGATCTACTGTTTTGATTCCGGAGACGGTACCTTAGCCTGTTGGCCAACCCGCCCCTCCCCTATTCCTAAAGACGTTCGGAAATCGGGGATTGGGATCGTAGTGATGCACGATCAACGCACCTCGAGACGAGGTCTCGAGTACCAGTTTGGCGCGAGATTTGCAGTTTCGCGCCGCTACTGGTTGAGCACGGTCTTCTAGCTGACCGATTTTTGAGCTGACGTTTCATCCCACCGCGCGCGAGGCGCGCGCAGAGCGATGGAAACGCCAGCTCGTACCCTAGACAGTCCGGGCCAGACACCACTGCCACCTCGAAGCCAACGCCTATTGTTGGGGGGCGATCGACGGAAGCCTATTAGCCGTTCGTCGATCGCTGGGCTCCCCAACCCCGAGGTACCGATTTATGGACTCGGGTGGACCATGTCAGAGGGGGGGCCGCGCCAGACGCGCCTCCACCTTCGACCCGGGGACCGAGCGGCGAAGGCGCGGAACGCGCAAAGACACCCCCTCCTGTTTGGCTCTGCAAAAGCCGCTAGAGGCAATAGGGAGCATGCAAAATGCTGAAAGGGCATGCAATAATGTGATTATTGGGGCCGGCGTTTAGGGGGGAGCGCGTCGCGGAGGAGGGAGGGTGGGGGGGATTAGCGCAGGTCATGCGGCGCGGTCAACGGTGGCCGGCCGCATCTCCTTCTTTTGCAGCACTTTGCGTGCGAAGGAGCTGAACGCTTCGGCGACGTCGTCGCTTACGAAAATACTGAGAGGTGGTGGCCATGTATGCCCAAGTGAATTAATTAAGGATGACAGTGGTTCTCGCTCCGTCGCATGCAATTTGCAATGAAGGAGTACGTGGGTAGATGACTCAGTTCCCTCGCCACAGTCGCAGTCAGGAGACTCTGTCAAACCGAAATGACAGAGTTTCTCCCGAAAATCGCCGTGCCCGGTGAGGAACTGTGTCGTGTAGAAGGTGATGGGGACGCGACAGCGGGCCCTCTCCGTCAATGTTGGGAAGAAACCGAAAGTGGTTCTTCCCTTGACCGATCTGGCCCATCTGTTTTGCCACAATTCGAGGGTATCGTCGCGAAGGGCTTTACGAGTGGCCGTAATATGGTCGCGGGGGTCGTCGAAGAGGCCAGGGGCGAAGATAATCCCGCGATGTTCGAAGGGGATGTTTTTTCTGACGAGGAAGCGGAGTCGCTTCTCCGTCAGAAATAAATCTATAGGGGGTTGGAGTCCCAGCACGCAGAGCGCATCGTTAGACGTGGTGCGGTACGCAGCGCATACTCTCAGAAGAGCAGTGCGCTGCGCACTTTGGAGAGTGGAAACGTGTTTTTGGGTGAGCTTGTGGGCCCAACCAATCGCACCGTAGGAAATTATAGAGAGGAAGATGCTTTTGAATAGCAGAGATCGGGCGCGGAAATCGTATCCCCATTTGGAACCCATTAGGGCCGAGATGCCACTGAACTTTGCCTTCGCGTGGTCAGATATCCGGATTACGTGCTCGGACACACTTAACGAGTGACCGTACACGATCCCCAGGTACCTAAGGCTCTTAGCGAAAGCAAGGCTGGCGGTATCCATTTTGATGACGGGCGGACGAGAAATGCTAAGGCTGCCCCTCACTCGAAGCATAACTGTTTTATGAGGGGCTATGGCCATTTTATTTTTACTGCACCATGCCTGTAGCGCGTCGGTGACCAGGGCTGACGTCATTTCTAAGGAAACCCGAGAGTTCCCTTCCACGACGACCAGCAGGTCATCGGCGTATGCCACAGTGTGCGTGTTTTGAATTAACGCGATTTCGCGGAGTAAAGAATCGAAGAGGAGATTCCAAATGGAGGGGCCGAGGACCGAGCCCTGCGGGCATCCCTTGGTAACGGGTTTGTAATGGGAAGAGTATTCCGCGGAAAGAACTATCTTGCGATCCCGGAAATAATCAATGAGGACATTGTATAAGTTGCGCGGACAATCGCGATTTCGCAACTCGGCCGTAACAGCAGGCCACCAGACGTTGTCGAACGCTCCCTTGATATCAAAGGAGAGTGCGACCGCGTGCTTGGCGTTGGACGACTGAACGACTCCCTGCAGTCTGTGCAGGGCATCGTCCGTCCCCAAGCCTCTCTTAAAGCCGAACTGCGAGTTCGAGGCTAGCGGATGTTTATTAATTAGGTCACCTAATCCGGTGATTATTAGCTTCTCCATCACCTTTCCAATAACGGGAAGCAGGCATATGGGGCGGTAAGAGGAGGGCGCGGTTTCGGGTTTATCAGGGGATTTGAGGATCGCCCTGATTTTTCCCGTTTTCCACGATTCTGAGAATAGGCCGAATTTTAAGCACCCGTTGAAAATTTTGAGAAATAGGGCGGGGGAGCGGCTGAAGGCCTGCTTGAGAACGGGTACTTCGATACCGTCGGGGCCGGGCGTACGGTTGTCGCCGAGGTTTCTAATTATTACCTGCAGATCCGCGAGGGAGAAGTCGGGGGCATCGGGGGTGTTGATTTCGCGAGTGAAATCGCGTCGCGTGATAGCGTGCGACTCGCTGTCCGGAGCAGAGTCGTCCGGGGAGAGCGCGGCAAGCAGGGCACAGGCACTTTCGTGCCAGCTCTGGGTCGTAGAGTCGGTGGTCGAAATCGACGTAAGAAGTTGCGGAGCAATCTTCTTGCCGAACGCCGACCGGTATGGGGCGGACCAGGGATTTTCTAGGCCCATTCGGGTAACAAGCTCCCTCCATCCTCTCCTTGCGGAGGTGCGGAAAAGTGCCCGATACTCCTTGTGGGCCCGAGAGTACGCGCGACGTTTCTCTTCTCGGAGAGCGGGATCCCTCTCGCGTTGGAATTGCCTACGGAGGCGATTAGACGAGCGCTTGAGGCGCGTAAGCTCTTCCGTCCATCCGGGAACGGCACGGGGGTGCCACCTTTTCCTCGGGATGGACAGAGAGGCAGCGCCCAGTATGGCCCTCTCCAGATGGGAGACAGCTGTCTGGACGTCGTCGCGGGAGGAAAATTCGAGAGGGGGAGCGCCTTCGGAGAGAAGTCGCGCGAACTCAATTCCGAATTCGTCCCAGTTCGCTCTGTGGCACGCAAATCTGCCAAGGATGGGGGGAGGATTTGGGATAGTATTATGACTGCTTAGTTCAAGCAGGATGACATTGTGGTCACTGGAGGTCCTGCCATCAAGAACACTCCAGGAGAAGGACAGGGAATCGGCTGCAGCAGTCCGCAGCGTTACGTCTATACAAGACGCACCGGCGGGACCACTGTATGTGGGGGGATTTCCAGTCTGGTTAAGGATTTGGAGGGGGTTTTGCGCGAGAAAACGCTCAAACTCCCTCCCACGGATCCAGGCGCGCTTATTGTACGTGTTTGAGCTGGGGGGGAGCGGGTCGTGCCACAGAGCGGACCTGGCGTTCGCGTCGATTCCGAAGAAGATCGGCTTTCCGCGAAGGGAATCAATAATATTTTGGAGGGACGCGATTCCGGCCTCTATACGGTCTTTGTACTGAAAGTAACAGCTGACCAGGTACAGAGGGCCGAGGGGACCGGTTAATTCTATGACGGCGGTGTGCGTATTGGAGAGGTGCGAGAGCTTAAGAATTGTGAAGGTCGAGCCCTTCACAATGATCGCGGCCTGACAATTTTCGCCTCGCGGGGCGCCGTGTATTACTACGTTCCGGGAGTCGAGTCCGACGACTCTTCCCGCGGTATTGTAAGGTTCTTGCGCAAGAACAACATCGACGCAACCGGACTCTATCATACGAGCAATTTCGTACGATACGAGCCGGGATCGCCGCATGTTGATTTGCGCAATTTTTAAGGTATGGATGCGCTCTACAGTGCGTGCGTCAGGGGGGGATGATGTTGGTGGAGGTGTCCGTGGGGGAGGGTTTCGCGGGGCCGGTCGCGGGGGATAACTATTCATATTGAATAATTAATCCGGGAGGCCTTGAGGATCAAGGCAGACGAGCGCGAGGGGCAGTTACGGTTGCCCGCGGCATGCGCGTGTGGGAGTTTGCGCGCGCGACAGTTCGCGCACGACGGGGACGCTTCGCGATTCGGGCATTCCTTGTTGGTATGCCCGGTTTGTGCGCAGAAGGAGCACGTGGCTTCACTGCTTTTGCAATGTTTGTCCACGTGCCCATACTTCTGGCACTTGAAGCATCGGGTCGCGACGAGGTAGTCGTCTACTCGGCAGTAGGCGTAGGAAACGTAGATCTTTCCTTTCGGCAGGAGGGACTCGCGGATGACCGATGAAGCCTCGACAACCCAGTCGTTGCCCTCCTTGTCTTTGCGGCCCACTTTGAAGAGTGGGCGGAGGGTGGCTTTATCGATGGCCGGGGAGGGCGTGAGATTCTGAGCACGGATGTGCTCAGCGATATCTTGGGCTTCCAGCTCCTTTGGAATATCGTAGATGATAATCCGGGGGAGCTGGGGGGAGGGCGCGGAGGCCGTGAAGCCGGCCTTGCGGAGGGCCTGGTTCTCAGTAAAGACCCTCAGGTCTTTGGCGTTGGCCGCCTCGACCAAGAGGGCACCGTCGCGGGTAGCGCGAATGGATTTGAATCCCACGTTGGACTTACGGAGGTCCACGTGGGAGAAAACGGCGCGTTTGAGGGCGGCGCCGTCGCCGGTGATGGGTTCCGCGGGGGTGACGCGGAGGAGGTGGCGGGCGGGAGTTGATTTCGCGGCCGAAATCACTTGACTGGCTAATCGGGGTCGGGGGAGAGCGCCGTTCGGCGCGAGAAGCGGCTGCGCGGTGGGGAGGGCGGTCGCGAGTGGGTTTAGGCGCGCGGTGGGGGGGAGCGGGGGGAATTGCGCTGGCGCGGCAGCGCGGCGGGGCGGCTGGCGACGGTCGGCGGCGCTGGCGTACGAACCAGCGGCGCTGGCGTACGAGCCAGCGGCGGGGAGGTGGGGGGCCGGGGAAGCGGCGGGGTGGTGGGGAGCCGGGGAAGCGGCTGGGGCCGAAGAGCGGGTGGGCGCGGAGGCGCGGGGGGCAGCAGACATCGCGGACAATTTGCCCGCGATGTAGCTGTTATTTTGCGCCAATTCCCCGACGATACGGCGGAATTGGCCAGCAAGTTGCAGAATTTGTTCTGCACTCGCTTTTGAGATCTTGTTTGCCTCGTCGAGGCAAATGGAGGTGAGGCGGTCCATCGTGAGCTCGGACAGCGAGACGAGCTCAGCGGTGGACCGCAGCGGGGGGGGAGCGAAAGACGTGGGGGACGCGGATGAGTTCGCGGGGGACGCGGAGGGTTTCGCGGGGGCCGGTTTTGGGGTGGGGGGAACGGGAGCGGGGACGGGGAAGTTAAATACCGAATTATCGGTACTCACCTTCTCCTTTTCCAGGGGCTCCAGTTTGACGAGGTGTACTCTCGGTTGGAGGTTTTCCTCGTCGGAGCCATCGGACGCCGTGGTGGGGGCTTGGGAGCGGGATCGCTTCCTGTTGATGGTGGGAAGATCTCGCACCAAGGCGGGATCGATCTCCATCACGCTGCACGAAGACTCGTCAGCGTCGGATGGTGGTGATCCTGGTGCGTCCGGTGCTCCTGCGCCTGCTGGAGGTTCCACCTTCTTTTTCTTCTTGCTCTTCTTTTTCTTCGTCCGTTCTACCTGGGGTTTAGGGCCGGGTATAACGGTGTTGTCCATTGTGTTCGGCGTCAGCGGCTAGGGGCCTTTGTTCGCGTCGGCCACGTCACGCGGAAAAACCCACGCGCGGAGCAGGCAAGCGGCGAAGCGGCAAGCAGTGAACTTGTATACGGGCGAAATTGTTTGTTAAAAATGTTTGCACGCACGAAATTATTTGTTCACTCGTTGGTAAATAACACTAAGTTTATGCTGCTGCGAGGAAGCAGCAGTTTCCGACGGGCAGGGTAAGGATCGGCGCGATTCGCGGACGCGTCGCGACAGGCAGGCTCAAATTGAGTCAGTTTGTTGTTTAATTGATCACAGCACTGATTCTCGCTAATTATTAGTCCCAATCAGCACTAGTACAATTACACCACGCGAATTCAGAGCAGTCGTGGCTAAACACGAGAAAACACGTAAGGCCACGTCAGCGAAAAGGCCACGTAGACTGAAGCGGCGTCGTCTAAGATGGCGGCGGCAGGTAGTCGTGTACCTGAGGCACGGAGCAAGGGCGAAGCACGTCCGTTCGCTTCGAGCGTTCAGGCGAGACTGAGTAGATAGGGACAGGAGGGAATCTCGTTAATCCATTCATGCGCGTCACTAATTAGATGACGAGGCATTTGGCTACCTTAAGAGAGTCATAGTTACGACCGCACCGGGGGGTCTGGGGGGGCGGTGAGCCCCCCCAGATCACATCCCGGGTGTTGGCAGCACGGTGTCGATGGCCTTATGGCTAGAGTAGAGGCAGGGAACCGGGGGAGACCCCCTTACAGCGCACACCGACTAAATTCAAACATACGCCCGGACCATCCCGCCTTTCAAACATAGGCAGATCGGTCACCGCGACTAGATCTCTTCTTGCATACTTCGTGGTGTATGGAACCAACTCACCGGGGGCCACTGACGCGACTAAGCTCGAATACTAGCGGGGAGTCATCAGAGACTCGCCAACGCCGACATCTCAAACGCTTGCCGGCGTGCCCTCCCGGTGGCCGGGGGCAGGGTGCCTCGGACCACCCTCCCCCGTGCTTAAGACCATGCACGCACTATGTGGACGCACGTTCCCTCGCACATTCCCTTCCTAAGAGGTTACTGCCACTAAGAGGCCAACACCTAAGAGGGGGCACCGGTAGCCGGCCGGTGGGGCTCCCCCTCCCCTTAGAGCCCATGTTAACAAGACTTCTCTTGTAACGTTTGATGGGTCACCGTCGAGTAGCAGCAAGCTGCACACTCTACCACACATCGTTACTGCAAGCGGCATCCGTTGCCCACCTCCAGCGGTATGGGATTGGGTAGCTCACGACAAGCAGTTTTATGGGTAAACGTCGTGTGGTCTGCACCGGGGACTCGTCTCGGATACTAGAACGCACCGGGCTGCGATCCGACACCTTCATGAGCAAGCTCACGCGACGGCCCCGCCGTTTACCCGCGCTTTTTTGAATTTCTTCACGTTGACATTCAGAGCACTGGGCAGAAATCACATTGCGTCAACACCCGTGAGGGCCATCGCAATGCTTTGTTTTAATTAGACAGTCGGATTCCCCTTGTCCGTGCCAGTTCTGAGCTGAGCGTTGAATGGCGGCCGAAGAGGACGTTTCGGCGCTATGCCGAAAGCCTCGCAGCAAGGAAGATCCGCAGGAGGCCAAGGCACGGGACCGAGCTCGGATTCCCATCATCATTAATGATGTGTTCACCTCGCCCAGGCCCGGCACGTTAGCCAGACCCGCTTCCCGACCAAGCCCGACACGCCCCGCTCCTCAGAGCCAATCCTTATTCCGAAGTTACGGATCCAATTTGCCGACTTCCCTTACCTACATTAATCTATCGACTAGAGGCTCTTCACCTTGGAGACCTGCTGCGGATATGGGTACGAACCGGCGCGACACCTCCACGTGGCCCTCTCCTGGATTTTCAAGGTCCGAGGGGAAGATACGGACACCGCCGCAACTGCGGTGCTCTTCGCGTTCCAAACCCTATCTCCCTGCTAGAGGTTTCCAGGGAACTCGAACGCTTATACAGAAAAGAAAACTCTCCCCGTATCTCCCGACGGCGTCTCCAGGTCATTTTGGGTTACCCCGACGAACACTCTCACGAGGGCCCGGATTGGTATACGGTTCCGCTGCCGGGTTCCGGAATAGAAACCGGATTCCCTTTCGCCCGATGGGTGTGTGTATATTTGTGTAAAAAAAAAATAAATTTTTTTTTCGGTCTCTCTCGCTCTCTTAGGACACCTCATCTACATAGGATTTCTCTTAGGGCTTAGGATCGACTGACTCGTGTGCAACGGCTGTTCACACGAAACCCTTCTCCACGTCAGTCCTCCAGGGCCTCGCTGGAGTATTTGCTACTACCACCAAGATCTGCACCGACGGTGGCTCCAGGCAGGCTCACGCCCAGACCCTTCTGCGCACACCGCCGCGACCCTCCTACTCGTCAGAGCTTCATGGAAGACGCGCCTTTAAAAAAAGCTAACGTCAACCTCACTTGCCGCTGACGGCGGAGTATAGGCGCGACGCTTCAGCGCCATCCATTTTCAGGGCTAGTTGCTTCGGCAGGTGAGTTGTTACACACTCCTTAGCGGATTCCGACTTCCATGGCCACCGTCCTGCTGTCTTAAGCAACCAACGCCTTTCATGGTATCCCATAAGCGTCGACTTAGGCGCCTTAACTCTGCGTTTGGTTCATCCCACAGCGCCAGTTCTGCTTACCAAAATTGGCCCACTTGGCACTCTGATCCATATATATATATAATAATAAATTATTATATAATCTCGTGACTTCATTGATCCAAGCAAGTCAGAGATCTCACCCATTTAAAGTTTGAGAATAGGTTGAGGTCGTTTCGGCCCCAAGGCCTCTAATCATTCGCTTTACCAGATGAGACTCGCACACGTTCATCAAAATCGTGAACGAGCGAGTGCCAGCTATCCTGAGGGAAACTTCGGAGGGAACCAGCTACTAGATGGTTCGATTAGTCTTTCGCCCCTATACCCAGTTCCGACGATCGATTTGCACGTCAGAATCGCTACGGACCTCCATCAGGGTTTCCCCTGACTTCGTCCTGACCAGGCATAGTTCACCATCTTTCGGGTCCCAACGTGTACGCTCTGGGTGCGCCTCTTCTCGCAATGAGAACGAGACGCCCCGGGAGTGCGAGGCCGCATCGTGACGCGGCCCATCCTCCCTTGGTCGACGGCTAAGGTACGACCTTCACTTTCATTGCGCCTTTAGGTTTTGCATGTCCCAATGACTCGCGCACATGTTAGACTCCTTGGTCCGTGTTTCAAG
Source organism: Lasioglossum villosulum (assembly GCA_963971365.1). Lineage (NCBI taxonomy): Eukaryota > Metazoa > Arthropoda > Insecta > Hymenoptera > Halictidae > Lasioglossum > Lasioglossum villosulum. The sequence continues at coordinate 202,156 of CAXARU010000054.1, forward strand.
ACGGGTCCTGAGAGTACCCAAAGCAGTAGCGTCGCTGACCGGTAATTCAAAGCTTGGCCAGTCCGAGGACACCGCCTGCTAACAGCTGATTAGGCCCGGAGCCGGCACTAGGTCCGTACCATCCGGGTGACAATCGAGCTTGCGGCGGGCCTGACGCACATACATTCGAAAATGGATTGGTTGCGGCCCGATACCGTCAGAGTACCGTCACGCAGCCGGCCGGGTGATCGAGCGTCTGCCGTGTACGCGCGCGAACGCGACACGACAGGCAACGGCCTCGAACCGTAGACCGACACGCAACGGGTCGCGACGTTCTACTAAGGGAGAAGTGCTGTACCTGACGTGAAATATATATATATATATATATATATATATATATATATATATATATATTTCTTATTATATGTATAAAGGATTTTCAAATAATCTATTACATCATGGTTCAAATGATTAGCATTAAAACTATCATAAATGTGTACATTGCCGTTACCATCAGATCTTGTACAAATCCAATGTCCTACTACCTTTTCTCCAATTTCGCCAGTGTATATTATCTGAATATTTGTCTCATGTACAGGGATCTCTTGCAAATTACTCAAAAGCTCGAACATAACCAGTATCTTCAGCAAAATTGTATACTCCACGCTCGTTTAAATTTTTGCTCATAATTTCATGAAATAAATTAATATGCTTATCTTGTAAAATAACAATCAGGTTTTATGACTTCTTTACATTCGGCTGTTACTAACGTATAGTTATAATCATCATTGAGGAAACATTCTGCAGACGCTGCATATTCATAATTATTTCGTTCGATATGCTGGTCCGAGATCATTATACATTCATAAAAAATTGTGAAACTTTCAGGATTCATTTTTCAATTTGTGATTGTTACATCTGTTTTCTCTTAATTCCCTTATTTATTACCTTTGACAACCTTCTTATCGATGATCGCCTTATGCTGGCTGAAATATGTTTCATAAACACCGCAATCTATATCATCAACATTTGAAAAAATGATATCTATTTGCGTATTCAAATTGATCGTTATACTTTTGGATGGTAATTTAGTTTTTAAATTGTACTTGTTCAAAGGTTAATCAAATAATTATTACCATTGTTACGTCCCGACGAATTTAGGTTCGAGACGTAATGAGATGCGTCTAAGGAAAGTGTCGAATAATAGGGACCCTGATAGGTCCAAAAGGGGAATTTGAATAGAAGAGTTACGCGAAACTATTCGTTGTGGCGTTTTACTGCCGGGTACGCTGCGCGGCGCGGGCCGGTCCCAGAGAGAGAGAGAGAGAGAGAGAGAGAGAGAGAGAGATTCAGGGATCCCGGACGGCTGGACCAAGTCCGCCTGACCGCGAAGTGGAAGGTGCCTGAACGGCCGGACCAAGTCCGCCTAATTCAGGATCGGATCGTGGGCTCGAACGGCAGGGCCAAGTCCGCCTAGTTCGAGGGGAAGAAGGGTGGATGGCTCGGACGGCAGGACCAAGTCCGCCTAGTTCGAGAGGAAGGAGGTTAATAGAGCTCGGTATACAACTCTCAAACTCGCCGGTGACACGACCCCACGTCACACACACACACGTACTCGCGCACACGTCACTCGTCGTAGTAGGGTGCACGAACTTGCGGGAACCTTTTAGGAGAAGGTGCAGTTCTCTCAGTTTACGGTGGTCAACTATAAATTATTTATAGCACCCCGATTCGTTTCATCAACGAGAACTGGTTTGTGGTGGGTGGTGGATTGTTGTAGCGTTTGGACGCGACTGTTCGACTGTACACGACTGAGCGGCGGTTGTAACACTGTTGGACTGTGTAATACTATTCAACTGTAGTAATACTGTTCAACTGTAGTAATGCGGTTCACTACTGTGAGAACTGACTGAACGACTGGACTGAACTGAGTAATGAATACTTAATGAATGCTTAACGAATGCTTAATGAATGCTCCGCTCTCTGGTTCTGCCATTTATAGGACTGCCGTCAGGTGAGTTTGTGGGGGAAATGACAATAGATTTCATGCTTGAGAGAGCAGGCAGTGGGTTTTGTGGGGGAAATAGAAGAGTCTCACGCTTGAGCGAGCAGCTTCCTATTGTTTCCGAATTCATTGGAGCAGAACGAAATTCCTGTTTGATGACGTATCGTTTAAGGAACACGTTACAGAATGTGTGTATATGTGAACACGTATGTCACAAAAATGAGGAGGGAATGAAGTGACGGACGTCACACCATTATCCTTGCAATTCAATATATTGTAATTGACATCACCTATCAAAATCTTTTCACTTTCAATTGAAATTTTAATCATTATTCGTTGCGCAGCGCTGCCAAACACAGAGTTAGTAGTTTTTGATGATTTATAACCATTTATTATATAATAATTTCTGAATTTAAACGTGAACAGTTCTACATGCGCATTTGAATGAAATTCCTGTTCAACAAATAATTTTTCTATTGATAATTCTGTTTTTCATAACAAATTAATCAGCGGTTGTTGTTGTTGTCAATGTCGGAATAATATATCATAATTTAAAATATTCAAACTCATCATCGGCTGTCGTTAATGTTTCACTAATAATTAATATATCGCTTCGATGAATCTCTAGATTGTACAAGTGATGTACAGAGCCACGAACTGATTCGACAATTTGACTAGATTCATATCGTTACGATTAACTATTTGCAACGTTAAATCATCGCCCATTTTTCGGCACTGTTTCTGCGTAGACAATGACAGTAAATCGGAAATATACTCTTTCGTGCGCAACAGCTCTGTCCATGCATCCAGGAAAAATGCGATCTCGTTACCGCGGTTATCTCCTATAGCCAATTCCATTCAAATGTCATCGCCAACGCGTACACCAATCTCAAGATATTTAAAATAATTGCCAGCTATGGAATATCTTCGGCTCAAGACCCGTGCGCTGCGCAAACTCCTCGGCAATTGCATCATTGAAATGGGCTGCTGTTGAGAAACCCTGCAACAGATTTAAAAAATTAGACGTTTTTTCTAAATTTCTTTTTTCACAATTTTTTTTTCATCTTTCTACTTACATATTATTTAGTCTCCTCTTTTTGTGCGGCTCCTCGACGTTTGAGCGCTCGGACGGATGGCGGTTGTACTGCATCTTGCGACGTTTTTAGCGATGGTTGTCTCGATCTGAAGCTTGACGCTCGGAATACGTCGTTTTATAGCATGTCCCCCTACCACTTCTTTTTACAGATAATATCAACAATCTCCTCCCCGACAGTTACAGACTTGCAATAATCTCCCTAACACTTCCTTTTCTTTTACGAGGGATAAAAAATTACTTCTTAATCGATGTTGCAATGCCCCCAAGGAAGAGTATCGATCAAATTATTGCAAATGTACCGCTTGTCGTCATGCGGACTCAACGCTAATTTCATTTCCGACATCGAGTATACCTGATGCCGTACGGACACTATGCGATTACCGGTAACGCTCTTTTCCGTATGATTACGAAGGCATTCCACATAGTCGTCGAAACTTATATCTCGAGCGGTAACGTTTGTCCTGATACCTTTGATCTTTTTAGTATCCCGATCACCGTGCACGCGAATCGCGTACATTTTCGAACGAAGCCCTACGAACTCAGTCATAATTTTACCGCCGTTCTCATCCTTCATCAAACCGAGTTGTTTATTGTTCGCGATGGGGACGCCGTAAACGTTGTTCACGGCATAATTACTGGTGTCGTATCGATGGATATCGCGTTTCAACAGCGCCTCGTACGCGTCATCGCAAGCGATCTGGTATATCAGACTGTCCGTGTCAGTGTACAAAATCTTACAATATTGCTGGAATTTTGGCTGCATGTACTCGTAATGAAAGTTGTACAAATGAAATTTTGAAATATCTAATATTGACATGCCTACATAGATTGGTTTGAAAAATTTAACGAGCATCTTTTTCAGCTGAACCGCGACAAAGTCCTCGGAAAACACCGCACAGCTGTGAAAATTCGGTCTAGCTATCAATCGTTCGACGCCGTGTCTACCGCTCCATCGAGAAAGTAATTTCACGATCGTATGATTTCGTACGTTCTCCATAGTTTTTCCAAACACGGCATTGTTCATTAATTTGAATAAATTCTTCGAAAAATCATTGGTGGCGTTGGCGCGTAATTTTGTGTTCAAATCGATGTAACCGTGCAACCATCGCGACTGCCTAAACTCTAAAATTCTATGTATTTTCAGCAATTTCAAATTATGTTTTAAACTTTGTTGGAGGTATCGGTAATGTACAACGTATCGCTCCTTATCGCGAAGTGTTGACATCAACTTTTTCTGCGAACTCGAGTCGGTCGCCGTGTCGTGACTTGGACAAAACGGAAGATCCGCGTGAGCATCGTGAATTTCGCGCGGATACTCTAAATCCACCTCCAAAATGTATCCTACGGGACTATCGGCCGGAACGGATTCGACGTCGAAATTGTCCGCGTCCACCCATCGAAAGTCTCTGTGCGGCAGAGGTTGCGACATTGCCCAACCGTACAAATTATTAACGTCGAAATACATTAAATAGGTGGACGGTTTGGCCGAATCGTGCGTGGACATATATTTGTTGTTGGCGTGCGCATATCTGTGAGAACACTGGCTCAATCCGCCGCGTATTCCCCGTTCCACGAACAAAAGCATGTCAACGTCTGTCAACAACTCCAATTCGATCTTTGTCATTTTCAACATTACGTCCCACGCGAAACCGGGGAGCGTGTAATAATGCGCCGGATCGAGCTTGTAATTCTCGAGACAGTCGTCGCGAAAATTTTCAAAAACATCCGCACACCAACAGAACATCCAATTTTAAGTACAAATCGCTGTACTCTCCAAGCGTTTGTACAGCGAAACGCGACCAAACCGTATTCGCGTGAATGTAATCGACGTCGGATATCTCGCTGCCGTACAACCGATTGTAAAATGCTTCGCGCGGCGGCAAACACGTGTCGTTTAATTTGTCGTACGACGTTAGATAGTCGTACGACAAATTAAACGACACGTGTTTGCCGCCGCGAAAGACGCCTTTTCTGGTCAACAGTTTAAAATCGTCGCGGGAAAGATGCGCAAATTCACCTTGTACGATGCGTAATTTACTTTCGCCCAAGTATGACGACAGTTTGTCCAGAGTCGAGTTCAAGAACTTGAACAAATCGATGAAACGGAATTTCAAAAACTTTGCATGCTTTAACTCTTTACCCGGCTGTATCTCGATATTTACGTTTTTCGTGAAAGAGATATACTTCTCTTTCGTCAATGGCAACACGTCTATCCATCCCTCGAACGAGTTTGCTAATTCCTTGATGATGAAATGCGCGTCGTAGCCTGATAGATTATGAAAAACCACCGGTATCACGTACGAAGATTGATAGCTTAAATTGCATCCGTTATGAGCCGGACCGCGATACGCGCCCGTGAGATGACAATGATCGTGGAACCTCGTCGCGTCGGAAGTGTCGAACGGTTTCTCGCAGATGTGGCAATGCGTGGCCGTACGAAAATTTAACTTTTCCGATTCGGTTAGCGGATTCATCGGTACCGTTTTGTCGAATATCGGCTGTAATTCACGACTGAGTTCGTACAACCTGTTCGCGAACCACGCGGCGCAACCCTTTTTCTCGCGATAAACCTGATACTCGCACAACGATTCGTCGTATCGGCAATGCATGTAGTATCCTATGCTAAACGCGTGGTGATGTTGATACTGTACGCGTGCCGCGCGGTCTTGTCCTTCCCGTCCCTCAGGCAGCAGCAGGCACTCCAAGTCGGCGTAGATAACGAACGGCGCCTGCTCCTTGTTTGTATAATTTTTGAACCGCAACCACTTGTCTTCTTCCGATATTGGAAGCATCAGAGCGCAATCGTTCATCTGTTCGCAGTCGGCCGTATGAACGTCTAATCTCTCCGGCGTGGGAAAATATTACAAGCACCTGTCGGAAGGGAAAAAATCATGTCTTTTCCTTCAAACAATTTTTAAAAAATAAATAAAACGTGCAACTTACCGATCGCAAATATACTTGTTAAACTAAATAACTTGATGTTAAACTAAACTTCTCGCCCATCGGCAATTGTTCCTTTGCACAGGATAGATAATGGACGCAACACTGCAAAGACTCGATGTAAGAGCGATGCCATTCGCGATACACGTCCATGGTTTTCACCAGCATTGACATGCGCGTCAAACACTTCAACATGTTTTTGCACGTTTCAATCATCTTGATATCGCACGGTTGTTAACACACACGGTGAATTCGAATAAGTTTAGCGCGGTAAACGTTCACGACCCCGTATGACCGCGTTCGCGGTCCACCGCGCCCTATTTATTCATTGATACCTTCCACCCTCCTCCCCTCCCACTAAAGAAACGATAATGAAAAGACAAAACAGATGTCGTCAGATATCGCGACTCCGCCGTGTTGCTGTTACGAACGAGACGAGGAGAGAAACGATAAGGAGAGAGCCAAAGGATGCTTATTTAAAAAACGATAAGCTGGGCGAGAACCGAGATGCGATCACGACGCCCGCCGTATATTATAAACATACGCAATACCAGGAAATTGATCTTCGATGCAATACCAGGAAAACTAAAAATCCCCCCTCCCCCCGGTCAGTGAGAACAGAGATCTGGGTCAAAGGATGTTTATTTAAAAAACGATGTGAGAAATCGCGCCGTCGACAGGATGTATTATTATAAACATGATAAGCTGGGTGATCCGATATCGCGCCGTCGACGGGATGTATTATTATAAACAAACGCAATACCTGGAACTGGTCAATACCAGGAAAACTAAAAATCCCCCCTCCCCCCGCAAAATACGGTCGCGTTATAAGGTAATCCCCCTCACCCCGCCCCCGCAAAATATGCTCGCGCTATAAGCTAAAATGCCGGTAAGGCAGGAATCTGCCCACAATGATAACTGTGAGTTAGAACCGGCTTATATTACCTACTCTCGTTATTATGTTCAATAACTCTGATATCCCTTGATACTACCACTTTTCTTTCTGTTGGTATCCATACTCTGTATGCTTTGGATCGTTCGCAGTACTCTATAAAAGTCCCTGTTTTCGTCCTATCTTCAAATTTGCTCTTTTTTGGATCTTTATTTAGAATGTGTGTTTTCATTCCAAATATTCGCAAATGTGATAAAATTGGTAGCCTCCCTGTCCATAGTTCGAATGGAGTTTTTCCGTTCAATGCTCTGGCCGGGCATCTATTTCTAATATAATTAGCAGTTGAAACTGCTTCTGCCCAATACCCGTATGATAATCCTGCCTGCAACAACATACATCTCGCCGTCTCTGTTAGCGTGCGATTCTTCCGTTCAGCTAAGCCATTTTGCTGCGGCGTGTATGGTGCTGTTAACCGCCTTTGAATTCCATTTTCTTTTAGGAATTCGTCAAATTTTATATTGCAATACTCCCTGTTGTAACGGTGCAATTCGAGCACCCTCTATGTGTGTCGTGCGCATGCGCTAGCGCGGTGATCGCGTTGATCACGCTTGTCGGCTTCTTCTCGATCATTCGATTCTGCGTGCTCCTACCGAAATGTATTCTTATCGTTAAGTTATAATTTACGCAATAAACGCTTTAAACACGCGTACACTCATTTAACTCTAACAGGTTATGGGCCCAGGAAGTTGCGTTTCTGGAATAGTTTTAAAATAAGAGGTAGCTGCGATACGTGTTTGAAAAGTGAGGTTAACCACGTGTTTGAAAAAGTGCGGTGAAATTAATAATGGCTTGTAATATTGGTGGTATAACAAGAATAGAGACTTTACATAAAGAAAATTATGATACCTGGTGTATGCAAGCGGAAGCACTATTGGTAAAACACGATTTGTGGGATTATGTAAGTGGAAAAAGGAAACGACCACGTGTCGATGTTGCAGACCCACAGTCGGAAGCCGCAGCGAATGAATGGGATATCAACGATAAGAAAGCTAAGTCTGACCTTATTTTGACAATTAGTCCATCTGAATTAAAACAAGTTAAAGCGTGTGAGACCGCGAACGAGGTATGGACAAAGTTGCGTTCTATATATGCATCAAAAGGTCCTGCAAAGAGAGCAGCATTATTAAGAAAGTTGACTTCACACCGTATGGCGAGTGGAGAAGATGTTAGAGAGCATATCAATAAATTTATAGAAGTAGTTGATAAGTTAGCGGAAATGAATATTGATATTCACAAAGATTTACAAAGTGCAATGCTTCTTAATAGTCTGCCCGAGAATTATGAGAATTTCAGATGTGCAATGGAATCCAGGGATGATCTTCCAGATCTAGATACACTAAAAATTAAAATTTTAGAGGAATTTGAAACTAGACATCAAAAGACATCAGAGGATCACGGCGCAATGATTGTTAAGGGCAATTATCGAAGAAACGAGGTTAAACCCAAGGCACAATGGCACAATACCAAAGAACAATGGAACAATACCAAAGAAAATGCTGCAAGAAAACCAAGAATTATTTGTCATAAGTGTGGTAAGCCGGGACATAAAGCCTTCGATTGTTATTCTAGGAAGACTGATTATAAACCAAGCGGAGGTAAATCTCAAGAACTATTTTATGTTAATTATCAAAATAATAACGAGACGTACATTGCTACTGAGGACCCAGAAAAACAGTACTGGTGTCTAGATAGCGGTTGTACCACACATCTTTGTAAAGACTCGTCAAGGTTCATTCAAATGCAGCATACAGATCATGAAAAATTAAATTTGGCTAATAATGCATTAGCTACAGTTAAAGCTAAAGGTAACGTACGTATCAAAACACGTATGCATCAAATGATAAAGGATATTGAATTTGAAGATGCCTTATACGTGCCAGAACTAAGGACAAATTTAATGTCTGTTGCTAAAATTACAGATAAAGGTAATTCAGTGATTTTTAGGGATAAAGAGGCAATTGTAGTTGGACGAGATGGAAGAGTAAAGTTGAAGGCTAATCGCATTGGAAATTTATATTATATTTGTGAGGAGCGATCTGAAGCAGCTAAGAATATATACTCTGAAGGAATGGAAGAATCTCAAATCCAATTATGGCATGAAAGAATGGGTCACTTGAACGTTAGAGATTTATTAGATGCTGCGAAGAAAGAACATGCCATCGGTATCAAACTTGAAGGAGAAACACAGATGCCTATATGTGAAATATGTGTACAAGGTAAATTAACTAGCACGCCTTTTCCAAAGAATCGCCAACGAAGCTCAAAACTATTAGAAATAGTACACTCAGATGTCTGCGGTCCTATGCGCACTGAGTCTATGGCTGGATCCAGATACATGTTATTATTTATTGATGATTACTCACGATGGAGTGAGGTTTATTTTTTGAAAACGAAGGATGAGGTATTGCAGAAATTTAAGGAATACAAAAGTTATGCGGAAAGGCGCACAGGACATAAAATCAAGTACCTCCAGACTGATAATGGGCGTGAGTATTGTAATAAAGAATTTAATGATTTCTTGCAAAACGAAGGTATACAAAGACGTCTAACCGTACCTTACACTCCGGAACAAAATGGGGTGGCCGAACGCAAAAATCGTACGCTAATTCAAACTGCAAGATGCATGTTATTAAGGGCTCAATTAACCCATGGATTTTGGGCTGAAGCAGTAATGACTGCCAATTATCTGAGAAATAGGTGCCCAACAAAAACCCTGGAAGGTAGGACTCCGTTCGAATTTTGGAATAACAGAATACCCATTTTGAAACACTTAAAGGTTTTTGGAATGAAAGCATATGTATTAAACAAGGAACCTAACAAATCAAAGTTTGCGCAAAGGACGAAAGTAGGAATCTTCATAGGTTATTCGGAAACATCGAAAGCATATCGAGTATGGATTCCCAATGAAAGAAGAGTAATTGTATCAAGGGATATCCGGGTAATTGAAAGAGGAAACTATAAATCTGACAAATGCTTCGATCAGAAAATTATTCAGATGCCTGAAAAATGTGAAGAATCGGATACCTGTATTGGAAACAATAATGCTCCGGTGAAAACTATAGGTCCGAGTTTAGAGAATGCTGAAGAACAGATCGAGGATCAAACGAGTGAGGAAGAAACAGCAGCAGAAAACCAGGATGAAAGGCGATTATGCAAAGCACCAGGAAGACCGAGAATAGAGAGAACCGGAAGAAGAGGACGTCCTAGAAAGCTATTTCACTATCGTACAATTAATGATCAACCAGATCAAAATGAAAATACTCAAGAAAATACAGAGGAGAGTAATGAAGAAAGCCAACCAGAAATTACGGAGGATCGAGAAACCGATCTGGCCGAACTGGTGGCCAGTGTAGCAGAAGTTTCCATGGACGATGCTCTTACTGGTACAGAGAAACTCGAGTGGATACATGCAATAAGACATGAGGTACGAAATTTAATTAAAAATGAAACATTTCATCTTGTACAACGTCCATCGAAGAAACGAGTTATAGGTTGTAGAACTGTATTGACAAATAAATATAATTCGGATGGTTCCCTGGCAAAACGGAAAGCCAGAATTGTTGCAAAAGGGTTTGCGCAACGCCCTGGAGTAGAATTTTTCGACACTTTTGCGCCTGTAGCGAGACTAGAGTCTATACGTTTATTGTTAGCCTTAGCTGTTAAATTCGGTATGACGGTTGAACAAATGGATGTAACAAGCGCATATTTAAACGGAACACTTTCAGAGGAGGTTTATATGGAAAAACCTGAATTATTAAGCGAATGTTTGAACGATATAGCTAATGATGTTAAAGAAGATAGACAAATAAGAAAAAACTCAAGGGAGTTATTAAGTCGCCTGAAAGAAAATAAAGATTTAGTGTGTCACTTGAACAAAGCCATTTATGGGTTGCGTCAAGCTGGTAGACAGTGGCACAAACGACTGTCTCAAAAATTAAAAGAAATGGGGTTCAAGTCAACCGTGGCTGATCCCTGTGTATATTATTCAAAAAGAGGCGAAGATACTTTACTTATGGCTATATATGTTGATGATATCTTGATTATCTCAAAAGATCTAGGTTGGATAGCCGAAATAAAAAATCAACTGGCTGATGAATTCGATGTCAAGGATCTGGGAAAGGCTCAGTATTGTTTAGGTATAGAAATTGAGCAAACGTCTGGGACGATAGCAATCTCTCAAAGGAGGTATATTTTGGATTTGCTGAAACGGTTTGGATTAGAAAATTGCAATGCAGTAGCTACTCCCCTGGATAAGGATACTGCCTTAGATAAGATCGATGGAGATCGTTCAAACAGGAGGAGGCCGTATAGAGAACTCGTCGGAGCCCTCATGTATCTTGCTGTCGCAACGAGGCCAGATATCTCATATGCAGTCAGCACGTTGGCACAATTTAACGATTGTAACGGAGAAGCACATTGGGCGGCTGGCAAACGAGTATTAAGGTATTTAAAAGGTACTCTCAATTACGGTATTGTTTACAGGAAATCAGAAGATTGTCCTAAGGTATATGTAGACGCTGATTGGGGGCGATGTAAGATGGATAGACGATCATATACGGGATATGTAACAGTTCTATCCAATAGTCCAATTAGTTGGAGATCAACGAAGCAGCGAACCGTAGCCTTATCGTCCACAGAGGCCGAGTACGTGGCAATGGCAGAAGCAGTAAAGGATGCTATATACTTCTCGGATTTCCTCAAAGAATTAGGATTTTCTGCGTTTTCAAAAATGACGGTTTATAATGATAATCTTGGCGCGCAGTTACTAGCGAACAATCCTATTGTACATCCGCGTACTAAGCATATTAATCTCAGATTTCATTTTTTGCGTGATGTTTTCAAAGAAGATAATTTTAAGTTAGAACATTTATCATCTGAAAATATGCCGGCTGATATACTCACGAAACCTCTACCTAAGTATAAGCATCATTTTTGTATTAAACGTATGGGTATTGGAATATGTAACGACTGTTGATGATGCTCGCATTGAGAGGAGGTGTTGTAACGGTGCAATTCGAGCACCCTCTATGTGTGTCGTGCGCATGCGCTAGCGCGGTGATCGCGTTGATCACGCTTGTCGGCTTCTTCTCGATCATTCGATTCTGCGTGCTCCTACCGAAATGTATTCTTATCGTTAAGTTATAATTTACGCAATAAACGCTTTAAACACGCGTACACTCATTTAACTCTAACACTCCCGACCATTATCTGTTTGCAGGTACTTTATTTTCTTCCCGGTCAACGTTTCGGCATAATTCTTAAACTCCTTGAATAACTGTAACACTTCATCTTTTGTTTTTAAAAAATATACTTTACACCACCTTGAATAATCATCAATAAATGTCAATATGTATTTTGATCCACCTATGGATTCTGTTTTCATAGGTCCATATAAATCAGAATGTACTATTTCTAATAAACCTGTTCTTCTTTTCGATTCTTTTGGAAAAGGTGTCGAAGTCAGCTTGCCTTGTATGCATTTCTCACTTGGTGAAATGGTATTTTTTCCTTTAATTTTAATTCCTATTGCCTTCTCCGTCCTTACCATATACGTTAAATCCTTTAAATTCAAATGTCCGAGACGTTCATGCCATAGTTTTAGATTAGAATTTCCGTCCCGACAATCCACACTTCTAGCATGCTCTTTATATTCTTGTATGTAATATAAATTGCCAACTCTATTTGCTTTGGCTTTTATTCTTCCGTCTATTCCCTTTATAACAGCTCCATGTTTTGTAAAGATTACTATATTGTCCCTTTCTGTAATCTTTGCTACCGATGCTAAATTTACTCTTAAATCAGGGACATATAAGGTATCCTGAAATTCTATATCTTTAATATTATTTTCTAGACATGTTTGAATTTGTACATTTCCTTTCGCTTCAACATTTGCTGACATATGACTAGCTAAATTCAATTTCTTATGTTCCGATGGGAGCAACTCAACAAATTTTTCTTTATCTTTACATAAATGTTTAGTACAACCACTATCCAAGCACCAATTATCGTGTTCTGGATCCATTGTAATTGTACATGCTTTTTCAGTCTCTACGTGGTTTACATAAAACATCTCTTGCACCGAACCTGCGCTTGGTCTATTGACAGCACCTCTTTTTGCGTAACAGTTAATTGCTTTATGTTCTAGCTTACCACATTGGAAACATTTCATGGGCAATTTACTATTGTTTGTATTTTTGTCATATCTGGTATTGTCGTACTTATTATATTTCCACCCTGTCCCCTTTCGTTGCTCGTCCTGCTTAGCAGCCATCGCACCAGGTTCATCACTGTGTTTCTGTTTCCAGGTCTCAAATTCTTCTAAAATCTTTATCTTTAATGTCTCAAGATCTGGAAGCTCGTCACGGGATTCCATTGCACATCTAAAGTTTTCGTATGTATCGGATAGACTATTTAACAACATTGCACTCTGTAAATCCTTAAGGATGTCTATATCCATATCACCAAGCTTATCTACAACTTCGATAAAGTTATTTATATGTTCACGCACATCCGCACCATGCGCCATGCGGTGACTAGTTAATTTTTTCAGTAAGGCGGCCTTTTTCGCCGATCCTTTGGACGCATATATGGATTGCAACTTTTCCCATACCTGATGCGCAGTTTTGCATCCTTTTATTTGCTTTAATTCGTTAGCGCTTACCGCAAGTATAATATCAGATTTTGCCTTCTGATCGGCAGCGTCCCATGCACGAGCCGCTACTTCCGAGGCTGCATCAATTTCTGCAGGCCTACGATTTTGTCCATTCGCATATTCCCAGCCGTCATTTTTTATCAGCAGGGCTTCTGCCTGGATACACCACGTATCGTAGTTATCCTTTGTTAATAGCTCGATCCTATTCGATTTTCCGATACTTGCCGCCATCGTGCCACGTGTCTGCCTAACCTGAAATTTGCACTTCTCAATTTTTCTTTCTATTTTTCCTTTCTTTTACTTTTTAATCACTGTTCATACTTCGCACTTATTTTCTATTTCGCTCTGGGCCCATAACCTGTTAGAATTATGGTTTAATGATACTATAAAAAAATGTGCTTCATGCACCGCTACAATCACTTCTACATACAAGTTTATTTTTTCATTAATGTTCTTATTTTTGCATTTTTGCATTATATCAAATAACTTTTGTCGTGTCATCAACTTAACTCCAGACGGACCCGCAGTTGGCATCGCAGGATTAACCGACATTACCAATTCGTCCAAGTCCAATGAAGAATAATATAATATAAGAAAAGAATAACACTTAAACACGAAGTTAACCAATGATCTTAAACAATTAACAAAGCAAATAAGGTAATATGCTAAATATAAACCGAACTTTAAATCTCACACTATGTATAAACTCTTAAACACTACATAAAACTAGAACTGAAAACAGTTAACGGAAAACTAACAGATAACATAAGAGAATACATATATTAGATGCTCTCAATAGTTTGTTCAGCACTCTATGATGGAACTGTTTTGACTGAATACTGCAAAAAGAAAACGAAAGGGTAAAAATAATTGAAGGCTTCTTTGCAGCAACAAGGTAAACAAAGTTCCTCGTAAGATCTTGTAGAAAATCGGGCGAACGCGTTCAACCGCGAGAGTTTTCGGTGCAGGTGCACTACGCGTACGCTGCGACTTTCCATGCTCATTTCTACTTAAATTAGTTATAACTCTCCAATCCGGAAACATCCGGATAAAATTTTTGTTGGACTATGATCGCAAAGCTTTATAGAATGTAATGGTACAAGAACGAGTGCTCAATTCAGTTCAATAGTATACGAAAATCGTCAATAAAGTTTTGAAATCGAAAAAAAACTTACAGAATGATTGGTAATATTGAAATATTAATAACAATACTAATTTAGATGATAACAGAATGAAATCTGTGAAGAGTCTGTACACCTATCTCAACTCTGTACATCATCGTAATCATTATTAATACTTTTAAAGAGTTCGGATAATCTGACGACAAAATGGTTCCAATAAAAGTTGAACAGTATTGAAATATGTACAAAATTATATATTTAAAATTTCAAAAAATTTTTTTTTCGACAAAAAATAAAAATTATTTTGATTTTTTAACCGACTTCGAAAAAGGAGGAGGTTATCAATTCCACCTGTATGTGCCTTTTTTCGCTTTTTTTTCTATGTATGTTCACCAATTATGCCGAGATGGATGGACCAATCGGTACGAAACCTTTTGCATCTTGTAGAGTATGTCGTCAGGGTGGTCCCGAGATAAAAATTTTTGCATTTCTTCATTCCTAACGACTTTAATTGCAAAAAATGCTTCATTTATATTTAACCGACTTCTTCTGCGTTTGTTCAGCAAACAAAGAATGTACCGATCGCGATGAAACCTTTCACATTTAGTAGGAGATACTGCCGCGATGCTCCCAATTGCAAAAATTTATAGAATTTGTTATTGTTAGTAACTATTCAAAAGAACATACTAGTTGGTTTAAAGTAAAGGAGTTGGTTTAAACCATCTATGGTTTACCATCTAAATTAGGTGAATATATTTTTGATAATGATTATTAGTATTTTTGATGATCATTAAACCATCTATGGTTTACCATCTAAATTAGGTGAATATATTTTTGATAATGATTATTAGTATTTTTGATGATTAGCTAAGGAAAAAAAATCACAAAATCATCTGACGATACCCTACAACAAATACTAATTTAAAAAAAAGAGTGAAATAATATAATTTTGTAGAAACGAAATAGTGCGTTTGCTGCTTCACGTATCAGATAAAGGCAGCTGATTTGGACTGTTTCTTCGTAATAGGAATCGCCGCAATCTTTCCATTTCTGCGAACGCTTTTTCATCGTGCGGTTTATTGAGGACTTTATTTGGTGCCAAATCAGATAAAACTATACCTTCTAAACTGTTGACACGACTAAGAGCGACGTTAATTTGGCCTTTTGCAAAATTCTTTTTGCCGAGATCAATTACAGCTTTATTTAGTGTGGTTCCCTGTAATTTGTGCACCGTTACAGCCCAACTTAGGATAAGTGGTAACATTCTGCGCTCGACGTCTCCATAACCTCTTGTCGCTTGAAAGGTTGCTGTGACTGGAGATATTGGTGTGTAACCGTCGGTATCTTTGAATCTATTTCCAATTGATTCCTCGTCAAATTTTATGAGTACCGAGCCCGGCAATTCTCCCTGTTCCAGCTGATCTCTGCGAAGTGCCGGCCATTTAAATTGCTTTACTATTCCCATTGCGCCGTTTATCAAACCATCAGAAATTGATATATTTCGTCGCAGCATGATTCGCGATCCCTCAGCTAACGTTATCGTGTCTAACAGTCCGCCACAATTATTTACATTTGCGGGTATAACATTTTCTGGTGGCCTTTTACCATACGTAGCTGCCTCACGGGATTCGTCCACTGAATCAATGACGTACATTCGACTTGTGTTTGCTAATTTGTCAGTCATTTTGTTGTTATATTCATCCACTAATTTTATAGTGGGGAATATTCTTACAGCTGCTCCATCCTCAAATTCTCCGGCTACGGGAATTCTTCTTCGTTCGCATAGAAGTTCTAGTTGAGCAGTTGTCACTTCCCCAAACCGTAGATTATTCAATAAGTCGATAAACTCGACGTCATCTTTTTGTCGCATATTAATGGTAAGTTCACAGAATGAAAATTGGTGCCATAGATTAATTTCGGCAGTACACCACTGTGGCTGTACAAAACACCAGTGTCCTTTCACTGGAGGTAATTGCATGATGTCGCCAAAGAGAAGTACATTTATACCACCAAACAGTTTATCATTGGTCTTGAATTCTTGTAATCTTAAATGAATTATTTGCAAATTCTCATACGATACCATTGATATCTCGTCGATAATCAACCACCTTGTATAACGCCACTTTCGTGTCTCCTGTTGAAGCCTTTGTCCTGTTAGCCGGCGGTAGGTCATTGCAGTACCTTTCTCAATAGGCAACGAGAAAGTGGAATGGAGAGTTTTTCCGAATATTTGACGGGCAGCGACGCCAGTCAGGGAAGCAACTTCGATGAAAGATGGTTTTATCATCGTATCAACTGTAGGATTATAGCAGCGTTTGACGTGTTCGACAAGTAATTTTAAAATAAACGACTTGCCACTACCGGCTCCTCCGGTAATAAAAAGCAACATTTGCTACGTGTATTCATCGTTATTATTATTATTAATATCTTTTTCTATTACTGTGGATACCGATTTAAATAGGTCTTTCTGTTGAATGTTCAGATTTCGAATGCTATTAAGGAATACGTCTTCTGGCATTGCAAGTGTTTCTCGCTGTTCTTCGTATCCATCCTCTTGATCGTAATATATTATTTCGTCGGCATGAATCTCGCCTGGATCTCTGTGTTACGGATTAGGAGGGGTTAAAACTAGCCACTTCACTTAAACGTAACTTTATTTCCCAAACTTGGGTTCGTTCAAATGTATAACAGAAACTATGTACAATGTGGATGTTTATCTTGGCCAAAATACCAGCTTGTTTTGGCTAGATTGTTAATAAAGAGATATGAGAACAAGATGAGTCTCACTTGCAAATAGATACATTCACGGGTAGTGCCCGTGAATCCCGATAGCGAATCGACTAACTCGCGAAAAACCGGTCAACGAGACGCACGACGTTTTCTGTAGCGACGAGATAGAACGATTAACGTACGTTGAGATCGGAGTCGAACAGCTGGCAGTTTACCGTCACCGTCGAACTATTGATTGGCGGATCGCTCTATCGATCCGCCAATAGTAATCCCATTTTCGGGGTCGATAATCGATCGTAATCGATGTCCGACGGTGCTGGTCTAAGCTACTGCGAGCTGCTTATCGACTCTCGATCTCGCGGTTACGCGTGAATCCGCCAATAGCGAGGCGGCGCAGTAAATCGGCGCGTTCACGCTGCAGACACGCTCAGCCAATCCCAAACACTCTGATATGTACATTTGTTTCGTCTTCGTGAACAACTTGCAGAGCAACAGCCTGGGCGAGTGCCGCTTGAATAATTTGCTCTGCGTTCGTAAATTGTTCGACGGTTGCATTTCCCAACATAGGTTTTAACTCGTGTTGCCGTCGAAGGAAGCATTGTTCAGCAGATTCGTTTCCGGACATAAGCATACTTTCATTACGAAATGGAATGTGACATACTATTAAGTTATAGAAATATCCTTCTCTGTCACTGTTCAAGGTATAATATCGGTGGCGGAGTACAGCTGGTTTATTCCTTATTCGCATTCGGGTATTGTCCTTCAATTGTATATACTTCGACCTCATAATTTCTTCATCGTCATTTCTAAGTTCTGCGTCGCCATCCTCTTCTGTCCACGTTCCTCTTGAAACTGTTTCATACCTGACAGCAAATTATGCTAGACTCAGATCCTCCAGATTGTCTGGTCTGTTCACGTAACGATCGAATATGTTATTGAAAAATGATGTTTCTGATGTAGATGACATAATCGATAAGCACATTCTACAGCGCTAACAAGACGTTGGGACAGAATTGCCATAGATATCGAAAACAGTTGATTCCAAGTGCTACCGGTCCGACGTTTCGCTCGTAAAACGGCTTCTTTAACAATGTCTCCTGTATCTTGCGGTTCACACTTACTTGCATACTTAGCAATATAGTATGCGACAGCTGTAACGTTTCCGCATGGTTGAATATCCATGTTTGCTTCCCACATTTTCAATAGAGTTGGGTTGTAATTATACACCATAACTTCATCTGCGGTTTTCTTAAGCACGCAGAAACGCCCGTTGTTGGCGAGTGTATCGTCTGGACCTAAGCACATCGTTCTTTCGCTTATCGATCTGGGGAATCCAAATCGACAACAACGATTGTTACGATCTTTGTAACAAGTACGTGAATGTTTATGAATTTGGACCTTTTTAACTATGTTGTTCATATCTTGATTTACTGCTGCAATAGAGCAAGAAACAACTTTTTCGATAATACGCCGGCCTTTGTTAGTTAGGAAATCCGGTACGTTTGCACACCAAATAAGCATGTGTAAATGTGGGCTTCCCCTATTTTGAAATTCGATTCTGTGCCAAAAGTCAATAACAGCACCACCTAAGCAATCGGAGTTTCTTAAATACTGCATTAATGCGTTGACACGCACTGTAAACTGTCTTGCTATAATTACTGGGTATTTCTGAACCAACTTTAATCGATCTGCAAAAGTTAGGGTTTCAGCTTCGGTAGTGGAACGGCCTTCAGATATTAGAAACGCTTTCAACATATCAGGCCAATTGAGGTCATTGTATGAAAATGTGGCAAACCATGTGGGCGGACCAAGACTTCGGACCATAGCAATTAATTCCGAACAGCACTGTCTCCAATATGATGCCGATCCTCTTATGTTTCTCATCGTTAAGTGCATATTATCTACTAATCCTTCTGAAGTATGTTCGCTTTGGCGCATTCTGCACGATACAGATACACTATTCAGGAAACATTTATTACATATTATGAAAAAAATATTTTTTTCGTAATATGCAGGAAATATTTATTTCATATTATGAAAAAATATTTTTTTCGTAATATGCAGGAAATATTTATTTCATATTATGAAAAAATATTTTTTTCGTAATATGCAGGAAATATTTATTTCATATTATGAAAAAATATTTTTTTCGTAATATGCAGGAAATATTTATTTCATATTATGAAAAAATAAATTTTTCTTAATATTAAAAGAATCTTTATTTCATATTACAGGAAAAATATTTTTTTCCAAGTATTAAATGAATCTTTATTTCATGTTATGAAAAAAATATTTTTTTCTCATTATAAAATGAATCTTTATTTAATATTGGAAATAGAATATTTTTTTCTAATACGCAGATAATGTTTATTTCATATTAGCTGACCCGACAGACGTTGACCTGTCCAAATTTAAATAAATTTGTTTGTGTTCGTTGTGCTCGACAACGAACTCGTTGAAAACCAATAATGCGTAGCGAAATGTGTTAACCTGCTACTTGTACCGTTTCAAAAATTATGATTTTTGCAGTCTGTCCGAAATTTTCAACTTTCGTTTGTAATTGTCTCGAATTTTCTTTACTGAAAACTTTTTCAGTACCATAACGAACAAAACAAAAAAGAATTATTCATATCCATCGTTCGAATCGTGAGTTATGGACTTAAGTTCATACAAAAATCGCATAAGAAAGCACTTTCAATTTTTCCAGAATTTTCCATTATTCCGGGACTACTTTTCTAATTTTTCTTTCCCTAAAAACCTTATTTGGACCATTACGAATATTTTTTTTTAAATTAGGCAAATCGGTGCAGCCGTTCTCACGTGATATCGTGACCAACGAACATCATTTCATTTTTATTATATAGATTATGAAAAAATATTTTTTTCTATATATTCAGGAAATATTTATTTCATATTCTGAAAAAATATTTTTTTCTATATATTCAGGAAATATTTATTTCATATTATGAAAAAAATATTTTTTTCTAAATATTCAGAAAATATTTATTTCATATTATGAAAAAATATTTTTTTCTAAATATTAAAAGAATCTTTAGTTCATATTAGAAATAGAATATTTTTTTCTAATGTACAGATAATATTTATTTCATATTATGAAAAAAATATTTTTTTCTTATTATAAAATGAATCTTTATTTAATGATAGAAATAAAATATACGGGGTGTCTTGTTTAAGTAAGAACAGCAGAATATATTGAATGGCGTTGTCGGTATCAAAAAAGTGTTCATACAAAAGTTGTATGCTATGAAGGAAGCAATCATATGGTGAAATTTTTTCGGAACTAGAATGGTGGGGAGGGAGGATTTCAAAGTCGAATTAAGTTTCTTAAATACAATGTCCTACATTTTATACCATACACCGATAGAGTATCGAATTCTGAGTATAAAAGTGTTGACCTTCATATGTCCTAAATCTAATAGTTAACGAGATATTATCCAAAGAAGAAAGAAAATTGTTTCGATCTCCGATTGCACCGATACTCTATCGGTGTATGGTATAAAAAGTAGGACATTCTATTTAAAAAACTTATTTCGACTTTAAAATCCTTCTTCCCGATCATTCTAGTTTCGAAAAAATTTCACCATATAATTGTTCCCTTCATACCAATCAAATTTTGTATGAACATTTTTTTGATACCGACAACGCCTTCCGAGAGATCCGTCCGTTGGCCATCCGCGGATCTTAAAGTTAACGGTCGCGAATCGTCCGTTGGCGAGCGCGACGTCGCGCGATTGACAATAGAAGATCGAGGAAGGTTTCGTGGCCGACGTCGATCGAAAAGAACGCAGTCTCTACGAAACCGTGTATCGAAGCAAACGATTATTGCAACAAAAGTTACAGTTACCTGAAGAACTCGCCAATTGCAGTTTGATACTGACACGACACAACAGTTTGTGTAATAACGAACAATATATATAGTTATACAGTGTATTCAACACTTGCATTTCGTCGTTTGCAGAAAAGGTAAGAACATTTATGTAATATAGGTATATTTCATATTCTAAAGACTTGCAATTAACGTTTTCAATGATAATTTTTCATACAATATTTAATTTGTAGTTACACAAACTTCACAATGGCCGAAAATCGTTACAAGAAATATAAATTTATAAAGAAACAAATGGCTTTGAATTTGAATCAAAATCAGATAAGTCGCGACATAGTAGAAGAATCAATTGAAATCATACAAACTAATTCACAAACGGTTAATGATGATCCCGTCATATCTGATATGAATCAACCATTTGATTGTCAAATTACAAATAACACAAATGACACTACAGATGATACATGCACTGCTTTTCGAAATTTGAAATTACTTACGTTTTTAAAAACATGGTCCCTAGAAAATAAAATCAATCATTCGCAACTAAATAGTTTATTAAAAGGCTTGAAGGACATATTTCCTGAATATACGATTCCACGCGATGCACGAACTGTATTAAAGACTAAGCGCTCATCAAACAATATTACACCAATTATTAGCAAAAAGAACACGATAGCTCAATTTTCATATTTAGGTATAAAGGCGCATTTATTAAGTCTGTTACAAAATGCAAGTGTTTTGACGGAGCTAAAAGAAACATTTATGTTTCAATTAATTTTTAATGTCGATGGTATTCCACTTTCAACAAGTTCAAATAAACAGTTTTGGCCCATTTTATGCAAAATAGTACTGAAACATTCTACGGTGTCCCCTTTCCCGCTAGCAATATATTATGGCGATGCAAAACCTGATTCCTTGACTGATTATTTAAATGATTTTATACATGAACTGAACGATATGTTAGAATATGGATTATCTTACGATGGTAATAATTTTAAAGTAACTGTTGTATGTTTTGCCTGTGATGCACCTGCGAGAGCATTTTTAAAAAACATTAAAGGGCATACGGGTTACAAAGGTTGCGAAAGATGTACAGAAACGGGTATATATTACAAAAAACGAATCAGTTATTTAAAACATGACGCTAGTGTGGTATCGGGAATATTCGGGCACCCGGTATAGTTTTAAGAAATAGACTTTGTTAGACTCTAGAGGTACACTTTAGGACACTTACGCAGGGAAGGCCGGAAAAGGGCAATAAAAAGGGAAAGCGACGTCGACCAGCGTTGGGTTGCAAGCGACGATGGGCTTTCGGCTCATCGACGATACCCATGCCCATGCCCATATTTGGGCATGGTGAAAACTACGGAAGGGGAAAGCGTGGGGAAAGCGTGGGGAAAGCCGAGTTTTTGCTAGGCGAAGGATGAGTTGGGACAGGCAGTCGTTGTATGAAAGTCAAGTAGTTGAAGTCGTGTAGTTGAAGTCGTATACTATATTAACCGCTAGTTTAGATTAACAGTTAGCTCTTAACCGCGCAACTATTATACAATTAAGTCTTTTTCTTTTCTTTTCTTTAAATAAATAAAATATATATTATATGTGTTCACACATATAATTTGGGGGCTCAGCCGGGATTGATTGAAGAAGACTCTGTGGGGAATAGTTGTCACGCGGTTGTGTTGTGAAAGCCCCATTAAAGTTCAAGATGAGTAGTGGGGAACCAAGTGGAAATAGCACCATAGTTGAAAACGAAAATCTTGCTGGCAACGTGAAGTTGATGCGCATCAACTCAATGAAGTTGGCGGAGCTCAGGGAGGAACTGAAGCAACGGAAGTTGAAAATCAGTGGAAATAAGGCGGAGTTGCAAGATCGGTTGAGCGCTGCTATTACGTTCGAAATGCAACATGGGGAGGACGATGCAGAAGAAGAAGAAGAAGAGGAAAGTGATGCAGAAAGTATTATTCAGAGTCGTAGTAGAGCTGGGAATAGCCGTACGCATCTCTTAACGTTTAGAGATGTTGAGGAGGCGCTGAACACGTTTAGCGGCGACGATAAGGTGGACGTGCGTCAGTGGATCCAGGAGTTCGAAGACATGGCCAGATTGTGCGATTGGACCGATGTGCAACGGATAGTTTATGCGAAGCGACTGCTGCGTGGTTCGGCAAAACTATTTGTAAACTATGAAAAATGTAGCAGTAGTTGGGGTGCAATGAAAAGAGCCTTGATCGAAGAGTTTGCGAAAATAGTGGATGCATATAAAATCCACAAGGAGTTATCTCGTCGAGGCAAAAAGGCAACCGAAACGTACCAGGAGTACGTGTACAAAATGTTCGAGATTGCTAAACAAGCCGATATAGAAAACGTGGCTGTGATAAAGTACATCATCGACGGCATTCAGGATGAAGAGGTGAACAAGACGATTCTCTACGGTGCTAGGAATGTTCGAGAATTGAAAGAAAAATTTCTACTGTACGAAACCATGAAGGAGAACGCAAAGGTGAAGAGCAGACGAAGCGATGAAAGGCAGCAGAAGATCAGCGGACGGAGCAATACGGTGCAAGAAGCTGTGCGACGGTGTTTCCTGTGCGGTGATAAAAATCATCTAAGTGCAGGGTGTCCTGGAAAAAGTAAAGGATTCAAATGTTTTAAGTGTGGACAGTACGGACACATCGCTTCACGTTGCAGCAGCACAGCCGAGTTGCCGAAGAATGCGTATAGTACGTCGCAGGACTCACAATCAAAACGCTGCAAGGAGGTGGAAATTTCCAATTGTAAGTTAGCTGCTTTGATAGATACCGGTAGTGACTTGACTTTAATGCGAGCGGATCAGTATGTTATGGTCGGCGCACCTAAATTAGGAGACAGAGTCGTAAAATTTCGTGGTGTTGGATTAGACTGCAATTACACTCTTGGAGAATTTGTAGCGAACGTAAAAATAGATCACGAACTTTATTCTATGACAATACATGTAGTTTCCGACACTCTAACTCAGCATCCACTGATTATTGGTACAGATTTCTTGAATAGCGTCGAAGTTTGCATGAAAGAGGGGGATATTTCTATCCATAAAGTCGAAAGCAGTTGTGAAGACGAAGTTCCGGAAGTTTTAAAGATCGACATAGAAATTGAATGCAATAGAGTAGATTTATCTTATATCACGGATGTTGATCATAGACAAAAAATAGAAAATCTAATTCATAATTACGAACCACATAAAACTCGCGAAGTTAATGTTAAGATGAATTTAATTCTCCAGGACGATCTTCCAGTCTATCAAAGGCCGAGAAGATTATCACCCCAGGACAAAGTAGAAGTAGAAAAGCAAATTTCGGAATGGATAAAGAACGGTATTGTAAGAGTGTCCGAGTCGGATTATGCGAGTCCGATCGTGCTAGTCAAGAAAAAGAACGGCGCCACTAGAATTTGCGTAGATTATAGGCAACTGAATAGAAAAGTTGTAAAAGATCGGTACCCGCTGCCGCTCATCGAAGATCAGTTGGATTTGTTGCAAGACGCAAAAATTTTTAACACGCTGGACCTTCGAAACGGATTTTTTCATGTCCCAATAGAAGAAAGTAGTATAAAGTATACAGCGTTTATCGTTCCTACCGGTCATTAAGAATTTTTAAAAGTTCCTTTTGGTTTGTGCAACTCCCCAGCCGTATTTCAAAAGTTTATAAACGCAGCATTCAAAGATCTAATAGCTAAGAAAGTCGTACTAACATATATGGATGATTTGATTGTGCCATCCTTTGATTTTTCACAAGGGATCGAAAGGATCGAATCAGTTTTACAGATTGCCGCCGCATATGGGCTGTTGATAAATTGGGAGAAATGTCGTTTCTTGCAAACTAGAATAGAATATTTAGGTCACATTGTCGAAGGTGGAAGTATACAGCCGTCGGAATACAAATCCAAAGCGGTCACGAAATTCTCGGAACCACGGTCGATAAAAGATGTTCAAAGTTTTCTAGGCCTAACGGGATATTTTAGGAAGTTTATATATGGCTATTCAATAATTGCGAGACCGTTAACAAATTTATTACGAAAGGATGTCACCTTCAAGTTTGAGTCCAGCGAACGTGAAGCGTTTCAAAAGTTGAAAATAGCGTTAAGTAGTAAACCAGTGTTACGGTTATATAATGTAGGTGCAGAGACACAATTGCATACGGACGCATGTAGTATGGGGTATGGCGCTATTTTGTTGCAGCGCGATAGTGTGGATGGAGCGTTTCATCCGGTATATTTTGCGAGCGGAAAAACTTCGGTAGCGGAAGAAAAATATACGAGCTACGAGCTGGAAGTGTTGGCGATAGTCAAGGCGTTAAAGAAATTTCGAGTTTATTTATTAGGGGTAGCATTTAAAATAATTACGGATTGCCAAGCGTTTGCGCTCACAATGAGAAAGAAGGACCTGTGCGTGCGGGTGGCGAGGTGGGCCCTTCTTTTGGAAGAGTTTGACTACCAGGTCGAACATAGGTCAGGTAGTAGCATGCGGCATGTCGACGCCCTGAGCCGATACCCGTTACCTGCGGTGATGACGATAGAAGAGGACGGAAGAGGCATTATTGCAAGGCTGAAACGAGCACAGGTACAAGACGATGAATTACGACCACTCCGAGACAACATTGGGCGCTACGAAGCAGAGGGATACAGGTTAAGAAATGAGTTGTTGTACAAAGAAATTGATGACACATTATTAGTAGTTGTCCCAAGATCGATGCGCATTCAAATCGTTCGACAAGCGCACGAATGCGGTCACTTTGGCATAACGAAAACAGAAGCTCTTGTGAGAAGGGATTATTGGTTTAAAGGGATGCGTCGTATAATAGAAAAGGTAGTACGTAATTGCGTCAACTGTATTCTCGCGGAGAGAAAACACGGGAAACCAGAAGGCATGTTGCACGCCATTGACAAAGGGGAAGTCCCATTCGACACTTACCATGTCGATCATCTCGGACCGCTAGCTTCGACAAAGAAAAGCTACAAACACATTTTTGCAGTTGTTGACGCGTTCTCCAAATTTGTTTGGTTGTATGCTGTAAAGTCCACAGACGCAGCAGAGGTAATCGGTCGGCTCAAAAAGCAATCCGTTAACTTCGGAAATCCGAGAAGAATTATTTCAGATGGGGGAGCAGCTTTCACCTCCACAATGTTTGAGGGTTACTGTCAAGACGAGAACATACAGCACGTATCAATCACAACGGGAATCCCGCGGGCTAATGGTCAAGTTGAGAGGGTGAACCGTACGCTAATACCTCTGTTAACAAAATTATCTGCACCAAACCCCGAGCAGTGGTATAGACACCTTGATGCAGCACAAAAATATTTGAATGCTACACCGAGTAGAAGTACGAAGGCTACGCCGTTTCAGTTGTTGTTTGGAACACACATGAAAATGCGTGAAAATCCTCAGATCCGCCAAATGATCGAAGAAGAATGGGTCACGATGTTTCAAGAGGAACGGGATCAGTTGCGAACAGATGCAAAGGAGAACATCTCTCGAACACAGGCACAAAATAGGAAGGACTATAACAAGAAACGCAAAAAAGCAACGACATATCGCGAGGAAGACCTAGTGGCAATCAGGAGGACCCAAGGCGGACCAGGACTTAAGTTCTGTCCAAAATTCCTAGGACCCTATAGAGTGACCACGGTTTTGCGTGGTGATCGGTACATGGTCGAGAAAGTTGGGGAACATGAAGGACCACGAACAACATCTACAGCAGCCGATCACATGAAGTTGTGGACTAGTGGCGAAGAAAATGATAGTGTCAGTGAGTGTAGCGACAACAGTGATTGCGAAAACATCTGAGGTCAGATGTAATGCCAGGACGGCCGAGTGTGGTATCGGGAATATTCGGGCACCCGGTATAGTTTTAAGAAATAGACTTTGTTAGACTCTAGAGGTACACTTTAGGACACTTACGCAGGGAAGGCCGGAAAAGGGCCATAAAAAGGGAAAGCGACGTCGACCAGCGTTGGGTTGCAAGCGACGATGGGCTTTCGGCTCATCGACGATGCCCATGCCCATGCCCATATTTGGGCATGGTGAAAACTACGGAAGGGGAAAGCGTGGGGAAAGCCGAGTTTTTGCTAGGCGAAGGATGAGTTGGGACAGGGAGTCGTTGTATGAAAGTCAAGTAGTTGAAGTCGTGTAGTTGAAGTCGTGTAGTTGAAGTCGTATAGTATATTAACCGCTAGTTTAGATTAACAGTTAGCTCTTAACCGCGCAACTATTATACAATTAAGTCTTTTTCTTTTCTTTTCTTTAAATAAATAAAATATATATTATATGTGTTCACACTAGTGCTCGAACGCATTTCCATTTTGAAAATTTTCATGACTTTTCTCATCATCAAGATAATCAAAGGACACCTCTGTTAATTATAATTAAATTCGACATAATACAACATTTTTCTCTAGATTATATGCATTTATGTTGCTTAGGAGTAATGAAAAAATTACTTCGTCATTGGTGCAAGACACAGCTTAAAAAGTCAGATAAAAAGAAACTATCAAAGAGAATGACATCTTCAGTCAAATATGTACCCAGTGAATTTAATCGTAAACCGCGACCGATATCGGAGCTATCGAGATTTAAAGCTACAGAGTTCCGACTATTCCTTTTATACTTGGGACCCATTATATTGAAACAAATTCTTCCAGACAATTATTATGATCACTTTTTATTATTTCATGCCGCTATTAGGATTTTGTTACATAAACAGTTATATCTAAACCCAGAGTGGTTAAACACAGCTCGAGAAATGCTATTTAAATTCGTAGATAATTGTTCAGGTCTGTACGGCAGAGAATTCTGTACATACAATGTTCATAATTTAGTCCACATTTCAGACGACGTAGAAAACTTGAAATATTCTTTGGAGGAATTAAGTTGCTTCCCTTTTGAAAATTATTTAGGGAAGTTAGTAAGCATGTTGCGTAGATGGAATAAACGTTTAGCACAAATAATAAATAGATTATCGGAAAATGGAGTACCTACAGTCACGGAAAATATTAATACTCAAATAAGGATTGAAACACACAATAATAAAACAACAATACAACTTCCCAATTTTAAATTAAAAGCTTATGGATTTAGTGACCGTTATGTCTTTTTAAAAAATGGCCATGTCCTACAAATCACAGACATATTAGAAAACAAAATAGTTGGGAAATTATCAACGCAATTAAAAAATTTTTATAAATACCCTATTAAATCCAAAATAATAGGATTATTTAAATTTGATAAATTCGATGATGAAATTGTATCTTATGAACTAAGTGAAATTTTGTACAAATCATTTGTAGTTAAATGCCAGTCATATTTCGCAGCATATGAGCTGCTTCATCAATATAATTAATCATACTTACTACTTTATTTTTAATTAGATATTAGCTGATGTATTTATAAGTTTATAGTTTTTAGGATTGTTTCATATCATTTTTAAAATGTCACCATCGAGGAAATCGCGACACGACATTGTGCCAAGGAAGCGAATTATTTTCGAATCGTCCGACTCATCTGATTCTTCAAATCAAAGCCAACCAATTGAGCAATCGCATATAGAAACACCAAGTAAGTCGGAAAATAAACAAAAATGCTGAATTTTAATAATAATTTGTAAAATTGTATAATTGTAATAATAATACTTTATGATATTCTACACAGATGTACATCATGTATCCAACAAGAACGAGGATAGACTTAAAATATGAGATTGAACAAATTTTTAATAAATTAGAAAGAATTGAAAGATTACTAAACGTCACAGTAACGGCTGGAAGCAGCCACAGCGAAATTGAGAATGAAAATAATTTTCTGAATCAATTGCCGTTAAGCTCTGTAGTTAGTATCAACGAGTTCGATGCGATCATATCAGAAAATACAGAAAAATTTAATTCGCTAGTATGTATTTGGAAATATAAACATTATTATCATTTTTAGATAATTTCCGAAATATATGAATTTTATGGTTTTTTTACATTATACGTGATTCATATTATTTTTGTTTAGTAAATAGTTAATATTTATAATTGTAATATTGACATTAAATAAATAATGACATATATTTTTCAGGTACAACTGTCATATTTAGTCGGTGGAGACACTAATAAAAGAATTATTTTTAATATGCTCCGCAAACTTTTAACAAATGCAGCAGCGACATATTATTCCGGGCAAGGACGGAAGAAAAAATTATCTTTAGTTAACTTAAAGATATATGATGCTGTAATGAGTAAGTATACTTACACTTATCACTTTTATGTGGTATTGCCACGTACTATGTATACGTAATATATATGTATTTTGTTTCATTTTTAGTTTCACAGCTGCCACGAGAAGAAGACAGAAATCAATTACGGAAGTAGAAATACGACAATGCGTATCTCTGTTTTTAGCGACAGCTAAGTGCGCACGCGCACGCACGCACGCACGCACGCACACACACACACGCACACACGCACGCACACACACACACACGCACACACACACACACACACACACATATATAAATGCGTATTCATTATTATGTATCATTTGTCCCGTTGCTTTTTTCCCTAGTTTCCTGCGCTTTCCTAAATTCAATTTACATAGTAAATCACATATTTCGATTATAATAAAAAATCGTGAACGCTAAAGTTAATATAAGATTCTGTTCAGGTTTCTTCAAACTTTTGAAGTGTAGTATATCTATTTTGTGCCACTTTTATTATTAGACAAAATTGAAATGGTAGCACAACGATTTCATACGTTTTGAAGTAACTGAAACACAGATTACCGATGTTCAACGTCGTAGACGGGCGCACGTAATATACTATGCTATATTATTTTATTGTTTTTACTATTTATTATTTTATACTATGTTATGCTATATTATTTTTATACTGAATTACAACAATATATTTTTTCACAATAAAATGTTTTTGTGTATTCAGCAAATATATTGTATGTGTTTCCATTCTTACGTACGATTGAAATACTTATGAAAAATATATATATATATCTTTGTCGTTAATATACTAATAATATGCTTCATTAAAAAAAAGTAGTTTTATTGTTAGTTACAAATTTTTTAACAGAAATCTATCTCTTCGAATAATTGTATGATTTGAGCCTTTATAAGAATAAAAAGTAATGAATGAAACCATAGGTTCACATTATGGCTCAGCAAGGAAGTACATCATTCAGTAAACGGTAAGTCCCGAGATCAAATCCCCCATCAACTGCACAAAAATTTCTGAATTGTAATCATATTCTTTCGATAACAAAGTGGAATATTCCCTCAAGTAGTGCATAGGAAAGTATATATATTGATAGTTTCTAATTTTTTTAATAACTTTTTCTTAAATTTGAAGATTTGATTAAATGTTATTTGAATATTGAATTTATATTTTTCAAATGTTATATTCACATTTTTTTAATATTTACTTCATATTTTTTAAATATCCATTTTATATTCTCTGAATATAACGCTAATATTTTTTTAATATCCATTTTATATTCTCTGAATATTTAGCTAATATTTTTTTAATATCCATTTTATATTCTCTGAATATTTAGCTAATATTTTTTTAATATCCATTTTATATTCTCTGAATATTTAGCTAATATTTTTTAAATATCCATTTTATATTCTCTGAATATTTAGCTTATATTTTCTAAACATTCAATTTACATTTCTTGAACATGTATACAATATTAGATTTAATATTTATCTAATATTAAAAAGTGTGGCTTAAAAAATATTTTTTCAATATTCGAAAAAAATGTGTATCCAATATTTTGTGCTACTAGGGATTATACAAAAAAAAACGAAAAAAATGACTGAACTAAGGGTTCTAAAGGTCCTGTTGATTAAAAAAATATTAATTAAATCAATTAAATAAATATTAATTAAATAATTAATATAATCATAACAATAAACTTAATAAAAAACCAACAGATGGCAACAGAGTGTAACACAGGGCAAAAGGATGGGTACGTTTAGCAAGTGCTAGCAAGGTCAATATGACTCAATATTGGTCAATATCCTTTTTTTTAACAGGTTTACACCTGGGTTTGAACATAAGATTAAATAGAAGAAAATTACCTAGGGCTGCTGACCTCTACATTTTCAACATTCGGTTTTGATGATTTAACACTGTGAAAGTTGTGTTTGTAAAAAGTTGTTTTTAATTGCAAGAAAAATTTCAGAAAACTTGCTAAATAAATAAGCAGAGTTGCTTGTTATGATGGTATTTTACATTTATGGGTTATTCAAAGGAAATTTGATTTTTGGCTTGTACGGGAGAAGTTCATGCTTGAAGGTGTTGGTCTTTAGAATAAGGGTGTTAGGGTGTTCGTCTGTGTTGTAATTATTGATTATTTGTTTAATGATGTTATCTAACATTAGAATGTTTGACCTGAAGTGGATATCGAATGTAGAGTGATCTCTGGGGAGGCCCAGGATGAGCTTTAGGGCTTTGTTTTGTATTCTTTGAAGGTTAGTTATATGAGATTTTGCAGCTACGTGCCATATATGAGCCCCATAGGTAAGTATCGGTCTGATGCAGGTTTTGTAAATTAATATCTCGAGATTTAACTTTAGCCGGGAATTAGGGCCTATCAGGATGGTGGAAACCGCAAGAACAGATATGGCTTTATTTCTTCTATCAGCAATGGCAGAACCCCAGTTTAATTTTTTATCGAAAATTATACCAAGATATTTGACGGTCTTACTCCACTCAATGTCCACACCATTAATCGTCAGTTGAGGGACTCCTTTCCTAAGGTGTTTAATTTTTCTTGTGAAAATTATAGCTTGAGTCTTTTTCTCATTTAGTTTCATTTTCCAGTTATCAAAATAATCCACGGTGGAGTTTAGATGATTCTGAAGTAGGTCAACCAGTCTCATATGACTTAGGGAGTGACTGAGAATGGCTGTGTCATCAGCAAACAAGGCTAGGGTGGTTTCTTTGGCTTGAGGGATATCATTTATATAGATTAAAAATAGAAGTGGTCCCAGAACAGACCCTTGGGGGACTCCGGCTCTGATAAGTTCCTTATTTGAGCTTTTTCCGCCAACATGTACGTAGAATTTTCTTTTTTCCAGATAAAAGTGCACTAATTTTATTAATTTGGGATGAAATTTCAGATTTATCATTTCATAGATGAGACCGTTGTGCCACACTGAGTCAAAGGCTTTTTTGAGGTCCAGAAGGACAATACCAGCATATCTGTTGATGTTAGCTTGATGAATATGGTATTGGGCTACCCTGAGGAGTTGGTGAGTCGTGTTGTGTTGGGCACGAAAACCGAACTGTGAGTCTATGAGGATATTGTTTTTATCAAGGTGAGCTTTGATTATACTATAGATTACTTTTTCAAAAAGTTTGGCCAATATGGGCAAAAGACTGATCGGTCTATAATTTTCAGGTTTTTTTAAATTTTTCCCAGGTTTTGAGATTGGAACAACCTTTGCAATTTTCCAATCATCAGGGAAGTAAGATCTTAGGAAGCAGGCACGAAAGATGTGATACAATAGAACGAAGACCTTCTTTGGGGCTTTTATGATAATATTTGGTGAGAAATTGTCCCAACCGCTAGCCTTATTAGCCTTAAGTTTTTTGGAGATCTCCCATATCCCTTTGGGAGAGAGAAAATTAAGAAGTTCATCACACGGGGTTGGGAAATGATGTTCTTTATAATGAAATTTACTTAACGAGTGGTTAATGACTGATTGGAGTTTGGACACTTCGAGATAAGCCTCATCATGAACCTTTTTAAACCCATCGGCCAGCATTTGAGCTTTTTCAGTATGTAGGTCATGGTAATGGCCTAGGTCATCCATGAGGGGAGGGATGACATTAGGTTTAGATGTAACCTCTCTAAAGACAGGCCAAAAGGTGTGGGAATTTGCTTTTGAGACTTCCTCTTTAATTTTCTCATTTTTGATAAGAAAAACTCTCCTACGTATACCACCAGTAAGTTGTTTATAGAAATCAAGATGCAAAGGGTTTCCAGTTTTTTGCCATTTTCTTCTGGCGGTATTTCTCAGAGTTATCAATGCCTTAAGGGTTATGTCAGGTGTAATGTATTTGTTACGTGTACTAACAAAAGAAGTTGATTTGTGGAAACAGCTCTTAAGAAATCGCTGTGTTTTTATAATGCAGGAGTCAATTTCAGAGGTGGAGGAGAAGTTATAAGTAAGTGGAATTTTTTCCGCATGAGAAAAGTAACTTTCCCAATTTGTAACAGGAGAGGTTGTAGCGGTTGTAACCACTCGCTACGTCAACTGCTCCGTTAATACTCAATCACCCAAAGTTAACTCGGCGGGTGATCTGTTGTTAAGTTTGATTGAATAAATTGTTATAAATCGCGATTCAAAACAATTATTAACAACACCCAATTTTATAAACATGTGGTCATCCAAGACTCTTCCATTTTTGTTTCCATGAGTGTTATTCCAATTTGTATGTTTTGAATTAAGATCAGATCCTACTATAAAGGGAGAATTGAATTCTGTAATAGAGTCCAAAGCTCGTTGGTCAAGCGTTTGGTCAGGACAGTAAGCAGAAATAATTGTGAGGTTAGGGTTTAAGAGTTTGATAGCAACTGCCTCAATACTTGGTGGGAAGTTTAGTCGGAGTGGTTGGAATCTAAGGTTTTCATGAATAACGATGGCGACTCCACCACCATTTTTACCGTTATTCCTGTCTTTTCTAATTACGTTATAATTTGGGATAGTAAAATTGTCAGAAGACTTAAGCCAGGTTTCTTGGATCATAGCTATAATGATGTTATTTGTGGCTAAAAATACCTCAAGTTCAATGTTTTTTGAGCGAATGGAACATGCATTCCATGACATGATTGTTCCTGCTAATGGGGGGGAGAAAGCGTCTAGTCGAATAGTTGCTGAGCAGCATTAAATATAACCTCAATTTTGTCAAATATGGAGTGGCATGCAGTTAGTTGGGGTTTGATGGCTTTGAAAATCGGGATTGCTTTTTTGATGAAGGAGAAAGCTTCTTTGAGGATTTCACCTGTTTCAGATGCAGCAGTAGGATCAAAATCCTGGGAGTGAGATTTGGGAGAATGGGTAGGGGAGAGCCCCCTAACCCCATCGCGGTAAGGTAGATTGTTTGTGACAAAAGAGTCTGTGGGAATGTTAGTAGCACGTTGCACTGATGATTGAGAATCTTGGAGTTTGTTTTTCCTGGGTGATTGCTTTTTATTAGCATATGCTAACAAGCTGGGGCATTTAGAAAAAATTGCGGTGTGCTCACCATTACAGTTAGCACATTTGGCTGGAGTTTCACTTGATTTGGTGCATTCTTTTGTGAGGTGTTCAAGTCCGCACTTAACACATTTAGGGGTTTTAAAACAGTTTGAACTGGCATGACCGAAGGATTGGCACCTATAACATTGAGTATAGTTCCTGGTTTTAATAAACTGTTCCCAGTAGACTCTACAATGATATATGAAACCGACTTTCTTAACTTGTGCAAGTTTTATACCAGGTGGGAAAGTAACTTTAAAGAAGGTATTATTTGGAGAGGCTTTGAAGACTGAACAGCCATTTGGATTTAAACCATGGGAGGAAAATTCAGTGAGAATCTCATCAGGATTTATTGGAGGTAATCCCTTGAGGATTGCAGTAAAAGGTTTTTCTTCGGGGAGAGCAAAGGTATGGAATTTTAATCCCACGTTTTTAAAGGATTCTTTGGCTTCGGTGAAGAGTTTTTTGTCATTAAAGTGAATTCTTACTTGATTACCCAGGAATTTTATAAAGAAGGTCTTGCCAAAAGCTGTCTCCAGCTCATTGCAGAATTTTACAACATTTTTCTCTTCCAATCTCAAATAGATTGGAGGCGGAGGGTGAGAAGAAATTAGAGTTTCTTTATTCTTATTTGAAACCTTTTGGGAGGCAGTGGAAGAAGTAGCAGAAGAAGAATTTGAAGAATTATTGGCAAAATTCTGGAAGGATTTAGTGGCAAAAATTTCGAATCTGTTAGAGGTTGGTATGTTAGAGGTTATGTGTCTGTTGGTTGAGGTACCTTGGCTTGACATGGTATTTAGTTTATGCTTCTTTGATTCAGGGTTATCCAGTGCTGGATGTCCGCCGTATTCTTCAGATGGTTCGTCAAGGATCTTGGTTTTTTCGCCTATTTGCCGTATTGCAGGAAGTTGAGGGGATGGATCATCCCGCAGTGGATATCCTTTAGGAGGGCACACACACATACACTGATACTTGCACTATTTAAAATAAACTTGCTTTGAGATTTGTTGAATTGGACTTTTTGTCTTTAGAAAGACAGATGCAGGGTATGTAAGCTACCGTGTTAAAAATGAAACTAGTATTTCAGCGCCCTCAGAGTCCGAGGACAGAACTAATAACAGTATATATAGATATAAACGCTACTCACTTATACATAGATACTCGCGTGACTCACACAACTCTATACACTGATACACCGTAGCTATATTACTTTCATGTACACGCGTACAATTAATCTTTTAAATGAAAAGGATAGAATAGGATAGAAAAGGATAGAACAGAAATTTATACAGTTTCAAATAAAATTAAATGTTTATTACATCCTACTTCTTTTTTCTACATTTCTGTTTCATATAATATTTATATGCTACATTAAATAATGGGGCTTGACTTGTAATATTTTCTAATTTTCCATTTAATATTCGGTTAGTATGTTTTAAATACATATTTAACATACAATGAAAAATGTTGTGAAAAATATTATATTTTAATTTTTCTGCATGTTCTGAATGGGTTGTATTAAAAACGATGGTTTGTTCTAAATATTTCACTGTCATTTCACTAATATTATTTTGGCAAATATTATTAGTAATGATCGAGTGACATATGTCCACCACCAAACTACATTCAAATAATTTTTTTAGCTCCGAAACTTTGTACAATAATTTACACTGTTTACATTCTGATTTCATATTTTTTGCAACTGTAGCCAAAATATTGTCTATTTGTGTATCGTTTAGACTATTTAAAAATATATTTAAATTGGTGAAGTTATTAATTATTTTTACTTCTTGCCTTTTTATATTAATAATTTGTTTCGTATATATTAAATAATCCGAGCAATCGTCTTCACAATTCCCTGTGTATGATATCCGCCTACCGAAGTGATTTATAAAAATGCTTCTATAGTAGTGTGCAAACGATGTGCACGTAGGACTTGCATTTCTCCCTCCATGACTGCGGATTAAACTAAAAATGTTTTCAACTGCATCCTGATTAAAATTTCTTCCTGCGAAATGAATACCTAAAATTATTAATTTTAAATTCAATTTAATAATATTTTATAATGTGAATATCCAATTTTTTAAAACCACTGGATGCGTCTTATCTTTTGGTTTTCTTTTTATATACTGCATGGATGAAATTATCTTTATTCCTTCATTCCACAGGTTCAAATTGTAAGTATACATGTGGTTATTTGAACTTTCATTATAGAAAGTATTTCAGCTGTCGAATAAATTATTCAAAAACCGTAATAAATGTACTGTGTGCTTTGGGTCTTCTGACAGAATGACAATATGGTCTCCCTCAACAGGTTTATATTTAGTGTATAGATTAATAGCTGTGGCAAAAGTAGAACTAAAAATCTGTGTGCAGTATGCAACTTTCATTTATTTTATATTTTCTTTCTTAACATGCTGATCTGTTATTTTTTTAAAAAGACGATTGGGTCCATTTGTCAGTAGGATATATAAGCCGGTTCTAACTCACAGTTATCATTGTGAGCAGATTCCTGCCTTACCGGCATTTTACCTTATAGCGCGAGCATATTTTTGCGGGGTGAGGGGGATTAGCTTAGAACACAACCATATTTTGCGGGGGGGCGGGGTGAGGGGGATTACCTTATAACGCGAGCATATTTTTGCGGGGTGAGGGGAGGGGGGGTTTCTCATGGGTGGGTATTGCGTAAGCCCCCGTTCGTAGGCAAGGGGGAGGGGAAATAGAGGGGGGATAATTTATTGTTGAAGTAATAGTTTAAATAAAGGACAGTTTCCTGGTACTGCGTTCAAGGCCAGTTTCCTGGTATTGCGCAAGCCCCCGTTCTTTGGCGAGGGGAGGGGGGTTTTCGCGGAATGTAATATGATACTTCCTGAGGAACACTGCTTTTTCCAGGAAATCTTGGACGTGTCCGAACATGTTTCGCGGTATAAAATATGATAACTCTGTGGGACATTATTTTCTTATCTATATCATGCAAGATGTAAGAGGAGTGTTTTCGTTGTCCTTAGTAGTTTAGGTGGACAGGTAATCAAATGTCTACTGCCGTGCGATATAACAGACAACAAAAAATAGATTTTATTTGAATAATAACAATTAACAAATAACAAACTAAACAAGAACAAAACAAACGATATATAACGAAAACGTAACAATAACGGAAAGCTAACACACGATGCAACGGCTGTCCTACTCAAGGTACAGATAATCGTGTCAATCAAACAACTCAGAGCGAAACGTTCTCTACGAGCGTCGAAAAGCTTTCTACCCTAATCCTCAAAATCGTCTCTGGTGGGAGGCTTGTCGACGTACGAAAAACCGTTAAAAAGAGGTGGGGAGGACTTTTCCGTTCCTCAAGAGTACGGAGAAAAGTCCTCTCCCCCGAAACAATATATCCATCGTCGACTCCGCCAAGGACATTGTAACGGTTGAGTCAGGGTTCTGGCAATCGTCACTTTAACGACCGAACCCTCGACCCAACCGTCCGCGGTGCATGCTCGGGAAAGGATAGAATTTCCGCGTCCAGAAAGTCTATCTTTCCCACGCACTATGTCCGC
This sequence comes from Lasioglossum villosulum, assembly GCA_963971365.1. Lineage (NCBI taxonomy): Eukaryota > Metazoa > Arthropoda > Insecta > Hymenoptera > Halictidae > Lasioglossum > Lasioglossum villosulum. Next base: position 240,297 of record CAXARU010000054.1, read on the forward strand.
CACAGCACCCCCTTACCAGTGAGAACGCCAATCAGGACAAAAGGAAAAAGAAAAAAAATAAACTAGCTATAATACCTATTTACAAAGCGAGAGCCTTTTGCTATATACTAGCTAGCGCGTAGTCATACGCACATACTCCGCTGACTAAACTATCATACGCGATCTAAACCTACCGTAAAAAAAACAAAAAAAAAGTAAGGTACATCTAAAAACACTAAAACTACTATACAAGACCTTAAAATACGAGGTTTAATACTACTATATACAACCTAAAAAAAAATTATTATATATATACTACTATTCTAATGGTACTATATACAGGATCTTAAACATTAGACGTATAACTATTAGCGTAGAAACGCAACATGTACAGATCAACGTAGACCGGCCTGAAAACGATCGGGGAATCGAACTCTTCTACCTGATCGTCGTAAAACGGGTCCGTCCTCTGTACGTTGTGTTGCAGTCGTGTCAGCCGTACTGTGCGTTGTCGTAGTATTGTCTGTCCACGTGCAAACAATAGTTTGCGGAGGGGTTTCGTCAATGTCATCGTTCAAAATGAAAGCCGGTTTCAACCTATCTATTGAGACCCTGACTTCCTTGCCTTTGACCTCGATGACAAACGTTTTATCACCCCTTGTAATTACCCTAAATGGCCCATCGTACGGCGGCTGTAGCGGTTTTTTAACCGCGTCATGTCGCAAGAACACGTAAGGAGATGTAGAAAGTTCCTTAAATATAAATGTCTCACGTGTACCGTGACGCGTGGCCGGCGACGGCTTAATATTCCGGAAATGTTGTCTGAGTCGATCCACAAAATCTGATTGTGAATCTTCTCGATTCGCGACAAAAAATTCCCCCGGAAGACGAATACCCGTACCGAAAACCAATTCCGCCGAAGACGTTTTCAAGTCCTCTTTATAGGCTGTGCGAATACCGAGTAGGACAATTGGTAACGTATCAACCCAATTATCCGTCTCGTGGCATTTAATCGCTGCTTTCATTTGCCGGTGTAATCTCTCGACCATCCCATTCGCTTGAGGATGATAGGAGGTCGTGCGGAGATGAGATGCACCGATCATACGCGATAGCTCATAAAATAACCGTGACTCGAACTGGCGTCCTTGATCAGTGGTTATTCTCAAAGGAACGCCAAAACGACTAATCCACGTGCTTATGAACGCTTTCGCGACCGTTTCCGCGTCGATCCCCACGATAGGTATAGCTTCCGGCCAGCGCGTGAATCGATCGATACACGTAAGACAATATCTAAATCCTTGCGACATTGGTATTGGCCCTACTATATCTATATGGACATGTTCGAATCTGCCGGAAGGGCTGTCAAAGTTGCCGACGGGGGCTGCGACGTGTCGAGTGACCTTCGATCGCTGGCATGATATGCAATGCCGTGCCCAGTCTCGGCAATCTTTATTTATTGAAGGCCATATAAAACGTTCGGTAATTAATTTTTGTGTTGCCCGAACCCCAGGATGAGAGAGTCCGTGCAACGAATTAAAAACTGCCCGTCGTAATGGCGTCGGAACAAAGGGTCTCACGGTTTCGTTCGTCGAGTCGCAGTATAAACTAACGTTGAAACCGGGGAAAAACGTCTTCTTCAAACAAAGGGCAGAAGAGTTCGATTCCAAAATCCCTCTCAGTTCCGGATCGCTTTCCTGTGCCTGTGCCATTGTGGCATGATCGGGAGCTACGGCTATTGTCTCAATACGCGACAAAGCATCGGCCACTGTATTATCTGAACCCTTAACATGCCTTATATCCGTCGTAAATTGACTAATGTAGTCTAAATGACGGAACTGTCGAGGCGAACATTTATCAAGCTTTTGCCTGAAAGCAAAGGTTAAGGGTTTATGGTCGGTAAAGACTATAAAATTCCGACCTTCTACCAGATGCCGAAAACGCTTTATTGCCATGTAAATAGCCAGTAGCTCGCGATCATACGCACTGTATTTACATTGTGCGACGGAGAGGGCTTTCGTGAAAAATGCCAAAGGTTGCCAATTTTCACCTATGCGCTGTTGTAACGCTGCTCCGATAGCGTAATCGGACGCATCGACCACAACACTTATCGGCGCGTTAGGCGCGGGATGCGTTAACAAAGTAGCGTTCGCGAGGCTATCCTTAACTTTCACGAAAGCTTCTCCTGCTGTTTCGTTCCATTGGACCGGTGAATTTCCTTTTTTCGACCCTTTCAATAGGTCGTGCAATGGCTTCATGAGGCCAGCCGCGTCGGCAATAAAACGGCGGTAAAAATTTACCATCCCCAAAAACCTACGCAAACCCTTAATAGTGTCGGGCCTAGGAAATTCCCTGATCGCATCTACCTTCTCAGGTAAAGGTTTTACTCCCTCGTTATTGACGCTATACCCGAGAAATTCTATTTCGCCCACGCCGAAAACACATTTCGCCGGATTGATAACGACCCCGTGTTGGTTCAGTCGATCGAATAATATCCGCAGATGTTCCCGGTGTTCCGATTCGTTTTCAGACGCGATAAAGAAATCATCTATGTACGCGTACACGAAATCTAACCCCCGGGTGATTTGGTCTACGAAACGTTGGCACGTCTGCGCAGCGTTTCTAAGACCGAACGGCGTAAATAAAAATTCGTATAAACCGAACGGTGTCGTTATCGCAGTTTTCTCGACGTCCGCGGGCGCAACCGGAATCTGGTTATAGGCGCGGACCAGATCAATCTTTGAAAATACCCGTTTTCCGTGTAAGGATTGCGCGAAATCCTCAATATGAGGCGGCGTATACCTGTCAGGCACGGTTCGAGCGTTCAGCGGACGGTAGTCCCCACACGGTCGTATGTTGCCATCCTTCTTGGGCACAAGGTGTAGCGGTGAGGCCCATGCGCTTTTAGAAGGGCGAATTATTCCCTGCCGCAACATCAGGTCAATCTCCGCCTTAGCCACCTTCAAACGATCCGGGGCGAGCCGCCGCGGTTTACTGAATACAGGAGGTCCCGGGGTCGTCTGGATGTGATGCACCACGCTATGTTTCACCGCCTCCGGTCGAAATACCGTCGGTCGAGTCAAATCCGGAAACTCTGCCAATAGTCTATGGTACACCGTATCACCGCCTATTGTTTTTATTGTCGGGAGGCCTTTGCTTGCCGCACAACCACTCACGAACAACTTCGTCGTCGCATCAACTAAACGTTTGTTGCGCGCATCAACAAGTAGGTTGTAATGCGACAACAGGTCCATCCCGATTATCGGTCCATCCACGTCGGCCACAATAAAATTCCACAGGAAACTACGTCGCAACGCTAAATCCAACTGCACGGTCTTTGTGCCATACGTGGCGATGCGCGTTCCGTTTGCCGCGAAAAGTTCCGTATCGTCCTTCGGCAACCGGCCGGTGATACGCGATCGCGGAAACACGCACACATCTGCCCCCGTGTCCACAAGAAACTGTACTTTTGTACGCTTGTCCGTCACGAAAATGCGGCCAGGATAAGGACCGTCGAGAACTGCCGCATTTACATTCGACGGTTTTCCTCGTTTCCCTGCTTCCACGTGCAGAAATCCTTACACTTCGCGGCCTTTTCACCCCACACACGATGGTACCAACACACACGGTCCCCCGCTGGCGATCGTCCTCTAGTGAACCCCTGGTCGTCGCTACGATTCGAACTGCGGGACGACGCCCGCGAATTAGGTCGCGACATCCGACGGCGTCCACGGGACTCGCGCAAAACTGCATTTAATTGCAAACGCATTTGCCGCAATTCTTCGCGCAACGCGTCATTTTCGGACGAACCGCTTGTATGTCCGCCGCTGACTTCCGCAATCTTCCCTCGACTGCCTGGGATTTCATGGATTTTGTCCGCTATCTCGGCTAACTGCATCCCTTCCTTAATAGCCGTGGCAGCCAATATTTGTTGCGTCTTCACCGGAAGACGATTCCGCCAAATCTCCACTAAAAATTCCTCGTTGACCGCCGGTCCGGCAAGCCGCCGCAAATGACGCAAAAATTGCGTGGGCGTACGGTCGCCGATCTCTTCCGTCTCCAACAATTTTCGAATCCGCGTCGTGTCCGAGTCCGAGAGACGTCTCACCAGCTGCGTCTTGAGGGTCTCGTACCGGTTCTCCTCAGGTGGATTCAGCACGATTTCCTCTACTTCTTCGAGGCTGCGGTTGTCGAGTCGAGCCACCACCAAATCGTATTTCGCCTGGTCACCCGTTATTCTTCCGACGGCGAACTGCGATTCTACGTGCTTAAACCAAAGCGCGGGTTTCTGCGGCCAAAATGGTGGTACCTTCAAGGTGGCGGTGGCGATGTTCGTTCCGTCCATCTCGTTTTGCTCTTTCGAATTCATTGTCACACGCGCGCGTACCGACACTTATAACCCGTCGCCTACTTTACCAACGATCACGTCGGGGTCACCAGTTTTAGGTGGACAGGTAATCAAATGTCTACTGCCGTGCGATATAACAGACAACAAAAAATAGATTTTATTTGAATAATAACAATTAACAAATAACAAACTAAACAAGAACAAAACAAACGATATATAACGAAAACGTAACAATAACGGAAAGCTAACACACGATGCAACGGCTGTCCTACTCAAGGTACAGATAATCGTGTCAATCAAACAACTCAGAGCGAAACGTTCTCTACGAGCGTCGAAAAGCTTTCTACCCTAATCCTCAAAATCGTCTCTGGTGGGAGGCTTGTCGACGTACGAAAAACCGTTAAAAAGAGGTGGGGAGGACTTTTCCGTTCCTCAAGAGTACGGAGAAAAGTCCTCTCCCCCGAAACAATATATCCATCGTCGACTCCGCCAAGGACATTGTAACGGTTGAGTCAGGGTTCTGGCAATCGTCACTTTAACGACCGAACCCTCGACCCAACCGTCCGCGGTGCATGCTCGGGAAAGGATAGAATTTCCGCGTCCAGAAAGTCTATCTTTCCCACGCACTATGTCCGCCACAGTAGCAACATCCGTTCGCGGCTGATACCGAGTTGCCAAACCGTGATATTCGATCACATATTTTCGCACAGTCCGTTCCTTATCATTCCTTTGAAGAACGTTATTTTCTTATCTGTATCATGCAAGATGTAAGAGGAGCGTTTTCATTATCCTTAAGCAACATCCGTTCGCGGCTGATATCGACTCGCGATATCTGACCACATCATTTCGCACAGTCCGGTCCTTATCATTTCTTTCTCCCTTTCATTGTAGTTGGTGGGGAGGGGGTGAGGAGGTAGCAATAAGTAAATAGGACGCGAAGGACTGCTGTCATAGTATTCGCGAACGTGACAAGCGTTGCCGAGTTAAAGTTATTCGAATTCGCGACTATACCGTGACAATTTTCGCGTACGGACTTGTGCGGAATGAACGTATCGGAAGAAACTGATGGCATGACTGCTCCAACGTTGAAAAATATAGCTTGGCCTCACGTTATAAATTCATACTTGAGCAATCATTTCTCCATCGAGCAGAAATCGATGGTGGAACGTTTAATGCGAAACGACGTAACGAGTCGCGTATGTTTCGCTTACACGAAAAGATTTAGCCAAGTTGTCGTGCAATGGCCTGCGCGCGATTCCCCATCCGCGATATTGGACATCATTGAAACGGGCGAACGTCGCATCGTCGGTTGCGAAGCGTAATTACATTTGGAGACTTTTCTAATCCCCGCGAGTTGGGAGTAGCAGCATCGTTTCGCGGACACAGTGTTTACAGTGACAAAAGTATCAGCGGGGAAAAGCGGCAAGATGATTGAAACGTGCAAAAACATGTTGAAGTGTTTGACGCGCATGTCGGTGCTGGTGAAAACCATGGACGAGTATCGCGAATGGCATCGGTCGTACATCGAGTCTCTGCAGTGTTGCATAAATTATCTATCCAGTGCAAAGGATCAATTGTCGGTGGGCGAGAAATTTAGTTTAACATCGACTATGTGCCGTATGAAGACTTTGAACGTTTCGTTGAATCATCGTGTTTCCTCGTCGCGCGTCGGTAGAGGTTTATACGATCGCAGGAGTGCGAGAGCGTCGACGCTTCGTTGGGAAGATATCGAGTCGGCGTTTAAAACTCGCATATCGAGCGGTATTGTTATCAACGTCGAACACATCGACCCGAAACAATTTCTGCAACACGCGAAACGAATAGTTACGGGACGCGTTACGGAATTTTTAAACGCGCATTCGTCGTTGAAAGCTAACGTAACGTTGGAGGCGGAATTCATGCAGCGCGCCAACGAGGTTTCCGTGAAAAGTTTCGGCACGCGAAACGTTGCGTTGTTTCGTACGAGCAATCTACGACAGTGGTACCAGAAAGACGTTGTGCCGACGATTTTGACATCGATGGAGGAATTTCAAGAGCGAGACAGCGGGTGGGCGCTGTCGAAGATACTGCATTTGATCGTGAACTTTAGCAAATATCAACCGTTGCAAGCCGGTTGCACCGCCGCATGCAGCGTGCCTAGAGCGATACAGTTGAAAAGAGCGGTCGTGAACGTGAACAGCAACGACGACGCATGTTTTTTTTGGGCGATCGTGGCGGGGCTCTATCCGGTCGAGAAAAATTCGTCGCGTGTGTCATCATATCCAGACTATAAAGACGTGCTTCCGAAAACCGAAGGTTTTCAAACCCCCATGCTGTTCAAAGACATCTCGAAATTTGAACGAGAAAACGACGTTTCCGTGAACGTGTTCGAATGGAAGCGCAAGAAATGCGTAACGCTTCATTTGACCGAGAAGAAACGGGAGGGAAGACACGTCAACTTGCTGTTTCTACAGAATGCTGCAAAGACGCACGGTCATTTCGCGTGCATACGAAATTTGTCAAGATTGGTTTCGTCGCAGCTTAGCAAGCGGAATCATCAGAAGTATATTTGCGATCGGTAAGTTACATTTATTTTTTAAAATTGTTTGAAGGAAAAGACATGATTTTTTCCCTTCCGACAGGTGCTTGCAATATTTTCCCACGCCGGAGAGATTAGACGTTCATACGGTCGACTGCGAACGGATGAACGATTGCGCTCTGATGCTTCCAATATCGGAAGAAGACAAGTGGTTACGGTTCAAAAATTATACAAACAAGGAGCAGGCGCCGTTCGTTATCTATGCCGACTTGGAGTGCCTGCTGCTGCCCGAGGGACGGGAAGGGCAAGACCGCGCGGCACGCGTACAGTATCAACGTCACCACGCGTTTAGCATAGGATACTACATGCATTGCCGATACGACGAATCGTTGTGCGAGTATCAGGTTTATCGCGAGAAAGAGGGTTGCGCCGCGTGGTTCGCGAACAGGTTGTACGAACTCAGTCGTAAATTACAGCCGATATTCGACAAAACGGTACCGATGAATCCGCTAACCGAATCGGAAAAGTTAAATTTTCGTACGGCCACGCATTGCCACGTCTGCGAGAAACCGTTCGACACTTCCGACGAGAAGAGGGTCCACGATCATTGTCATCTCACGGGCGCGTATCGCGGTCCGGCTCATAACGAATGCAATTTAAGCTATCAATCTTCGTACGTGATACCGGTGGTTTTCCATAATCTATCAGGCTACGACGCGCATTTCATCATCAAGGAATTAGCAAACTCGTTCGAGGGACGGATAGACGTGTTGCCATTGACGAAAGAGAAGTATATCTCTTTCACGAAAAACGTAAATATCGAGGGTGATGAGTTAAAGCATGCAAAGTTTTTGAAATTCCGCTTCATCGATTCGTTCAAGTTCTTGAACTCGAGTCTGGACAAACTGTCGTCATACTTGGACGAAAGTAAATTACGCATCGTACGAGGTGAATTTCCACATCTTTCCCGCGACGATTTCAAACTGTTGACCAGAAAAGGCGTCTTTCCGTACGACTATCTAACGTCGTACGACAAATTAAACGACACGCGTTTGCCGCCGCGCGAAGCATTTTACAATCGGTTGTACGGTAGCGAGATATCCGACGTCGATTACATTCACGCGAATACGGTTTGGTCGCGTTTCGCTGTACAAACGCTTGGACAGTACAGCGATTTGTACTTAAAATTGGATGTTTTGTTGTTGGCGGATGTTTTTGAAAATTTTCGCGACGACTGTCTCGAGAATTACAAGCTCGATCCGGCGCATTATTACACGCTCCCCGGTTTCGCGTGGGACGTGATGTTGAAAATGACAAAGATCGAATTGGAGTTGTTGACAGACGTTGACATGCTTTTGTTCGTGGAGCGGGGAATACGCGGCGGATTGAGCCAGTGTTCTCACAGATATGCGCACGCCAACAACAAATATATGCCCACGCACGACTCGGCCAAACCGTCCACCTATTTAATGTATTTCGACGTTAATAATCTGTACGGTTGGGCAATGTCGCAACCTCTGCCGCACAGAGACTTTCGATGGGTGGACGCGGATAATTTCGACGTTGAATCCGTTCCGGCCGATAGTCCAGTAGGATACATTTTGGAGGTGGATTTAGAGTATCCGCGCGAAATTCACGATGCTCACGCGGATCTTCCGTTTTGTCCAAGTCACGACACGGCGACCGACTCGAGTAAGCAGAAAAAGTTGATGGCAACGCTTCGCGATAAGGAACGATACGTTGTACATTACCGATACCTCCAACAAAGTTTGAAGCATAATTTGAAATTGCTGAAAATACATAGAATATTAGAGTTTCGGCAGTCGCGATGGTTGCACGGTTACATCGATTTGAACACAAAATTACGCGCCAACGCCACCAATGATTTTTCCAAGAATTTATTCAAATTAATGAACAATGCCGTGTTTGGAAAAACTATGGAGAACGTTCGAAATCATACGATCGTGAAATTACTTTCTCGATGGAGCGGTAGACACGGCGTCGAACGATTGATAGCTAGACCGAATTTTCACAGCTGTGCGGTGTTTTCCGAGGACTTTGTCGCGGTTCAGCTGAAAAATATGCTCGTTAAATTTTTCAAACCAATCTACGTGGGCATGTCCATATTAGATATTTCGAAATTTCATTTGTACAACTTTCATTACGAGTACATGCAGCCAAAATTCCAGCAAAATTGTAAGATTTTGTACACGGACACGGACAGCCTGATATACGAGATCGCTTGCGATGACGCGTACGAGGCGCTGTTGAAACGCGATATCCATCGATACGACACCAGTAACTATGCCGCGAACAACGTTTACGGCGTCCCCATCGCGAACAATAAACAGCTCGGTTTGATGAAGGATGAGAACGGCGGTAAAATTATGACCGAGTTCGTGGGGCTTCGTTCGAAAATGTACGCGATTCGCGTGCACGGTGATCGGGATACTAAAAAGATCAAAGGTATCAGGACAAACGTTACCGCTCGGGATATATGTTTCGAAGACTATGTCGAATGCCTTCGTAATCATACGGAAAAGAGCGTTACCGGTAATCGCATAGTGTCCGTACGGCATCAGGTATACTCGATGTCTGAAAAGAAATTAGCGTTGAGTCCGCATGACGATAAGCGGCATATTTGCAATAATTTGATGGATACTCTTCCTTGGGGACATTACAACATCGATTAAGAAGTCATTTTTTTTCGCCCACCCCTCGTAAAAGAAAAGGAAGTGTTACGGAAATTATTGCAAGTCTGTAACTGTCGGGGAGGAGATTGTTGATATTATCTGTAAAAAGAAGTGGTAGGGGGACATGCTATAAAACGACGTATTCCGAGCGTCAAGCTTCAGATCGAGACAACTATCGCTAAAAACGTCGCAAGATGCAGTACAACCGCCATCCATCCGAGCGCTCAAACGTCGAGGAGCCGCACAAAAAGAGGAGACTAAATAATATGTAAGTAGAAAGATGAAAAAAAATGGTGAAAAAAGAAATTTAGAAAAAACGTCTAATTTTTTTAATCTGTTGCAGGGTTTCTCAACAGCAGCCCATTTCAATGATGCAATTGCCAAAGAGTTTGCGCAGCGCACGGGTCTTGAGCCGAAGATATTCCATAGCCGGCAATTATTTTAAATATCTTGAGATTGGTGTACGCGTTGGCGATGACATTTGCGTGGAATTGGCTATAGGAGATAACCGCGGTAACGAGATCGCATTTTTCTTGGATGCATGGACAGAGCTGTTGCGCACGAAAGAGTATATTTCCGATTTACTGTCATCGTCTACGCAGAAACAGTGCCGAAAAATGGGCGATGATTTAACGTTGCAAATAGTTAATCGTAACGATATGAATCTAGTCAAATTGTCGAATCAGTTCGTGGCTCTGTACATCACGGAAAAAACTATGTATAACTTGTACAATTTAGAATTCTGCGTGTACAACATGTATTCGTGGCTGATCGACAATGTTCCCGCGGTGACTGCTAAATTCATGAATTTTGTCGGTACGGTGAAGGATAGCCACTCGAAGAATATCGTGAAAGCGATCGTCGAGAGCGAATCTTTCGATCAAAGTTCAATGATCGATTGCGAACTAGCGGCTTCGTGCGCTGACACCATCGCGGTGTTCGCGCAAAATAGATAGGTTAAAAAATTAATGTGTGTGTGTGTGTGTGTGTGTGTGTGTAAAAATTATTGGAGAATTTATTTTGTAACGGTACATTATTTTAAAAATAAAATTATTTGAGAATATCTCTTTTGTATTTTATTTTATTATTTTGTTGTGAACAAAATATTACAACTGTAACGAAATTTTTATCAAAATATTGGTACTTTGACAAGTAAATTAATTCATATAAATAAAGATTCATGGCTTCGTCGAAGCGATATATTAATTTTTAGTGAAACATTAACGACAGCCGATGATGAGTTTGAATATTTTAAATTATGATATATTATTCCGACATTGACAACAACAACAACAACCGCGGATTAATTTGTTATGAAAAACAGAATTATCAATAGAAAAATTATTTGTTGAACAGGAATTTCGTTCAAATGCGCATGTAGAACTGTTCACGTTTAAATTCAGAAATTATTATATAATAAATGGTTATAAATCATCAAAAACTACTAACTCTGTGTTTGGTAGCGCTGCGCAACGAATAATGATTAAAATTTCAATTGAAAGTGAAAAGATTTTGATAGGTGATTTCAATTACAATATATTGAATTGCAAGGATAATGGTAATAATTATTTGATTAACCTTTTGAACAAGTACAATTTAAAAACTAAATTACCATCCAAAAGTATAACGATCAATTTGAATACGCAAATAGATATCATTTTTCAAATGTTGATGATATAGATTGCGGTGTTTATGAAACATATTTCAGCCAGCATAAGCCAATTTATGCGATCATCGATAAGAAGATTGTCAAAGGTAATAAATAAGGGAATGAAGAGAAAACAGATGTAACAATCACAAATTGAAAAATTAATCCTGAAAGTTTCACAATTTTTGATGAATGTATAATGATCTCGGACCAGCATATCGAACGAAATAATTATGAATATGCAGCGTCTGCAGAATGTTTCCTCAATGATGATTATAACTATACGTTAGTAACAGCCGAATGTAAAGAAGTCATAAAACCTGATTATTATTTTACAAGATAAGCATATTAATTTATTTCATGAAATTATGAGCAAAAATCTAAACGAGCGTGGAGTATACAATTTTGCTGAAGATACTGGTTATGTTCGAGCTTTTGAGTAATTTGCAAGAGATCCCTGTACATGAGACAAATATTCAGATAATATACACTGGCGAAATTGGAGAAAAGGTAGTAGGACATTGGATTTGTACAAGATCTGATGGTAACGGCAATGTACACATTTATGATAGTTTTAATGCTAATCATTTGAACCATGATGTAATAGATTATTTGAATATCCTTTATAAATATAATAAGAAATATATATATTTCACGTCAGGTACAGGTACAGATACAGGTACAGGTATAGCGTATGCACAGTATGGCGGTTGAACAGTACCCAGTATGGCTGTTGTACAGTACACCGTATGGTGTTGTACATCTATCCATGGATCTCTCAAGATCGGTCGACGCGTTTCTCGTTCAATGCAGAACGGGTTTAGAACGGGTTCGACAGCAAACAGGGTATTGAACTACATCGAACATTGTTCAAAACGCCCCCAATTGATGCAACAAAAGAGATTACCAGTAGGAGTGAAGCTGAAAAAATAGAGGAGACGTGTGGTCACATTCAGCCCCATGTTACTGGTCAGTGTACGTGAAGAGCTATTTTCTTACTCGGCGAATGCTACTTAATATTGATAATACGTGGCTGCACAGTACAGCTACAGGTACAGGTACAGCTACAGGTACAGGTACAGCTACAGGTACAGGTACAGCTACAGGTACAGGTACAGGTACAACTACAGGTACAGGTACAGTATGGCGGTTGATCAGTACGCTGTATGACCGTTGTACAGTACGCAGTATGGCTGTTGCACATCTATCCATGGGACTCTCAATATCGGTCGACACGCTTCTCGTTTAATGCAGAACGGGTTCGACATCACACAGGATATTGAACTACATTGAACATTGTTCCAAACGCTCCCAATTGATGGAGCAAAAGAGATAGCCGACGCGACGATACGGCAACAGGACAGGGTTAGGATAGGGTTGGGACGTTTAAAAAATAGAGGATACGGCTGGTCATAGTACGTGATGAGCTTTGCTCTTCACGTATGCTGACGAGTCACATGCGACCGCATGTGACCAGCCGTATCCTCTATTTTTTAAACGTCCCAACCCTATCCTAACCCTGTCCTGTTGCCGTATCGTCGCGTCGGCTATCTCTTTTGCTCCATCAATTGGGAGCGTTTGGAACAATGTTCAATGTAGTTCAATATCCTGTGTGATGTCGAACCCGTTCTGCATTAAACGAGAAGCGTGTCGACCGATATTGAGAGTCCCATGGATAGATGTGCAACAGCCATACTGCGTACTGTACAACGGTCATACAGCGTACTGATCAACCGCCATACTGTACCTGTACCTGTAGTTGTACCTGTACCTGTACCTGTAGCTGTACCTGTACCTGTAGCTGTACCTGTACCTGTAGCTGTACCTGTACCTGTAGCTGTACTGTGCAGCCACGTATTATCAATATTAAGTAGCATTCGCCGAGTAAGAAAATAGCTCTTCACGTACACTGACCAGTAACATGGGGCTGAATGTGACCACACGTCTCCTCTATTTTTTCAGCTTCACTCCTACTGGTAATCTCTTTTGTTGCATCAATTGGGGGCGTTTTGAACAATGTTCGATGTAGTTCAATACCCTGTTTGCTGTCGAACCCGTTCTAAACCCGTTCTGCATTGAACGAGAAACGCGTCGACCGATCTTGAGAGATCCATGGATAGATGTACAACACCATACGGTGTACTGTACAACAGCCATACTGGGTACTGTTCAACCGCCATACTGTGCATACGCTATACCTGTACCTGTATCTGTACCTGTACCTGACGTGAAATATATATATTTCTTATTATATTTATAAAGGATATTCAAATAATCTATTACATCATGGTTCAAATGATTAGCATTAAAACTATCATAAATGTGTACATTGCCGTTACCATCAGATCTTGTACAAATCCAATGTCCTACTACCTTTTCTCCAATTTCGCCAGTGTATATTATCTGAATATTTGTCTCATGTACAGGGATCTCTTGCAAATTACTCAAAAGCTCGAACATAACCAGTATCTTCAGCAAAATTGTATACTCCACGCTCGTTTAGATTTTTGCTCATAATTTCATGAAATAAATTAATATGCTTATCTTGTAAAATAATAATCAGGTTTTATGACTTCTTTACATTCGGCTGTTACTAACGTATAGTTATAATCATCATTGAGGAAACATTCTGCAGACGCTGCATATTCATAATTATTTCGTTCGATATGCTGGTCCGAGATCATTATACATTCATCAAAAATTGTGAAACTTTCAGGATTAATTTTTCAATTTGTGATTGTTACATCTGTTTTCTCTTCATTCCCTTATTTATTACCTTTGACAATCTTCTTATCGATGATCGCATAAATTGGCTTATGCTGGCTGAAATATGTTTCATAAACACCGCAATCTATATCATCAACATTTGAAAAATGATATCTATTTGCGTATTCAAATTGATCGTTATACTTTTGGATGGTAATTTAGTTTTTAAATTGTACTTGTTCAAAAGGTTAATCAAATAATTATTACCATTATCCTTGCAATTCAATATATTGTAATTGAAATCACCTATCAAAATCTTTTCACTTTCAATTGAAATTTTAATCATTATTCGTTGCGCAGCGCTACCAAACACAGAGTTAGTAGTTTTTGATGATTTATAACCATTTATTATATAATAATTTCTGAATTTAAACGTGAACAGTTCTACATGCGCATTTGAACGAAATTCCTGTTCAACAAATAATTTTTCTATTGATAATTCTGTTTTTCATAACAAATTAATCCGCGGTTGTTGTTGTTGTTGTCAATGTCGGAATAATATATCATAATTTAAAATATTCAAACTCATCATCGGCTGTCGTTAATGTTTCACTAAAAATTAATATATCGCTTCGACGAAGCCATGAATCTTTATTTATATGAATTAATTTACTTGTCAAAGTACCAATATTTTGATAAAAATTTCGTTACAGTTGTAATATTTTGTTCACAACAAAATAATAAAATAAAATACAAAAGAGATATTCTCAAATAATTTTATTTTTAAAATAATGTACCGTTACAAAATAAATTCTCCAATAATTTTTACACACACACACACACACACACACACACACACATTAATTTTTTAACCTATCTATTTTGCGCGAACACCGCGATGGTGTCAGCGCACGAAGCCGCTAGTTCGCAATCGATCATTGAACTTTGATCGAAAGATTCGCTCTCGACGATCGCTTTCACGATATTCTTCGAGTGGCTATCCTTCACCGTACCGACAAAATTCATGAATTTAGCAGTCACCGCGGGAACATTGTCGATCAGCCACGAATACATGTTGTACACGCAGAATTCTAAATTGTACAAGTTATACATAGTTTTTTCCGTGATGTACAGAGCCACGAACTGATTCGACAATTTGACTAGATTCATATCGTTACGATTAACTATTTGCAACGTTAAATCATCGCCCATTTTTCGGCACTGTTTCTGCGTAGACGATGACAGTAAATCGGAAATATACTCTTTCGTGCGCAACAGCTCTGTCCATGCATCCAAGAAAAATGCGATCTCGTTACCGCGGTTATCTCCTATAGCCAATTCCACGCAAATGTCATCGCCAACGCGTACACCAATCTCAAGATATTTAAAATAATTGCCGGCTATGGAATATCTTCGGCTCAAGACCCGTGCGCTGCGCAAACTCTTTGGCAATTGCATCATTGAAATGGGCTGCTGTTGAGAAACCCTGCAACAGATTAAAAAAATTAGACGTTTTTTCTAAATTTCTTTTTTCACCATTTTTTTTCATCTTTCTACTTACATATTATTTAGTCTCCTCTTTTTGTGCGGCTCCTCGACGTTTGAGCGCTCGGATGGATGGCGGTTGTACTGCATCTTGCGACGTTTTTAGCGATAGTTGTCTCGATCTGAAGCTTGACGCTCGGAATACGTCGTTTTATAGCATGTCCCCCTACCACTTCTTTTTACAGATAATATCAACAATCTCCTCCCCGACAGTTACAGACTTGCAATAATTTCCGTAACACTTCCTTTTCTTTTACGAGGGGTGGGCGAAAAAAAATGACTTCTTAATCGATGTTGTAATGTCCCCAAGGAAGAGTATCCATCAAATTATTGCAAATATGCCGCTTATCGTCATGCGGACTCAACGCTAATTTCTTTTCAGACATCGAGTATACCTGATGCCGTACGGACACTATGCGATTACCGGTAACGCTCTTTTCCGTATGATTACGAAGGCATTCGACATAGTCTTCGAAACATATATCCCGAGCGGTAACGTTTGTCCTGATACCTTTGATCTTTTTAGTATCCCGATCACCGTGCACGCGAATCGCGTACATTTTCGAACGAAGCCCCACGAACTCGGTCATAATTTTACCGCCGTTCTCATCCTTCATCAAACCGAGCTGTTTATTGTTCGCGATGGGGACGCCGTAAACGTTGTTCGCGGCATAGTTACTGGTGTCGTATCGATGGATATCGCGTTTCAACAGCGCCTCGTACGCGTCATCGCAAGCGATCTCGTATATCAGGCTGTCCGTGTCCGTGTACAAAATCTTACAATTTTGCTGGAATTTTGGCTGCATGTACTCGTAATGAAAGTTGTACAAATGAAATTTCGAAATATCTAATATGGACATGCCCACGTAGATTGGTTTGAAAAATTTAACGAGCATATTTTTCAGCTGAACCGCGACAAAGTCCTCGGAAAACACCGCACAGCTGTGAAAATTCGGTCTAGCTATCAATCGTTCGACGCCGTGTCTACCGCTCCATCGAGAAAGTAATTTCACGATCGTATGATTTCGAACGTTCTCCATAGTTTTTCCAAACACGGCATTGTTCATTAATTTGAATAAATTCTTGGAAAAATCATTGGTGGCGTTGGCGCGTAATTTTGTGTTCAAATCGATGTAACCGTGCAACCATCGCGACTGCCGAAACTCTAATATTCTATGTATTTTCAGCAATTTCAAATTATGCTTCAAACTTTGTTGGAGGTATCGGTAATGTACAACGTATCGTTCCTTATCGCGAAGCGTTGCCATCAACTTTTTCTGCTTACTCGAGTCGGTCGCCGTGTCGTGACTTGGACAAAACGGAAGATCCGCGTGAGCATCGTGAATTTCGCGCGGATACTCTAAATCCACCTCCAAAATGTATCCTACTGGACTATCGGCCGGAACGGATTCAACGTCGAAATTATCCGCGTCCACCCATCGAAAGTCTCTGTGCGGCAGAGGTTGCGACATTGCCCAACCGTACAGATTATTAACGTCGAAATACATTAAATAGGTGGACGGTTTGGCCGAGTCGTGCGTGGGCATATATTTGTTGTTGGCGTGCGCATATCTGTGAGAACACTGGCTCAATCCGCCGCGTATTCCCCGCTCCACGAACAAAAGCATGTCAACGTCTGTCAACAACTCCAATTCGATCTTTGTCATTTTCAACATCACGTCCCACGCGAAACCGGGGAGCGTGTAATAATGCGCCGGATCGAGCTTGTAATTCTCGAGACAGTCGTCGCGAAAATTTTCAAAAACATCCGCCAACAACAAAACATCCAATTTTAAGTACAAATCGCTGTACTGTCCAAGCGTTTGTACAGCGAAACGCGACCAAACCGTATTCGCGTGAATGTAATCGACGTCGGATATCTCGCTACCGTACAACCGATTGTAAAATGCTTCGCGCGGCGGCAAACGCGTGTCGTTTAATTTGTCGTACGACGTTAGATAGTCGTACGGAAAGACGCCTTTTCTGGTCAACAGTTTGAAATCGTCGCGGGAAAGATGTGGAAATTCACCTCGTACGATGCGTAATTTACTTTCGTCCAAGTATGACGACAGTTTGTCCAGACTCGAGTTCAAGAACTTGAACGAATCGATGAAGCGGAATTTCAAAAACTTTGCATGCTTTAACTCATCACCCTCGATATTTACGTTTTTCGTGAAAGAGATATACTTCTCTTTCGTCAATGGCAACACGTCTATCCGTCCCTCGAACGAGTTTGCTAATTCCTTGATGATGAAATGCGCGTCGTAGCCTGATAGATTATGGAAAACCACCGGTATCACGTACGAAGATTGATAGCTTAAATTGCATTCGTTATGAGCCGGACCGCGATACGCGCCCGTGAGATGACAATGATCGTGGACCCTCTTCTCGTCGGAAGTGTCGAACGGTTTCTCGCAGACGTGGCAATGCGTGGCCGTACGAAAATTTAACTTTTCCGATTCGGTTAGCGGATTCATCGGTACCGTTTTGTCGAATATCGGCTGTAATTTACGACTGAGTTCGTACAACCTGTTCGCGAACCACGCGGCGCAACCCTCTTTCTCGCGATAAACCTGATACTCGCACAACGATTCGTCGTATCGGCAATGCATGTAGTATCCTATGCTAAACGCGTGGTGACGTTGATACTGTACGCGTGCCGCGCGGTCTTGCCCTTCCCGTCCCTCGGGCAGCAGCAGGCACTCCAAGTCGGCATAGATAACGAACGGCGCCTGCTCCTTGTTTGTATAATTTTTGAACCGTAACCACTTGTCTTCTTCCGATATTGGAAGCATCAGAGCGCAATCGTTCATCCGTTCGCAGTCGACCGTATGAACGTCTAATCTCTCCGGCGTGGGAAAATATTGCAAGCACCTGTCGGAAGGGAAAAAATCATGTCTTTTCCTTCAAACAATTTTAAAAAATAAATGTAACTTACCGATCGCAAATATACTTCTGATGATTCCGCTTGCTAAGCTGCGACGAAACCAATCTTGACAAATTTCGTATGCACGCGAAATGACCGTGCGTCTTTGCAGCATTCTGTAGAAACAGCAAGTTGACGTGTCTTCCCTCCCGTTTCTTCTCGGTCAAATGAAGCGTTACGCATTTCTTGCGCTTCCATTCGAACACGTTCACGGAAACGTCGTTTTCTCGTTCAAATTTCGAGATGTCTTTGAACAGCATGGGGGTTTGAAAACCTTCGGTTTTCGGAAGCACGTCTTTATAGTCTGGATATGATGACACACGCGACGAATTTTTCTCGACCGGATAGAGCCCCGCCACGATCGCCCAAAAAAAACATGCGTCGTCGTTGCTGTTCACGTTCACGACCGCTCTTTTCAACTGTATCGCTCTAGGCACGCTGCATGCGGCGGTGCAACCGGCTTGCAACGGTTGATATTTGCTAAAGTTCACGATCAAATGCAGTATCTTCGACAGCGCCCACCCGCTGTCTCGCTCTTGAAATTCCTCCATCGATGTCAAAATCGTCGGCACAACGTCTTTCTGGTACCACTGTCGTAGATTGCTCGTACGAAACAACGCAACGTTTCGCGTGCCGAAACTTTTCACGGAAACCTCGTTGGCGCGCTGCATGAATTCCGCCTCCAACGTTACGTTAGCTTTCAACGACGAATGCGCGTTTAAAAATTCCGTAACGCGTCCCGTAACTATTCGTTTCGCGTGTTGCAGAAATTGTTTCGGGTCGATGTGTTCGACGTTGATAACGATACCGCTCGATATGCGAGTTTTAAACGCCGACTCGATATCTTCCCAACGAAGCGTCGACGCTCTCGCACTCCTGCGATCGTATAAACCTCTACCGACGCGCGACGAGGAAACACGATGATTCAACGAAACGTTCAAAGTCTTCATACGGCACATAGTCGATGTTAAACTAAATTTCTCGCCCACCGACAATTGATCCTTTGCACTGGATAGATAATTTATGCAACACTGCAGAGACTCGATGTACGACCGATGCCATTCGCGATACTCGTCCATGGTTTTCACCAGCACCGACATGCGCGTCAAACACTTCAACATGTTTTTGCACGTTTCAATCATCTTGCCGCTTTTCCCCGCTGATACTTTTGTCACTGTAAACACTGTGTCCGCGAAACGATGCTGCTACTCCCAACTCGCGGGGATTAGAAAAGTCTCCAAATGTAATTACGCTTCGCAACCGACGATGCGACGTTCGCCCGTTTCAATGATGTCCAATATCGCGGATGGGGAATCGCGCGCAGGCCATTGCACGACAACTTGGCTAAATCTTTTCGTGTAAGCGAAACATACGCGACTCGTTACGTCGTTTCGCATTAAACGTTCCACCATCGATTTCTGCTCGATGGAGAAATGATTGCTCAAGTATGAATTTATAACGTGAGGCCAAGCTATATTTTTCAACGTTGGAGCAGTCATGCCATCAGTTTCTTCCGATACGTTCATTCCGCACAAGTCCGTACGCGAAAATTGTCACGGTATAGTCGCGAATTCGAATAACTTTAACTCGGCAACGCTTGTCACGTTCGCGAATACTATGACAGCAGTCCTTCGCGTCCTATTTACTTATTGCTACCTCCTCACCCCCTCCCCACCAACTACAATGAAAGGGAGAAAGAAATGATAAGGACCGGACTGTGCGAAATGATGTGGTCAGATATCGCGAGTCGATATCAGCCGCGAACGGATGTTGCTTAAGGATAATGAAAACGCTCCTCTTACATCTTGCATGATACAGATAAGAAAATAACGTTCTTCAAAGGAATGATAAGGAACGGACTGTGCGAAAATATGTGATCGAATATCACGGTTTGGCAACTCGGTATCAGCCGCGAACGGATGTTGCTACTAAGGACAACGAAAACACTCCTCTTACATCTTGCATGATATAGATAAGAAAATAATGTCCCACAGAGTTATCATATTTTATACCGCGAAACATGTTCGGACACGTCCAAGATTTCCTGGAAAAAGCAGTGTTCCTCAGGAAGTATCATATTACATTCCGCGAAAACCCCCCTCCCCTCGCCAAAGAACGGGGGCTTGCGCAATACCAGGAAACTGGCCTTGAACGCAGTACCAGGAAACTGTCCTTTATTTAAACTATTACTTCAACAATAAATTATCCCCCCTCTCTTTCCCCTCCCCCTTGCCTACGAACGGGGGCTTACGCAATACCCACCCATGAGAAACCCCCCCTCCCCTCACCCCGCAAAAATATGCTCGCGTTATAAGGTAATCCCCCTCACCCCGCCCCCCCGCAAAATATGGTTGTGTTCTAAGCTAATCCCCCTCACCCCGCAAAAATATGCTCGCGCTATAAGGTAAAATGCCGGTAAGGCAGGAATCTGCTCACAATGATAACTGTGAGTTAGAACCGGCTTATATATCCTACTTTTGTCTTATCAATTTCATAAGTACCAATGATATGCGACCATTTTGCAGTTAACAAATCCTTGCCATTGAGGGAGAATTGCAAGTCTTTTGTTAATAAATTATTCCTTGTACACTTCATTAGGTGAGGTATATCATACACAGGAATTATTTCCATATTATCAATTGAAATGGTCAGATTTGTCGAATTTCCAATTAACGAATTTATTGTTTTCACATTTATTGTGCTCTGATCACAAACGCTGGCAATTACCTGAAGGCCAATATTAGTGGCTGCTGTTACAATTTTTTTAAACATTTCGGTAACATCTAAATAGTTACTATTACTATTGCCATATGTAAATGCAACGGCCTGCTTCCAAGGCCTTGGATCGTATACCCCTTTCAACATCCATACAGTTGCATGGTCTGCAAATTGTAAATTTCCCTGCCTATCCATAAATAAACCTTCTACACTATCGACAGAGGCATTATAGTGAATGCCTGCAGATAATTTGATTTCATCAAAAATTAGTAAACAGTGTTTTTCTTTCGCTTGAAAGGATTTAACGTTTTTCTCCATCGCTTCAAAAACACTGCTACATAATCCCGGTTGAATATCTAATTTTGCAATTAATTTTTTTAACGTCACGGTAGATGGTAATAAAAGAAGGTTTTGGAAGAACCTGTAGTTTTTGGGACTCTTCTTCCATATGGATAATGCAATGATCTTTTCGTCCATGGTATGATCTTTGCTTTGCTTTCTACTTACATTTCTGTGATAACACAAAAATAAATTTCTGATGTGGTCTGGCACAGTTTTCCAGAAATTGTTATTCAGAAAATTCTCTGCCATTTGTAGCCTCTTCTTATATTTTTTTTCTGTACATTGCACTGCATTATCTTCTTTTGCATGCCCACCATTGCCGTATAATACTTCTTATCTTCCTTTGATAGATAGTTGGCAGCAGTTTTATTAAAAATTTTCAAAATAGACCCTGAAAAATACAATACAATTATTGTATTTGTGCTAAATTATATGTCACCAATCACAATCACCGCATACACTCCGTTTTTGCATTCATTTACTAAAGTACTATAGAAATTAATTGAAGTAAGAAAAGTTGGCAATTCAAGCATTAAATATGTAGCTTAAATTAGACAAGCTTAATAAGACTCAAATGCATCACACAAAAAAACCTCTGTATACAAGAATTCTTACTTAGTTTCTTAAAGGATTCTTTTCCTTTATGTATTTCCTCATTGAAATGCAGCAGAACGAACGTTCTTGAATAAGAAAACATTAGAATATATTATACTGTCTTTTAATTTTGAAATAAAATAATTACCTTTTGCCTGTATCTTTGTTGATACTGCTCTTTCTTTTTTCTTTTCCATGGAACGCTTCAGGTTTCTATGTATCTGAACACCTAAAGAATACAAATTGATATAAATAATGAGAACAAATTTCTCCTCTACCAACCTCCAATAATATGCAGTAATATGATTACTTTTGCTCGTTGAAGGTTCGTCCAGGGCTCTGCTTTCAACACGAGTGTAACGGTTTACTGGAACTTCGATAGGCACTGCAAATATAAAGGCAAGATGTATTATTACACATATTTAAAGCGCTATATCTTAACTATATTCATTTTGTTGAAAATTAATACTCGACTCGTACCATCTGGTGTGAGAATGAACAACTCAACTGCCGATCTTCCTATGTTCTTCTAACGGTTTACTGGGTCTGCGTTCTTTTTTCTCGCAGTCAGTCTATTCTGTACTCTACACGCGAGAGCATGTACCTAGATGTACGTCTTTATTAAAGCATATAATCTATCCTATAAAATAGTTAAGTGATTCACGCCTAAATAATCCTAACAGGTTATGGGCCCAGGTAACGTGTCGGATAGATTAAATAATTAAAATCGTTTAATCGAAATCGTTACGGGAGCTGTGCGAGTGATTTTGAGGTTAGATCGCCACGTGGCGCGTACAAAGAAAAAATGGCGGGACTAGTTAACTCGACAAGAATTGAATTATTATCGAAAGATAATTACGACACGTGGCGCATGCAGATTGAGGTGCTCCTAATAAAAAACGATGGGTGGACATATGTAAATGGAACTGTGACTAAGCCAGAAAACCCAGTGGACCAGATAGCGTGGACCCTGGCAGATCAAAAAGCTAAATCTGATTTGATTTTATCGATAAGCCCATTGGAACTTCACAATGCACGTGGATGTGAGACGTCACATGATTTATGGGAAAAATTAGAGGCAGTTTACGCATCAAAGGGACCGGCTCGGAAGACCACACTGCTGGAGCAACTCACACTGCAAAAGTTAAGTGAAACTGGTAATGTACGAGACCATATTATAAAATTTTTTGATGCAGTGGATAAACTGAAATCCATGGATATAACTATACACAAAGATATGCTTGCCACCTTATTGTTATATAGTTTACCTAGTACGTTTGAGAACTTCCGATGTGCTATAGAGAGTAGAGATGAGCTGCCTGATCCAGATCAATTAAAAATAAAAATATTAGAGGAATACGAGGCTAGATCACAAAAAGGTATCTCAGAGAATACCACAGGGGCTTTCATGGTAAAGCAAAAGAAGAAACCTTTCATAAAGAAGTGGACTGAACCGAAGAACGAAGGGAAACAGTCTTCAAATGAGAGGTTCCAAGTGCGATGTCATATTTGTAATAAATTAGGGCACAAAAGTTCTCAATGTTGGCATAGAGGTAATGATAAAAAACATTCAGATAGTCAGGCAAACACTTACTTTGTGAGTGTACTCCCTGAAAATTTCCTTGCGCTACAAGCAAGCGATAAAGTGTCAAGCAGTAAATGGTGTCTTGACAGCGGATGCACCACACACTTATGCAAGGAGAGGACAAAGTTCACACATATAAACCGTACAGAACCAAAAAATGTAAATTTAGCAAACGGTACTCCTGTAAGTGTTTTCCAGGCTGGCGCAGTTGAGTTTACAGCATCGGTGTCAAATGATAAACGTCCAACAAAGCTAACGGATGTACTGCATGTACCAGAATTACATACAAACTTGATGTCAGTGGCAAAAATAACTGACAGGGGTCATGAGGTTGTGTTTAAGAAAAATATTGCTCTGATCAAGGACCAGGAAGGAAAAATAAGACTTGTCGCAGATCGTCAGGGTGATCTCTTTTACGTTCGACAAGAACCAGAACACGTTAACAGTGTCGTTCATGACCAGTGTACAGCCTGAGAGCTGTGGCACAGAAGACTAGGCCACTTAAATTACACAGATGTCACTGAGTTAAGTAGAAGAGGTGCCATAACAGAGCTCAAAACAAAGCCGATTCCAAACAAATGTGAAACTTGTCTCCGAGGAAAGCTAACCGCTTTACCATTTTGTGAACGGGAAGAATCAGCTGTTCAGGTTTTGGAGATTGTGCACATGGATATATGTGGGCCTATGCGTACGGAATCCCAAGGTAAGGCAAAATACTTCATTACCTTTACCGATGAATTCACTAGTTGGTGTGAAGTGAGATTCCTGAAAAATAAGAAGGATGCCCTACAAGCATTTAAAGAATATAAAAATATGGCCGAGAAGCAAACTGGGAAACGTATCAAAAACCTCCAGTCAGACAATGGGGGAGAATTTTGCAATCATGAGTTTGATATTTTCCTGCGTATGGAGGGCATTAAAAGGAGACTGACAGTACCCTATACTCCGCAACAGAATGGCATCGCGGAGAGGAAAAATCGGACGTTAGTTGAGATGGCTAGGTGCATGATTATGGAATCAAAAGCACCATCATCTTTTTGGGCAGAAGCCATTGCCATGGCAAATCACATTAGAAACCGATGCCCGACGAAATCATTAAATGGAAACATACCGTACGAGTTATGGACTGGTAGGAATGTTAAGTTAAAGTATCTACATTCTTTCGGCATTAAGGCTTATATTTTGGATAAGTCGTCAAATAAAGACAAATTTGCACCAAGAGGAAAGGAAGGTATGCTGGTGGGCTATTCCGATGAAACGAAAGGCTACAGAGTATGGATACCACAGGACAGGAGAGTTACCATTGCTAGGGATGTCCGTTTCCTCGATAAATATAGCAATGAGGGGGATTCTCAAGATATAATTTTACCCCCTGAAATAGATGATCGACACAAGCCAGAGTCAAGTGTCGAAATGCAAATTAATCCAAATTGTGGTACTGGTATTGTTTTTTCAGAAGTCGAGCCAAATGAGGGAATACCTGAGGAACCGCATACGACTATTGAAATGAAACGAACACGCGGTAGACCTCGTAAGGTATATACAGGAAATAGAGGGAGACCAAAGAAAATATATCAATCCATACCAGTCCACAGTCAGGTTAACCAACAGACTGAGGAGACTGCCAGTGAGGAACGCTTGGAGGAAACTGTGAATGACGAACATGGTGAAAATGGTGGTACAACAACGGAGAGCGACGATGATGCATTTTCTGATGCGATTTCTGGTGAAGATACCGTTTGCTTCTCCGAGGTCACCATACACGAGGCGATGGCGAGTCAAAATGCCCATGAATGGAAGGAAGCGATTTATTCCGAAGTTAAAAGCCTTGTGGATAATGGCACATGGGACATCGTTCCCAGACCCGTGAGTAAAAATATTGTAACCTGTCGTACAGTTTTAACAAATAAGCGCGCTCCTGATGGATCTATAGTGCGACGAAAGGCGCGAGTAGTTGCTAGGGGTTTCTCACAACGCCCTGGAATTGATTTCAAGGAAACATTTTCACCAGTAGCGCGAATGAGTTCTTTACGCATGATTTTAAGTTTGGCAGCCAGACATAACCTGAAACTACATCAAGTGGATGTTGAAACCGCATACTTGAATGGACACTTGGAAGAGGAGGTATTCATGGAAAAGCCTGATTACCTAGAGGAAATGCTAAAAATGATCGTCAGTCGTGAGGATAAGAACAGCATGACGGTCAAACAAGCCCAAAGAATGCTCAAGGAAATGCATCATGGGGGCGAAGTGTGTCGTCTCCGTAAAGCCCTGTATGGTTTACGCCAAGCAGGACGCCGGTGGAATGTAACACTTAATAAAAAACTCCTTGATTTGGGTTTAAAGGCAACAAATGCTGATCCATGTATATATTTTTCTCGACGTGGAAAAGCCATTATGTTATTACTAGTATATGTAGATGACATTATAATCGCATCGGATAATCAGGACTGGATACAAGATATAATTCAAGGTCTTCAGAAAAACTTTAAGATAAAGGATCTTGGACCCGCAAAATACTGTTTGGGAATTGAAATAGACCAGACAGAGGACAAAGTGTCAATTTCACAAAAGGGGTATATTCAAGACATATTACACAAATTTGGAATGAATGATTGCAATCCTGTCTCTACGCCGCTGGATGTAGGAAGACGTCTTACCAAAAATGAACAACATGAAGACGATGGAGAGAAGAAGCCTTACAGAGAATTGGTCGGGGCTCTTATGTATTTGGCCACATCCACCAGACCCGATATTGCTCATTCAATGAGTGTGCTGAGTCAATTCAACGACTGTCATGACAGTACACATTGGAGAGCTGCTAAGCGTGTGCTTAGATATCTCAGCGGGACTTCTAATTATTCTATTATTTACAGAAAAACGGATAAAAATTTGTTATGCTACGTAGATGCTGATTGGGGAAGCTGTAGCATAGACCGGAGATCGTATACTGGTTTCTCGTTCATGTTGGGTGGCGGTACCGTGAGTTGGGAATCACGGAAACAACGCACCGTTGCTCTATCATCGACGGAGGCAGAATACATGGCAATAACAGAAGCTGTCAAGGAAGCCATCCATTTAAGAGCTTTTCTCCGTGAATTAGGCTTTCACGATATATCCAAAACAGTTCTTTTCAACGATAATCAAGGGGCAGGGCTACTTACACGGAATCCTGTTTTTCACCACCGCACGAAGCATATTGATATGCGGTATCATTTTATTAGAGGCGCTCTTAAAGAAGAAGATATCAGATTGGAATATTTGCCAACAGATGAGATGGCGGCTGATGTACTCACCAAAGCGCTTCCGCGACAAAAGCATAATTTCTGTGTGAATAAATTAGGAATTATTCAAGATGTCTAAAAAGGGGGAATTAAGTTCACCTATACGTCGGTATTAAGGGGGAGTGTTGAGAATTAATACTCGACTCGTACCATCTGGTGTGAGAATGAACAACTCAACTGCCGATCTTCCTATGTTCTTCTAACGGTTTACTGGGTCTGCGTTCTTTTTTCTCGCAGTCAGTCTATTCTGTACTCTACACGCGAGAGCATGTACCTAGATGTACGTCTTAATTAAAGCATATAATCTATCCTATAAAATAGTTAAGTGATTCACGCCTAAATAATCCTAACACATTTATGAATACAATACCTGGTAAATTTAAAGTTGGTATTGCAGATCGCGTAAGACCTCGCCGAAAAAAATATTTTGACTCAAAGTGCAGATTGCATATTGCCTGCTCTAAAAGTTTTCTCTCAGGAAAATGCAATAATTTCGGGTTCCCAGCCGCAGAGAGCCATTTAGAAATCCTTTTCTCATCGTCTTTCCTGTCTTTAGGAAATTTATATAATATACTGATATTGAGCGGATTTAATATTTTATTTTTATTATCAATTTTATTTTAGTTAATTATTTTATGAACAGTTGGTGTGTATTCATAGAAATAAAAATGAAATTACGTTTGTATTCACATAAATGAATTGGAAATTATTTTATACTTTTTAGTGCATTTTCTTTTTTTGTTTTTTTCATATGTTTTTTCATTATTGCTTTTTTCATACCTTTTTTCATATTTTTTTTGATTATTCATACCTTTTTTTGTTTTTTTTATTCCGTTTTTTTGTTTTTTTTATTCTGTTTTTTTTATGTAGATGATCTGTTAACTGGTGCATCTACCTATGAAGAAGCTGTTAAATTACGAGACGAATTGATAAAACTTACTAGCAAGGCTAAATTTCATTTAAGACAATGGGCGTCGAACGAGCCGTCCTTACTTAAGGATTTAGATGACAAATCTTTAAAGGACACACACGAGATAAATTCTAATTCAATTATCAAGGCGCTCGGCGTACTTTGGAACTCATCTACCGACGTTATTACATATTCAACAAATATTAACACTAGCACGTCTCGTGTTACAAAAAGGACAATTTTATCAAGTACAGCGCAACTGTTAAATCCACTGGGTTTATTAGGGCCTGTCATTGTTAAAGCCAAAATGATTATGCAAAATTTATGGAAGGCTAAACTAGATTGGGATGAGTCGGTCCCACAACATATACACTCTGAGTGGGAGGATTATAAACAGCAATTGTCGTGTTTATCGCAATTTAAAATGCCACGAAAAATTATTGCAACAGCGGCTTCGGAAATCCAACTTCACGGATTTTGCGACGCCAGTGAAAAGGCTTACGGTGCCTGTATATACATTCGTTCTAGACATACAGATGGTACTATTACCGTTCGTTTAATAGCATCCAAATCACGCGTGGCTCCTTTAAATTCAATCACAATTCCGAGATTAGAATTGTGCGCGGCTGTACTGCTATCAAAATTATATGTAAATGTAAAACATGCGCTTGTTCCGGAATTAACCGTTCCACGTTTCGGTCGTCGAGCGTCCAAATACAAACGCGGTCCGATCAAAACAATCGATTGGTCGCATCGATCGATAGTACCGCGCGTACCCGTTACGATTACTGATCGATCCGGTCGTAACGTCCTTTCCCACTCTTGATCGACACCTCGAACGATACAAACGTAATTTTGACTCGCGACTTTTACACGTTACTCTCCATAATTCGAATGTGCAACAGCTAACGCGTCTATCTCGTTCTGTTCATTAGCGTTATTAACTTTCGGATTCAACGAATTAACGCTCTCGTGCCTATCGCGGGACGCTCGTATCCGAAAAGATCAACGCAAGTTTAGTACAACAAACAGTTCTGTGTGACCAGTGAACTTGCTTCTTTAACAAACACCTCACTGCATATCCTTGTCAGGATAGTTCTAGCTATCCGCCTCCTTACTGCCACGCGCATACAGCGCTTGACATACAACTTAATCGCACAAAACTTTGGACGGATTCGACAATTGTTTTATGTTGGATCAATACATCGTCAAGCACTTTAAAAACATTCGTAGCCAATCGTATGGCAAAAATACAGGCCGTTACACAATCAAATGATTGGCGACATGTACCTTCGCAACAAAATCCAGCGGATGCTATTTCGCGTGGTCAAAATCCAATAGAATTTTTAAACAATGAATTATGGATTCATGGTCCTTCATGGTTACATCAACCAGAAGACACATGGCCATTGTCACCAATTCCTTTAAAAAAACATACCCAAATTACGGACAATTACTACATTAACAATTACTTGCAATGACGAATTATTTCTTAGATTTTCGTCTTTTTTAATGCTCAAACGAGTTATAGCGTATTGTTATAGATTTTACAATAAGGTTTCCAAAAAATGCATTCGAAACGGAGAGATTAATGTTGAGGAATTGAATCACGCACACGATCAAATAATAAAGATTTTACAGCACGAACACTTTAAGAAAGAAATGGATGCGTTGAGCTCGAATAAAGTACTCGACAAACGCAGCAAAATTCTTAATTTAAATCCTTTCTTGGATGAGCAAGGGATTCTTCGTGTAGGCGGAAGATTGCATCATTCACATTTAGATTATAATCAAAAACATCCAATTTTGTTACCGCCAATACACCATGTTACCAAATTAATAATTCGCGGACACCACATTAAAAATTATCATAGCGGTGTTCAATCCACACTAAATATAATCCGAGAAAATTATTGGATCATTGATGGAAAAAATTTCACACGTTACATAATCCGGAAATGTATTAAATGTCAGAGGGCTCGCCCTTCGGACATGAACTACATTATGGGAAATTTGCCAAAAAATCGCGTACAACAAAGTAGGCCATTCGAGATTATGGGTATAGATTATTGTAGACCCTTATTTGTTAAAGAAAAGAAATTTCGAAATCGCGGAAAGGTAAAGGTATATGTTTGCGTATTTGTATGCTTTGCAACGAAGGCAGCACATATGGAATTGGTCAGTGATCTTACCACGGAATCGTTTATAGCTTGCCTGAAACGTTTCTTCTCTCGACGTGGCAAATCACGTCATATATATTCTGACAATGCTACTAATTTTGTAGGCGCAAATAATGAGTTAAATAATTTACTTGAGTTCTTGAAAAATGAAGCACTTGCTGACAAGGTGACACAATACTTGACAAACGAAGGTGTCACGTGGCATTTCTCGCCCCCACGATCACCTCATTTTGGTGGTCTGTGGGAAGCATTAGTTAAATCCTTTAAACATCATTTAATCCGAACTATTGGTGCTGAATTATTCACTTATGAGCAATTGAATACATATGTAATTGAAATTGAGGCGATATTAAATTCCCGACCGTTAACTCCTATGTCTTCCGATCCAAACGACACATCTGCCCTCACCCCTGCTCACTTCTTAATAGGTGATTCGCTAAAGAGCATACCTGAGCATGATTTACAGCATGTACCCTCTAATAAGTTGTTAATGTGGCAACATATCCAAAGGATAAAGCAGCACTTCTGGGCGAGATGGCATAAGGAATACATAAACCAACTAAATATACGTAGCAAATGGCGAACATCACCATTGCAGCAGCCAAGGATTGGGGACCTTGTAATCTTGAAGGAAGACAACGCTCCACCGTTGAAATGGCATTTGGGACGTATTATCGAACTCCATCCAAGTGCTGATAAAGTTACAAGAGTTGTAACCGTTATAACTGAGAGCGGAACATACAAACGTGGTGTTACGCGATTGTGCCCACTCGTTATGGACTCTTAATCAAATTATAGTGTTTCGGAATGTGTGGGAAAATAAATTCGGCAGAGTTCAACAAACACGTTTTATTCACTCGAACTGGTGAAAGTCACTGTTTGAATTTACACAAAACTATGTACAACGAAAATTGTAATAAAGAATGCTTGAAGGAGCTAATTTGTAACAGACCTGTTCGTACCAGGCCTGTTACGAAACGAAATGCTAGCCGCGAACCCGAACCGCGCCGACGAGAACCGACTAACGCCGAAGCACGACGGCACCGAGACGCGTCGCGATCCGACAACACCGCGTAGTCTTCCCGCCCGTAAACCACGTTCGGCGGCAACCGGAAGCCAACAAGTGGATCAACCGGACGTACGACGTCACCGGAATTTCCGCAAGTTACCGCACCGCACAGTACCCCTCGTCACCCGTTGGACGAGGGCATAAAACGGATCGCGACGCGACAAGTGCTTCTTCTTCTCCAGGTGCTTCTCGTGGCGACTCTCGACCGGACACGTATGAACGTTGAATACGGAAGAGAACACGCCGAGTAAGTAGCCTACGTTGCTAACCGTAAACGAACGGGGCTCCTCAATGATTCGTTGCGACAGCGAACTCGAGTAAAGCCGCAAGAATTCGCGACGAATTCGAGACGTGGACAACGTCTGCGTGCATGAGCCGCCGCCCGATGTTCGCCCCCGGGAGCTCGTCGTAACGGCGAGGCGGAAACGGCGATTCGACATCGCCGCGTCCCCGAGTCACGAGGACCGTGACGACGAGGTGCGATTGCCGGAGACCGACCACGTGCAGCGAGCGTCGCAACGACGTGTACGCGCCGTTTTCATATTTTCCACGCTCGCGCGTCGTTGCAACAACGACGCCGACGAGCGTGAACCGTTTTTTCCGCCGGGATCCATCGCGACGATGCAAGCCGAGGGGCCACGAGGCCCGATAAAGTGACCGACGCCGCCGGCCCGTCCGCGACACCGTGCCGACGGAACCGATCTTCGCCGCGAGAGACCAGATCGACGCGCGTTTCGCGAGCAAGCGTGCGGTGAGGTGTTAAAGTGAGCCGGCATGAGTTTCAACGTCATTTCATTCCTGCCGTAAATCCCGTCCCTCCGCGTTCCGTCCGCGAACCCTGGCGCGGCGAGCTAATTCGGCCGCGGAGAACCGTTGCAACGAGCCGTCGGGAAAACAGGCTCGTTACATGCCGCCCGAACAGGGACCTGGAAATTGTGAAAGTGCGAAAATACCGGCAAGTGAACCAGTGGCCACGTGGCGGAACGGCACCTTGTAGGTTAACCGTCGCGAGTGAGCGTGTGGGGACGTGGTTCCCCCTCCCCTGTGATGGTCTGGAGTGGGGGTCGTCGGCGCGAGCTGTGCGCCGAGCCTACCGCTTCAGCTTTCTCGTCTTCCGACCATCGAGTTAAACGTTTCACATAGAGCCATTGTGTATTTCTTGCACCCTAGCCACGTGTCGTGGCATCCATCTTGTCCTATTGATCACGTGCTGTTTCAACCGCGTGTGGGCGCGGAATATCGCTGTAGTACATAGAGGCGACCAAGAGTTTTTCCACAAGCGAGACGCGCGCCCGCCATCTAACGGCCGCACGACGAAGTAGTGCCGGTACACGCGCGCCGCCGAGCGACCGCGCCGCGAAATCGATGACAACAGAGAGCTGTCAAACGGAACGAAAAGCGTTCCGGCGCGACTAGTGCGAACGACAAGTGGGAAAGTGTCGTCGGAACAAGCTCCGAAGTGAATGCGACCGGGCCGCGTGCCGAAACCCGCGACTCTCGAGGATTCGAACGACACAGGATCGCCGACGCGAGGAACACCGGAACGACTCCGACAACGGTGGGCGGAGTGCATCGAACGACAGACTCGCGACTTGTATGCGATGACGGAACCCGGCGTGTCGACCAGGAAAATGACCGCCGCGGCGACCGAGAAACTCGACCCGAACCGCAACATCGACCGAATGCGGAAGTCGGGATGCACGACAGACGGAAAAGATCCGCTGTCGTTCCTCGAGCGAGTCGCCGAGCTCCGAGGAACATACGGTATCACCGACAAAGAGCTCCTCCGAGGAATCCCCGAGCTGCTGCGCGGTCAGGCGCAAGCATGGTACCGGAACGAGCGTGCCGAGATCAAGACGTGGGACCAGTTCGCCGAGGAATTCGTCGCTGTGCACACGCCTTGTCACACGAAGTTCCAACGCGAACGTGAGGCGCGCGACCGCGTGCAGCGCCCCGGAGAGTCATTCGCGGAATACATGACCGCGGTGCCAGGCTCATGCGAAGGGCCCAGATGCCGATGACCAACCGACTCGAGATGCTCATCGAGAACATGCGCCCGGAGCATCGCCGATACATCTCCGTGGGGGAGGCGACCACCGTCCGTGGACTGCTCGAACAAGTGCAACAGCTCGAGCGGTGCGACGAACAGGAGAAGCCGCCGTCCCGGCAATCTACGCGGCCAGCCGAGGTCGTCGCGACCGCGACGACTGCCGCCCCCGCCGCCGAACCCCGAGGCCGCAAAACGACAGTGGGGCCCGACAGATACCACCCGGACACACACTGCTGGCGCTGCAAACAGCGGGGCCATATGCGATTCGAGTGCCGGAACGCCTACCGGAAGTTTTGTTCGCGTTGCGGTCGCGACGGCACGCTGACGAGGGACTGCCACCCGTCGGGAAACGGACAACGGGGCCCGCCGACGACGGAAGAGCACCGGGCCCGCCAGTAAACTGCACTCCGTCCATCCGGTACACCCCGCGACCGCTGCTGTCCATACGAATCCTGGGGCACGAAATTGACGCACTGCTCGACACCGGTTCACAGCTGTCATGTGTCAACGAGGAAGTGCTGAGCTGGGCCAGAGCGCGCGGACTGAGACCGGTGGCGAGCGACGGCCGCGTCAGCCTGGCCGACGGAACGGACGCCTGCCCGGGCGGCCGCATACGCCTGTCATTTTACGTCGGCAGTCGCGAGTGGACTGAGAACTTCACGGTGCTGCCAAAGATGGGTGCACCGATATTGCTGGGCATTCAGGTCATTGCCGCCCTCCAACTGACCCTC
This sequence comes from Lasioglossum villosulum, assembly GCA_963971365.1. Classification (NCBI taxonomy): domain Eukaryota; kingdom Metazoa; phylum Arthropoda; class Insecta; order Hymenoptera; family Halictidae; genus Lasioglossum; species Lasioglossum villosulum. The sequence continues at coordinate 274,120 of CAXARU010000054.1, forward strand.
CGACCGCCGCCCGAAGTCGCCTCCTGGCCGGAAGACTGTCAGGCCGAACCGTGCCTGCAACTGGGCCTCCGGAGAATACCCGAAATGGAACGAGAAGCGTTCGATCGTTTCCTGCAGTCCGAAATGCGTCCCCGAGTCACGAGGACCGTGACGACGAGGTGCGATTGCCGGAGACCGACCACGTGCAGCGAGCGTCGCAACGACGTGTACGCGCCGTTTTCATATTTTCCACGCTCGCGCGTCGTTGCAACAACGACGCCGACGAGCGTGAACCGTTTTCTCCGCCGGGATCCATCGCGACGATGCAAGCCGAGGGGCCACGAGGCCCGATAAAGTGACCGACGCCGCCGGCCCGTCCGCGACACCGTGCCGACGGAACCGATCTTCGCCGCGAGAGACCGGATCGACGCGCGTTTCGCGAGCAAGCGTGCGGTGAGGTGTTAAAGTGAGCCGGCATGAGTTTGAACGTCATTTCATTCCTGCCGTAAATCCCATCCCTCCGCGTTCCGTCCGCGAACCCTGGCGCGGCGAGCTAATTCGGCCGCGGAGAACCGTTGCAACGAGCCGTCGAGAAAACAGGCTCGTTACAAATTTAATTATTTAAAGTACCGACGCGTACCGCAAGGTGATATAAACGCGTTATCGAGAAAACCGGTTTTACAACGCACAGCTTTCGATTCGAGTTCTGCGAGAGCGATGATCTAATTATTAGCGAACTATGGCTAAGTCGACTGATCAATGATCTACACAACCTTTTTCCGGGAACTAAGAGCGGTCTCTTTAGTTGGTCGATAATCGATCAGTCAGCGGCGGCCAATAGCGTGCCGAGCTGCTGATCGAACATCGATAGAGTCTAGTCGCGCGCGACAGCCAATCGTCGACGGAGCGGTCGATAGATCGTCAATATCGATCGCAAGAAACGGCCAATCCCAAACATATAGTATATTAATATCCGTTTCTGTGTTTATCGTATTTTGTTTTTTCTTGTCGTATTTAATAGCAATGATATTCATTTTTAAATATTAGTATTACTTTACATTAATTATACTAGACCCAATGTCAAGGTACCATATGTATATTGATGCATTGTTATTTTAAGGTAGTCGACATTTATGCCGATTACAATTCTCCTTCATGATCAATGATCGCTTACATTTTAGATACTGTATAAATTCCTTTATATTGTTTGTATTCTTTGACGTTAGTTTGTAAGCCTATTATTTATATTCTTTTTTTATTACTAATGCGTGTAATTGAACTAAATAGTTGAAAGGGGGCGGCATGTTGCGTCTCCATATTTAATTCCGTCTGGGCTTACGTTACGGTCGCATTAGCCGATGTTATTTTTGAGGAAGTCTTCTATTGCCTCTTTAGCAAATGTATTGCTTTACGACCAGGTCACGACTGGTGAGTGTCAGCGGATTTTCATGGGAATTTCAGTTCGACCGTACCGCTCTCGAGGGCACTTGACGTAACGTAGGCCCACTTGCAGCGCCAGGGGTCCCGTAATTTATGGGACGGTTTCGGGGTACGAGGGACTTGGTGTCGTCTTCCTCGCATCGACTCCGTCAAGTGCATCCCCTTTTTTTTTTTTTTTTTTTTGCGTGAGGGAAATGCTTTTACGCATACCCCGTACCCCCTGGGAGAGATACGAGGTTATGTGGGGCTACGTGGCCAGAAGGGCTCACAATTACCCACTAAAAACCTCACGACAACCTTCCCTAAGCTATCCGGGGGCGGCTGGGATCTCCAAAGAACACAACCAGCCATCCCCCTTCGCCCTTGGCCCTGTGTGGGGCCTCGTCCCGGGGGGAGGGAAGCTCCCCCCAGCAATACCTACGCTATCAGGGTGTAAGCAGGTTGCCCACTTACACCCCCCTTCCCTGGGCCGTTCGGTGGGCTTCGCGAGTCTCCAGCTCGCTCCGCCCAACGACCCCCGGTGACTCCGTTCCTCGCTCGAGGAGCCCTTAAAAGGGCTCTCGGCCGAAGGACGAAGTCTCCGCGCGCGACAAGGGGGGACGAAGGCGGGCACACCGCCCGCGTTCGCCCCTCCCCCACTCCCACCCCCTCCCCCGACCCAACGATCTTTACGTCCCCCGGGGGGAAAGAGGAAAGGGGGCGGGAATAGCCCCCCCAGCACAAAAGAACAACCCGTCTGGGATGCCTCTTCGGGGGAGGCGGGAAGGACTTAACGAGTCCCGCCTCCCCCGGTCCGTCGCCTGCCCCGTAGCGTGGGGCGGGCCGCTCGGCGAGGGCGCCTCGCCAGAGCAATCCTTCTCTCGGAGAGGGGGTTGGCCTCCCTCTCCCTTTCTGCCACCTCCTTCCGCTGCATCACCTCCTCGCAGAAGGAGGTCACGGCCTTGTGCGACCTCTCGTCGCCAATCATGTGGTCGACCACGGCCGACAACGAGAGGTCGCCTCCAATCTCGCTTCTTAGGACACGGCGCGGCGCCGACCACGCTGGACACTCTTCCAGCGTGTGCCGCTCCGTGTCCAAAGCCTCCGGACAGTGGTGGCACCGTTCGGTGGGTTCCCTCTTGATCCACGCCAGGTACCGGCCGAAACATCCATGGCCGGTTAACACCTGGGTGGATCTGTAGGTGAGCCTTACTCGCCTCTCGCACCATTCCTCCAGAATGGGCAGGAGGGCCCGGACTATTGGCCGGCCCGTACAAGTGCATCCCCTAAAAACAACGTACCAATTCGTGGGCGTTGCATGATTTCGAAAACTCCCTTGAACCCGTTTATTGGTTCACCACTTTTCTAACCCTACCGTGGAGGGAATCTGTCTAGTCAAGTTTTTCCGATTCTTTTCCGTTCTATTCAGATAACTACGAACTCTCGCTTCTTAAACATCGCTCTATTGCAATCATACACTGTAAACTAACTATTCCGTTTTTTGTTAAATACATATATATTGTTACGAAAGGTGTCTTGATTATTTCCCGTGATACATTCTCACGACAACCTTGAAACTAGCTCGCATACATTTTAAAGATTGTGCGAGCACGCGTCACATCGCGAATAATATCATTTTCGCGACGTTGGTGACGCCACATCAGGAATTACTCCATTCGAATTATAGAATAATAGAAAACCACGGTTGAATCATTTAAGAATATTTGGGATGAAAACATATATTTTAAATAAAAATCCAAATAAACACAAATTCGAATCAAGAACCAAAGAGGGAATATTTATAGGATATTCTGAAAGTTCAAAAGCTTATCGAGTATGGCTCCCAAAAGAAAATAAAGTGGTTGTATCTAGAGATGTGCGAGTACTGAAAAATACGGAATTAGCAAATGATACAGTCAATAGTAGAGATGATGATGATTTAAAAACGGTTCCTGTTGCTAAATGCAATGAAGAATCCGATGTGCTTATTGTCAAACAACGAGGTACAGACAAGAAGAATTACTGAAGAAGGTATATCGAATGAAAGGGATAACGAAGACAGAAATGATGTTTCATTACGACGGGCTCCAGGAAGGCCCAGATTAATACCTACGGGAAGAAGAGGACGTCCTAGAAAATTATTTCACACTGTGTCAAGGAATGACGAAGTGACTACAAGTCATGAAATTCCAAGTGTTTCGTCAGAAGTCCTAACACGACACGATCAAGAAAACGAAATAAACGAAAATCAAGAAAAGGAACAGGAAATAGTTGAAGATCAATCAAATTTAATGGAATGGGTAGCAAATATAGCCGGAGTTCAAATTGAAAATGCTTTGGATGGCGAAAATAAATTACAATGGGTACATGCGATAAAAGAAGAGGTTAGAAACTTAATTATAAATAATACTTTCGAGCTTGTAAAGCGTCCTCCACAGCAGCAGGTAATAGGATGTAGGACTGTTCTAACAAATAAATTCAACTCAGATGGCACCTTAGCCAAAAGAAAAGCAAGAATAGTTGCAAAGGGATTCGCTCAGCGCTATGGGGTGGATTTCTTTGACACCTTCGCCCCTGTAGCGAGATTAGAATCCATTCGTTTGATGTTAGCATTATCGGTCAAAATGGATATGATCGTGGAACAGATGGATGTTACCTGTGCTTATTTGAACGGTGCTCTAACAGAAGATGTATACAGGATGTCCCAGACCACCCGTACCAGCCATTTATAATCTAGATAATAGATTATTTTCAAAAATTCAAAATGCTTCTTTTATATGTCAGATGCACTCTATTAAATGATGATATTTTTAACTTCCGGTTCCGGTCGGAAATAGGAGATTGAGACTAGGGCTGTAACTTTTCTGAAGCTTCGAAGCTTCGAAGCTTCGAAGTCTTCGAAGGAACGAAGGGAGCTTCGAAGCTTCGAAGGAACGAAGGGAGCTTCGAAGTTTCGAAGTTTCGAAGTCTTCGAAGTTTCGAAGTTTCGAAGTCTTCGAAGTCTTCGAAATTTCGCAATCTTGTACCGTGTCACGATTTTTGATAAATAAAAATATTAACTGTCAGTCATCGGTGACTGACATTGAACTTTCCGTTTGAACTTTTCGTAATTAAATTATGTTTAAAAAATTGCATTGTATTAATTTTCGGGATCATATCACGAATGTACTTAAAAAATAATACTTTGCAAACAAACTTTTAATTAGTTTTATTAAATTCGTTGAAATCGGATATCGCGGACTAAATGGAAAGGCAAGACAGGCTTGGCGCTTGACTTGTTTATAAAAAATTTAACAGAATATAAACACAACCACATAGTTATAAGAAATATATTTATCGAACACATAAAGTTAACAAGATTTCATGAACAAGTGGATAACAGGAGGAACACTGGATAAAACAAAACAGATAGTATGGATTAACGATATCTCGTTCGTACATACATACATACACACGTTACACCATTCTTCGTACTGCTCACACCGCTCTCTCATACTACATACATGAATTATATTATTTATACTTTTACATACTATAAGACTATTAAAAAATTGCACTATTCTTACTTTCTAATTTTTGGAATTTCTCTATAATATCACAAGTAAGTTTTATTTTGATATAGGAATGTATTAGTTGTTACATTTCTGGGAGATAAACAATTTCGACTGGGTGTGACAATGTTTCCTGTCGTAGAGAAAACTCTTTCTGAACCCACTGAGGTAGCAGGTATGCACAAGTATTTTTTGGCCAACCGCGCAATAAGTGGCATTTTCTTTTCACGACATTTCCACCATTCAAATGGGTCCATGTTCATATCTATCTCTGGCTCCGCAAGGTATAACGTGTATTGATGAGCAGATGATGTGAGACTACTGTCAGTTCGTATGAAAATGAAGTCCAAAGCAGTAGTTCCTCTTTTTCCAGTTTCATCTGGTATTTCTTCACTATCCAGAGAATATTCGTTAATTTCGCGTTCAACGCTTTCTCTTATTTTTATTTTCGCTGTTTCGGCTTCTGAAAGGAGCTGTTTGAATCTAGGATCCAGAAAAGAAGCTTTGGCTGAGGCTGAAACTAGAACCGTACTTTCCAAGTACCAATCTAAACAAAATCGCGTTGTTAGTTGCGTGGTCAACTCATTAATAATTAAAATAATATTATTATCATCCTTGTATTTATTCTTTGCAGGAATTAAATGATTCGTTATTACGGCTCGCACAATTGGATTTACCATTGAAAGTGTTCCTCCCGATAAAATTGTGGTAGCAAGTTCGAGTGGTTTCAAAAGTTCTATCAATACTTCCAATACTTTCCACTCACTTTCCAGCATCTCTAAAGCTTGAGCCTGTTTATTCTTTGTAATATTTCTATCGGCGAGTACATTTATGATAGCGCTACGGTTTCCTACAAGTCTCTCAGACATTTTTAAATTCGTATTCCACCGAGTTCGAACACTTTGTATTAATTTTAATTTCGGCAAGTTTAATTGCTCCTGCTTTGTTTCCAAACTATTTGAAGCCAATACAGAGTGTCGAAAATGTGATACAATTTTACTTGCTTTTGCAAGAACGCGAGAAACATTTGCATCTTCAATTGCATTTTGTATTGCCAAGTGGATTTTATGAGCAGCACAAGCCACATCAAACTCAACGTTTGCCAAACGATTTACTGCCGATATAATGTTGCTTGCACTGTCGTTAGTTATAGCAACTATTTTGTCTTGTATGCCAAATTGAGCAGCCACATTTTGCAAGCAATCTGCCAAGTTTTCAGCTGTATGGCGTTCTTCGAGTTCTTCTATACAAATAGTCATAATCTGCTGTTTCCATTGATCATCTATAATGTGGGCATTAACATTTATGTATCCTTCCTGAGATATCGAGGTCCAGCAATCTGTATCAAGGGCAACAAATGATGCTTTTGCTAATTGACTTTCAATTTTTGTTCGTACTTCGACCTCCATAATACGTAAACGACGAAGTATTGTTTGGCTGCATGGACATTTATAATTGGGTTCTAATTTTTTCATAAATTCTTGAAACCCAGAGCTACATACAAAACTGTACCGTACAGGTAATCTATTAACAGCTATTAATTTTGCTATAGCTTGCGTAATAGTTTCAGCGCGTTCTTTCTTAATGAACCCGGATCTTGAATTTGGACTGGTTATTGATGGACGAGCTCGCTTAGTAGGTAACGTATCCATATCTAGTACAAGATCTTCTTGAGTAGAAGATCCTGATATCGAATCTATTGAAAAGTCCGAAACATCTTCTGCTGATCTGTAATAGTAAGATACATATATTCATCTGTTAAATATATAAACAATATTTTAAAATTAATAATGAATTAATTTAGATTAAGAGACTTGTAGGATCTTTTAGACCTTCTCGTCCCAAAAATGATAAAATATTTGAGTATTACGTTGTAACTTCTATGCGTTGACGTTTTCTGCTACTAGGACAGTCTACTGAATGGATCTTCGTTAAATGATCAATCAGAGTTGTAGTAGATCCATATGTCTGAAGCTCTGTATTACAGATTTCACATATTGCAGATTTCCCATCTGTAGACTTTTTACAATGTTTCCACACCCAGCTTTTCATTATGTAATGTTTGCCTAAAGTTACATAAAATTAAAAATGTACTAGAAAGGTATGTCTAAAAAATAAACTTTGTACAATAGAACAGACACTTTTTGACGTAAAATTTCGTATTTTGTTCAAATTTAAATTTGTAGTAGCCTTTAGTGATCTATAAAAAATTTATTTCATGAAATATTAAAATATGAAGAATAAATATCAAGAAATACATAGAAATTTACAACCAAAGACATCGGTGATTACAATTATCTGAAAAACTACTAAATAATTAACAAATAAACAATTTTAAATTATATTTTAAGACAACAAAATTTTAAAAATTAATTAAAATATGTATTTGATATGAGAATTATCACATGTTTTAATGAATTTTAGTGTAAATTTCATACCGATCTCCTGATATCTCTTACGTCCGTGGCCGTATATCGTGGAGAGAAAATACACGTGTGTCGTTTTGATGGTTGATGCAAAACTGCTTTATTAAACATAAACTGTATCCGCGTTTATCTCGTGTTACGTTGCGGTTCAATTCTTTTTCGTGGTTTACAATGTTTACATGTGTCGATATAGCAACGCTTGTCCGTTGTCCCGAGACGTTTGTGCATTTTAGGCGCTGTATTTGAATTCCAAAAACGCCACAATCCTATTATAAATACTTGAAAATATTACACTTACCTTTCTTATCTGCTTAATAATTAATAAATATGTGTGTGCGCGCGTTGAATATTTTCTGCACTACACAATTCGCACACTAGGTTGTTACGGGGAAAACGTAATCACACGCGAAACTAAACGCCCAACGATCGCGGTCCATAGCTACAAGGTCGGATATGGTTTGAACGAAAAAATATCGAAATAACCTGTTAGGTGGTTATCACAACTCTTCACATTTTTTGGATGGGCTTAAATACATTTTTCTGGGACCGGGTGGAGGAAAAATAGAGTTGTTGGGTATTATCTGTACAGGGCCAGGTATGAGGGCAATAGGCAGCCTAAAAATAATGTATTTTACGGATAGCTTCAATATATTTGGTATAAAGAATAATACATTCTCAAATAAAAATTCTTTTCAAAAATTGAAGCTGGGATCTCCGAGACCCCACATTATCTTAAGAAGGTTAAAATATTCTGCAGAAATTGAAGTAAATGCCAGTATATTTTTCGCGTTTTCCCATGCAATAAATATATTCCGTCGCGTCGTAGAACCGGTAAAATCTTCCGTGCGAAGAAACAAGCGCAAATCCGAATTTAGGTAGAAACCCCTAAACCGATGACGTATCTACCGTGGCCGTCATAATAACTTACTACGAAGAGAGGTTCGAAATTAGAAACTTTGATTCTCCATCGCCTTCGAATTTCCAGAAAGCGAACCTTTGAAATTTTGAAGTTTCGAAGCTTCGAAGGTTCTGCAATCGAAGCTTCGACATTCGAAGCTTCGAAGCTTCGAAGCTTCGGAGCTTCGAAATCTTCGACCTTCGAAGGTTCTGCAATCGAAGCTTCGACATTCGAAGCTTCGAAGCTTCGAAATCTTCGACCTTCGAAGGAAAGTTACAGCCCTAATTGAGACCGGAAGTTACATTTTTCAAATGGAACATAGTATTTTTTATTACGGATTCGAATTCTATGCGAAAGAACAAGAAACTTTTGTCTGAAACATTTTTTCAAAAAATGACATTTTATGTCCTTTAAGTAACTTTCAAAATGGGTCTTGGCGAAATAATGTTTTCACTATCTGCTCTTGGCATAACCCAGAATCTACGACGAGGACGTGACAGATATTAGATCCCGTGTGTGTGTGTGTGTGTGTGTGTGTGTGCGTGTGCGTGTGTGTGTGCGCGCGTGCGTGCGTGCGTGCGCGCGCGCGTGTGTCTTTCTGGTGTTTACAGTAGAGATGAGGACCAATGTTTTGACAACATTGATCTGACGACATTTAGCGGTCAGACTCTGCTAGCGCTGCTAGCGGCTTGCTTGCTGCCAGCAGCTTCTTACTAGCATGCTAGCAGCAGACCTGCAGATCAACATTGTCAACACATTAATGTAAGGGGCGAGTTACGCGGAAAGATGTCGATTCGTTCGTAGTCGTGCGACAACTGACTGCTCTGGTCATCGAGACCAGTCTTTATAGAAGTCCATATTCAAAAATCAAAGGCACCGCTCATCGCCACGACGTTGCCTTGCGGCACCATGCCGAAAGAACGCCGCGGCATCGGTACCACGCCGAAAAGGACAGCGGCTCGAACAGTCATCGCGGCCTCGCGCCCCGATCGGCGAACACCAAACACACGCGCGGCATCGTCAGTGACAAACCCTTACAACTCGGCCGTCCTGACAATAGACCGTCCTCGGACTATGCGCATGACGTCGCATTACGCAATCTTGATACAACTTACAACCTAACACACACACACCAACACACAATATACCTTAACCAAATATAGCTGAAAAATATAAGTCAAAACAGGATAATTACATACTATTATTTACTTACATACTATTATTTACATACTACCGTCACTAGGTGTGTTCGCTTCCACCCAGGATCGCATGTTCTTGGGCTCCCATACGCCCTGATACCGCTTTTGTGTATTTTGGAAGCCGTCTATATCTGTTACAATGTATCGATCATTTCTTAGCTCTTTCCTTATTACATACGGTCCTTTAAATTGTGGAATTAGCTTTTTTGGAGCTCCCGCCGTAGAGTCAAAATTCCGCAACATAACATAGTCTCCTTCGCGATACTTATGAGGTTCCTTATGTTTCTTGTTGAAGTACTCGGTGTTATAATTTTGAGCTTTAACAATTTTATCGGCAGCTTTATCTCGCATAGCATCTAAGTCTCGACCTGTTTCATTTCCTATACTATCGAGGTATTCTTTAATCTCATCATTAATTTGACCACGCTGGTCCACACCGAACATTAATCTACTGGGAGTTTCACCCGTACTTTTGCTTACAGTATTATTAATACAATATTCTACGTCCGATAATATCTTATACCAATATTGTCCACTATCATTGTCGGTTAATTTGCTTAACATAGGTGCTAATACACGGTTCACTCTTTCCACTTGTCCGTTGGCTTGTGGCGAACCAGTAGCTATCAACACATGCTTCACATTTTGATTGCTTAAGAATTCACTGAACTCCTGTGAGGTGAAGCACGCTCCACGGTCGGATACGACGCACTGCGGTTTGCTATAATTTTGGAAATATTCCGTTAAATATTTTACAACCTCGCGACTAGCAGTCGTTTTAGTCGCATACAATTTTACAAACTTAGTGAACGCATCTATTACTAGGAATACATGTCGCTTTATCAAATGTTGCTTATCAACCGGTCCAAAATGATCGATATGTAGTGTCATGAACGGAACACGGCCCTTCGAAATCGCGTGCAATACACCTTCCTTTTTTCCGGCTGGCGGAGAATAAACTATACACTTCATGCAATTCTTTATGTGATTCTGTACTTTTGGCTTTATATTCGGAAACCAATAGCTTTTCAATATCGTATCGACTGTCTTTTCTACACCTAAATGGCCCATTTGGTCATGGTATTTAAAAATAACGTTCTGTTCCATATTTTCTGGCACATAAAATAGTAACTCCGATTTTCTTTTTCTATATATAAGACCGTTCCGCATTTCAAATAATGAATCTTCTTGTTTACTCAATTTATCGATTAATTCTTTTATTTTTTGATCTTGTGATTGAGAGACAGACAATTTGTGTTCGAACGGACTATCTTCTACTACTAAAATGCCTATTGCTCTGCTAAGAGCATCTACATGTTTCATCCGATCGGCAGGCCTATGCTCCACGGTATAATCGTATGTTGCCAGTTCTAATGCCCATCTCGCTATTCGAGGGTTCATATCTTTTTTCTGCAGTGTTAATTTAAGGAAGTTACAGTCTGTAATTATTTTGAACGGAATTCCCTGCAATTAGATCCGAAATCGCTTAAGCGCGTAAATAATTGCCAATGTCTCAAGTTCGAAGCTATGGTATCTACTTTCAACATCCGTCGTACGCTTCGAGAAGTAAAATACCGGGTGTAATTTTAAATCCTTCTTTCTCTGCATGAGCACAGCACCAAAACCCCATAAGCTAGCATCACAATGAAGCTCAGTTGGATCTCGGGGATCGTAAATTGCCAATATAGGTGCCGTAACTAATTTTGCTTTTAATATTTCGAATGCATTTAACTCGGCTTCTGTGAATTTAAAATCAGTATTCTTTTTCATTAAATCGTAAAGTGGTTTAGCTATTATCGAAAACCCTTCTATAAATTTTCGAAAATACGCACAAAGACCTATAAAACTTTGCACGTTACGCGTGGTTTTAGGCACCGGAAATCTTAATACTGCCTCAATACCGCTATCCGTCGGACTAATTCCTTCGGCTGCAACCATATAACCGAGATACTGAATCTTTGTATAGAGAAATTTGCATTTGTCGATTCTCAGATTTAGCTTATTCTCCACCATTAGTCTGAATACACGCTTCAAAATGTTGAAATGATGCTCCAACGTACCTGTCGCGATAAGCAAATCATCGATGTACACAACTATATCACCCGATCTAATCAATTCGTCAAATACCTGACTAACATAACGCTGAAATTTTGTTGGCGCTGGTTTCAGGCCAAATGGCATTTTTACAAACTCGAACTGACCGAAATGCGTGATAAACGAGGTATACTTAACAGATTCCTCGGCAATTGGTATGTGGTAAAAACCGTCTTTTAAATCAAGCAAACTGAAGTAAACTTTCAGTAAAATTCAACTGATCCTCAATCAATGGAATCGGGTAATTATCCCTCGCAATTTGTTTGTTTAGTACCCTATAATCCACACACATCCTATATTCGCCATTTTTTTTCTTAACTAGTACAATAGGCGAAGTGTATTCTGACTCACTTGCACGAATTATTTCTTTTGCCAGTAGGTTATCTAATATTTCTCGTAAACTGGTTTGTTCAACATGCGAAAGTCTGCGCGGAGAAAAACTAAATGGTTTCAATTCTGTCACAGCTATTTTTAATTCAGTTTTAATTTTTGGCAATTCAGGACGCTTAGGCTGTAAATATTCTGTTGAAAAAATATTTTTAACGCGTAATTGATCAGACTGAGGTATTTCTACATTAATTGATAAATTATCGGTACTGGCAACACGCGTCTCGAGAGTGTCTATGTTTAAAATTTCCGAAATCGCTTCATCTACGGCAACTGCTGATGGTACTTAATTTCATGTTGAATTTTCTCATCACGTCTCTACCCAGTACTACCGAGACAGCCATGGTATCATCTGGTACCACATACAAAAATATTCCTTTTTCCACCTTTTCATCTAATTCGATATTCCCTGTTACCGATCCTAATACAATCAATCTACTACCGTTAAGGCCACAGAATGCCTTGTCAGAAACACTCGTGCAATTGGTCAGATATCGCGGCGCAAAAGTTTCTTTCACAAAACTAATCGGGCTGCCCGTATCGATTCGCGCGTCTAAGAGTAATTTCGATTCTACATCAGCATCGCATATTTCCAACCCGATAGTTTTTATAAATTCGTCCCGTTGTTCGGATACATGGTCTACACAAGCTACTTGTTGTTTGTCTAACTTACTTTTACAATCCATATACCTATGACCCATCTCGCCGCATCGGAAACAGGAACCCTTCTCTCGTCGCGGTTCCTTGCCGTCTTTAGCCATGTGCCCGTATCCGCTGCAGTTGTAACACCTCATTTTGTTGTGATTCTCCTCCTTAAAAGAGCCACTTCTGACTTGATGCTGTCGTTGGTTTTCTTGCACTTCTGTCTTGCTTCTGCCCGCTAATTCTCGATGCATCCGCTGCTTTCCATCCATCAGTGTGATGCTCTCGAACGCCGCCCATAATTCCGTAGTTGACTGGAAATTCTGAATCCGCGCCTGGTTCCGTATCTGCCGATCCGGTATTCCATCGACCAAGTATTCGATCATTTCCTCTTCGTCCACCGGTATATAATTACCCAACACAATTTTGTCGTGGTAATATGCCGCGAAGGGTTCGTCCGATTTCCAAAGACGCTCTTCAAATTTTCTTCTTAATTCTAGTTTGGTTTCTTTCTTCTCGAACATCTTCTTCATCTCTTGCAGTAATCTGGTTGCATCCATTTCAATGTGCACTGAACGTGACTGAAACCACCGAAGAGCTCGTCCCTTCAGTCGTGTGCCAATTAAAATTTTGGCAGCATTGTCGTCCAGATGGTATGATGTACGCAGCAGGTTAACTTGCTTTTCCCAATTTTTGAACACTACGTTCACACCATCAAAATCGCCAAGCAAGTCGCTTACCGCTTTGATACCAATTCTTGTATCCATTGTGGTACTGCTGGGTCGGGGTGAACTGCGTAACAGTTCATTCTCTCTCTGCATTAATCTCATTTCCCTTTCCATGAGTTCCTTTTCTCTTAACAGAAACTCATAATCGCGAGTCGTTACACTGCTCTGCGATGTACTTGGATCCTCCTGCGGCTGTGTGTGGACATTCTGTACCCATGTACCATCGGGGTCTGCTTCCTGAAGTCTACTGATCAATTCACCTTTTGATCCCGTAGTGGGCAGCCCCATTGCTTGCAGTACTTCCTTTAACTGCGTAACCTTAAATTCACTTGGATTCACCATTTCGTCACTTAATTATGCCACACACGCACGAGAAAGAGAGAAAACACACAAAAAAAAATTTAACTCTCTATTATCTATAGTCACCTAACAAGGCGAGCGTCGCACGTCACTATTACTTAAAATTCACTTAATTTTGGTTCAAACAATCCCACTTCTGAAGTTTGTAAGGGGCGAGTTACGCGGAAAGATGTCGATTCGTTCGTAGTCGTGCGACAACTGACTGCTCTGGTCATCGAGACCCGTCTTTATAGCAGTCCATATTCAAAAATCAAAGGCACCGCTCATCGCCACGACGTTGCCTTGCGGCACCATGCCGAAAGAACACCGCGGCATCGGTACCACGCCGAAAAGGACAGCGGCTCGAACAGTCATCGCGGCCTCGCGCCCCGATCGGCGAACACCAAACACACGCGCGGCATCGTCAGTGACAAACCCTTACATTAAGTGTAACAAAATTCTCATAGACTCGCTATGCCGTATTCAAACGCAGAAGCTTCAGATATGATGCTCATTTTAGGGGAATGTGGTGGTCAATTTAGAGCAGCTTCAAGGATGTGGCGAGAACGATACCCAGATCGTACTCCTCATTCACACAATGTTTTCTCTCGTTTAGCTAAACGAATTATCAATAAAGGTATCATTCAACCGGATCAGAATGTAGGTAGAAAAATTCGACGCTCAGTTAGGGACGAAAGGACGTCGGAAATTCTTGCACACATTCAGTTGAATCCCCATGATTCAGTAAGACGTGTAGAAATGGAATCTGGTATGGGCCATAGCACGATTTACAGGATTTTTCATGAACACAAGCTTCGTCCGTACAAAATGTCTCTTCACCAAGCATTGACCGTTGTTGATTTTAGACGCAGACTCGAATTTTGCAATTGGATACGTCAATAACCACCAAACTTTCATCAGAAAATTTTATTTTCTGATGAATCTACACTTCACAGTGACGGCAATGTAAATACTTATAATTGCCGTTATTGGGCGGAAAAAAATCCTCAGTGGTTACGCTAAATTGATCATCAACATGTTTGGAAGGTCAACGTTTGGTGCGGAATTATTGAAAAATACATCGTTGGACCATTTTTCTTTGAAAGTAATCTAAACGGTGCACAGTGGGGTATTCGCCCGATTTCAGCGGTCACAGCTAGTTCAAAATTCGCTCAATATTGAAACTGCTGTAACTTTGCTAATATTTATCCAAATTTTATGAAAAATGAACCATTTTAAAGCTTGAGATTTCTACCTTTTGTACTGTATGCCGTTTTTACTGAAACTGATGTTTTGAGTGCAAAATTTGTCCATAAAGAGGAGCGTATCAGATTGTAAAGTTTGTAGCTATTTTTCAATCAAGACTGTGGATTATAATCAATATTTTAACGTTATTCGTTATTAAAATATCTTTTTTTATCATCTAGAATTACTGGAATTGACGTAGAATTAATATATAGACTTAGAGTCATATTACAAACAATTTTAAGCGGTCACAAAATAGATTTAAATAAATTTAGAACATACACTATGGACACTGCAAAACTATATTCCTGGTACCCTATGTCACTCACCATGCATAAAATATTAATCAGCGCACCATTAGTTATTGAAAATGTTATTTTACCCACTGGAAAACTATCAGAAGAAGCAGCCGAGGCAAGAAATAAACGCTTCCGCCGTTACAGAGAAAATAATGTACGAAAATGTTCTAGGAAAGCATGCAATACAGACGTGCTCAAAAGACTTTTAATTACTTCTGATCCTCTAATATCCAGTACGAGACATATTAGAAGGAAAAAATCAAACCCCTTTCTAAGCGAGACATTGCAAATATTTTTACCACCTGAATATCCATCAACCAAAGAAGAACAAGTATCAGAAGACGAAGAAGAAGAAGAAGATGATGATGATAATGATAATGAAGAAGAAAAGGAAGAAGAATGCGAAAAAGGACCGATATCAGATACGGAGGAAGTACATATTCTCCAGCGAAGAATTTTGTCCCGATGAAAATGGATAGAAACACAGGGTTTCCTATTAAAAGGTTTCCCATTCTCATATATCTATTTTGCATCACCGAAATTAAATATCTTCATTAAGTGATATACATACAAATGTAATTTTTTCATTTTTTCAGCGTAAACTGACAGATTCAACTAAATACAATAAAAAAATAGAGACAAAGATCTATATACGGTATTTTACAGCATATAATAAGCGTTTATGAGTTAAACAGTTCCTTCAAATAATTCCTTAGTAAGTATTTACTTTACGATAGCGAATTCAAACATGTAGGATGTGAGAAATGCCGCGATTTTCGCGCGCGCGCGGTGGCCATTTTTTCGTAAATCGGCTCTAAAACACGGAGTCGGACGTAGTCGGACCCAATTTTTCTTGCATCTTAATCAGAAAACTTCAGAGAACACAATGGCACAGAAATGAACGCAGGATCTCACTCCAAAGTATAACAAAATCATTACCAAAGTTTTAAAATTGTCAAGAAAGAGTCTCTTCGTTGTTTATCTTTAAATATTAACTATTACACAAATGTATATAGTACAAAAGTGAATTTCTCTTAAAAGTATACCCTATACTTAGCTAAAAAAATTTCTTGTAAAACAAAAATCTGTTAATGTATGTAAATAAGGTCAAAAATACTAATAGGTGAATTCGTTGAGAAATGAAAGCGGTTAACGAAACTTCAAACTTTCGACAATTTTCAGTGCTTAATGGATACATGAATGGGAAAACGAATGATGAGACATTGTTCCTCAGACATTCAACTAACTCGAGCCACAAAAATTTTACCATTTATGTAAAATTTTTAAAATTGCCTAATGACCGCTGAAATCGGGAAAATACCCCACTGTGCGGTGTTCGGTACGCTAATTTCCTTGAAAATGATCTTCCGCCCTTACTTGAAGATATTCCTATACAATTGCGCCTAAATATGTTTCTGCAGCAAGATGGATGCCCACCGCATACATCTAGAATTGCCCGTGAACGCTTAAACAGCATTTCTAGATAAATGGATAGGCAAATATGGTCCACATAATTGGCCACCACGATCACCGGACCTAACTGT
Organism: Lasioglossum villosulum; assembly: GCA_963971365.1. Classification (NCBI taxonomy): domain Eukaryota; kingdom Metazoa; phylum Arthropoda; class Insecta; order Hymenoptera; family Halictidae; genus Lasioglossum; species Lasioglossum villosulum. The sequence goes on from CAXARU010000054.1 coordinate 290,870, forward strand.
TCTTGATTATTATTTGTGGGGAAGACTAAAAGATCTGGTATATCGCGAACGCCCTACAACACAAGATGATATGATTCGCAGAATACGTGACGCTATTCGCTCTCTAAATACTGATGAAATTTTGAATGCAACAAATAATTTCGAGAAGAGAGTAGTTAAGTGCATTGAAGCAAACGGCGAACATTTCGAACACCTGATTTAATCACACAATATCCACACACGCGCGCGCACGCACGCACACACACACACACACGGGATATGATATCTGCCACGTCCTCGTCGTAGATTCTGGGTTATGCCAAGAGCAGATAGTGAAAACATTATTTCGCCAAGACTCATTTTGAAGGTTACTTAAAGGACATAAAATGTAATTTTTTGAAAAAATGTTTCAGACAAAAGTTTCTTGTTATTTTGCATAGAATTCGAATCCGTAATAAAAAATACTATGTTCCATTTGAAAAATGTAACTTCCGGTCTCAATCTCCTATTTCCGGCCGGAACCGGAAGTTAAAAATATCACCATTTAATAGAGCGCTATTATCTAGATTACAAACGGCTGGTACGGGTGGTCTGGGACACCCTGTATATATATTAGGGTGGACCTTATTTTTCGACCATCTGATTTTTTTTATGCGACCCCCTAGATCTGTTCCAGATCCAAAAAAAATAAGTTCTGCAAAAGAAGAACTCAATTGGACAACAGGAAAGGGTGTCGCAATCGGTTTGAAGTTTGAAAATTTCAGTAATTTCCCCTTAATTTTACATGCAACTCAAATTTTATGTTTTAATTATAAGAGTTAGTGTTATAACATAAAAATATCATCTTTTGGTTGTATAATAAGAAATTTTACTTGAAAGTTTCAACAATATTGTCAATATTTTGGTTTATTACATTACGGAGTAGAGCTATGATCTCTAGTGTCTACTAAGTAGTCTACTTAGAGATACATGTGTATTTCTAATTAACATTTATATTGAGCCGTGGATTTTGACTCCAATGGCTGCTATGGCGCCACGTGTAGATATAGAATTCATCAAAAATATAATTCATTACAAAAATGTTAACGAGGAAATAAGCGATGTGGCATTAAAAAAAATTGTGAACCATTTATGGTACTTGTCACCGGAGAATGCGGCGCTATCGTTTTTGTTAGGCGTGGATTCAAAATAATTATATATCCTCATTTGACTTACCCTAATTTTATTCAAACTATATATATATATATATATATATATATATATATATATATATATATATATATATATATATATATATATATATATATATATACAGGGTGGGGCGCCACATTTTGCCATCTAGATTTACGTCATTATTATTACGCATAGCAAACAATGTTTCAGATGAAGTTGAATGGTTTTGAGAGGGGCACATTCTGATGGTACATTTTTTTTTGTAGGTGGACGTGTAAAGGACATATGTAGGTCATTAATGTTTTTTTAAATGGAATCATATATTTTTTATTGCATCAGCTGGTGCTCCTTCATATTCTTTACAAAAAAGCATTAATCTATTTGTGTAAAAAAATCATTAGTTTAGGAGATATTTTAATTATAATGTCTATTTACAGAAAAGGTTCAATGTGGCGACCATTTGCATCAGAACACTTTCTGAATCGAGAAGTTAATGACTCACTAACATTGCGTAGTGTATCTGATGTTATTTTGTTACACTCATTGATGATACGATCCCTCATATTGGCCATTGTCGTCGGAGGCTCAGCGTACACTTTATTTTTTAAGTAGCCCCACAAGAAAAAGTCGAGGGGCGTTAGATCTGGTGATCTTGCTGGAAAATGAATGGGTCCACCTCGCCCTATCCAACGATTTGGGAACATTCGATTTAATGTATCCCTTGCTATTCTTGAATAATGAGAAGGGCAACCATCCTGTTGAATCCACATTATTTGTCGTGTATGCAATGGTAAATCATCTAAAAATGTCCATAGAGTGTTTGATATAAAATGTGCATATTTTGGTCCGGTTAGTGATCCTTCGATAAAGTATGGACCAATAAGTCTATCGCCGAGTATGCCCATCCAAACATTTACACTCCATCGATGTTGATTATCTGTTTGTCTAAACCAATGAGGATTTTCCGTTGACCAATAATGCATATTTCTTGAATTCATTGATCCATTTTTCGTAAACGTTGCTTCGTCCGTGAACATAACATTGTTGAAAAAGTAGTCTCTTTGAGAGAGAGCCCAATTACAAAATTCTAAACGTTGATGATAGTCATTTGCGGTCAGTTCTTGAACCTTTGAAACATGATATGAATGGTATTTGTGCCTTTTGAGTATGCGTAAAATGCTTCTGCGGCTAATTCCAGCTTGTCTTTCGATTTCGCGAGAGCTAACAGATGGATTTAACGTAATTGCGGCTAACACTACAATTTCGTTTGCTTCATTTATTATTGTTTTATTACGAATTGCCTTTTTGCGTAATAATTGCCCCGTCTGGTGAAAGTTTTTAAAAACATAATCAAAGGTACGACGTGATGGATGATTTCGTTGAGGAAATCTATTGGCGTATAATCTTTCTGCATGTGTAGCACTTTTCCCAGTTTCAAAATAAATTGATAACATGTCCATCTTTTCTTCTTTAGAATACTTCATTATGAAGTGATAATTCACCGTATTGCCGTATTCACCGTATTAGAGACGTAACAGAGACTAAATTTCACAATTAGTAGGAGAGTAAGAATTATCAACACAGAAAATGTAAATATTTACATTGATAATTCTTGCTCTCCTACTACATTATCACATTGAATTCATATTATTGACCAGAGAGTCGAAATTTCCTAACAAATTATAATTAAAATATCTCCTAAACTAATGATTTTTTTACACAAATTGATTAATACTTTTTTGTAAAGAATATGAAGGAGCATCAGCTGATACAATAAAAAATGTATGATTCCATTTAAAAAAACATTAATGACCTTCATATGTCCTTTACACGTCCACCTACAAAAAAAAATGTACCATCAGAATGTGCCCCTCTCAAAACCATTCAACTTCATCTGAAACATCGTTTGCTATGCGTAATAATAATGACGTAAATCTAGATGGCAAAATGTGGCGCCCCACCCTGTATATACACTTATAAAACTACATACTTATTATAACCGTACCGACTCGTGGCATTCATACGTTCAAGCATTCTACAACTAAGCTCAACCGTTGCACACACATTCACCGCGCATGCGCCGTTCAGGCCTATCATATCCCCCTCTGGGACTCGACGCTCTGGCATCGTATAAACTCAATCGCTCTATGTTCCTTCTTAATTTTATCTCTGTTAACGCTTTTGTAAATATATCTGCCTCCATACTTTCGGACGCAACGTGAACCAGCTTTACTACTCCGCTCTTCACTTCATCTTTAATATAATAGTATTTCCTATTTATGTGTTTTGTCCTATTCGTTACTCTTTCTTTATGTATCCAACTAATTGCGGCTCTACTGTCTGTTTTAATTTCTATTGGTGGTTTATCTCCTATTCCTACGCCTACGCTTGCTAGTAAACTTTGAATCCATTTTAGTTCTGAAGTGCCATCGCAAATTGCCATAAGCTCTGCCTCACATGTTGAGAGAGCTACCAAATCTTGCTTCTTACTTCTCCAACTAACTACATTGTTCCCTATTTTTGTCACATATCCACCGAACGTTTTCGCATCCGCACTTGAGTTCCAACTCGCATCTGTACTTATACTTAATTTGTCGCATTTATTATCATATTTAAGTCTGTATCCAATAGTTTTTCTTAAGTATCTGTAAATTCGTTTCACTGCTGTTAAATGGATTTTACGTGGACTATTACAATACTGTGATAATTTGCTTATGCTATATGATATGTCCGGTCGCGTAGCTACACCTAGGTACATTAACGACCCTATCATTTCCTGATATATTGTTTTGTCTATCTCAGGTGAATCCGTAACATTATCCAGATCCTGCTGCGGATCTAGTGGAGTTTTAGCAAAGTAACATTCTTCCATTCCGTATTTGTCTATTAACTTCTCTATATAATTTTCCTGAGATAGTTCCAACCCATCCTGTGTCTTTATTATATTAATATTTAAAAAACTCTTATCTTCTATCTCAGTCATTTTAAGATCCGTCCTAATCCTATTTATTATCCTATCTATAATGCCATTCCTAGATCCTATAACTAGAAAATCATCTACATAAACACCAATCATCAAAAACTCTCCTTCTTTGTTGTATACATATACGCAAGGATCCTCTTTCATACGTTCTAATCCGGTGTACTCCATTATTTCATTTAGTTTGTTATTCCAATAATGACCTGATTGAGGTAGTCCATAGATGCTCTTTTTAAGTAGACACACCTCATTTTTCCCATTATGAAACCCTGGTGGTTGTTCCATCAACACCCTTTCCTTCAGTGTTCCATTCAGGTACGCTGACTTCACGTCGTACTGTCTGATTTCCAGATTGCGTATACAGGCTATCGCAAGCATTATCCTCACTGTTGATACTTTAATTACTGGTGCGAATGATTCTATAAAATTAACTCCTTGTTTTTGCTGACACCCTATAGCTACCAGCCTAGCTTTACATTTTGATGACTTATTTATATCTTTCTTTGCCGTATACACCCATCTGCTTTTCACTACTTTCATTTCTTTTCTTCTCGGCACCAATTCCCATACTTGGTGTTCCTCCATTGAGTCTAATTCCTTTTTCATGGCTTTTAACCAATCACCAGCTTCTGGTACCTCTGTAGCTTCTTTATAATTTTCTGGTATCTTCATGTGTATCTGGTCTTCATGTTTCATAACACTGTTCACCTGTTCTCTTCTCTCTTCTATTCTCTTTGATCTCCTCACTCCTTGTCTTTTCAGCTCCTCTTCTATCTCTCTGCACTGCCTATTATGTTCTTCTCTTATTTCTTCTGCTTTTCGTCTTCCCCTCGGTATATTTGGTCCTTGATGTCCTTGATTTTCTCTATTTTCTGTTGCACCTCGTTCTTCTCTGTTTTCTATTGGATCTTGTTTTTCTCTATTTTCTGTTCCATCCTGTTCTTCTCTTCTTTCTTCGTCTTGGGAGTAGTCTATTTCAAATATTTCCCCTCTATCTTCATGCTGTCTTGATCCTAATGAGATATATTTCACGCTATCCACATTTTCATTGTACGCCCCTTTTGTTTCCAAAAGGATAGATCCTCTCATGGATTCATCAAACTTTGCCGTCCTTACGACATTTATTTTCCCACTCTTAGGATCATACAATCTATACGCCCTACTTTCTTTGGAGTATCCAATAAATATTCCTTTGGCTGCCTTCGGTTGAAGTTTATTTCTAAAATTGTTTGGAATATAATAGTATGTCATACACCCAAAGACCTTTAAGTATGATATGGTTGGTTTAATATTTCTCCACATTTCTATTGGTGTTTTGTCACCTGTGTCCTTCGTTGGCGTTAGATTCTTCAACCAAGCTGCCGTCATTGCTGCTTCAGCCCAAAATTCGCTCGGCAATTTTGCATCTATTAGCATTGCTCGCATTTTCTCTAATAAGGATCTATTCATTCTCTCAGCGACTCCGTTGCTTTGTGGATTGTATGCTACTGTTCTCTGGTGAACTATACCTTTATTTCTAAATAACTTTATAAAATTCTCATTCACAAATTCTCCCCCGTTATCTGATCTCACATTTTTTAATGATTTCCCTAGTTGCTTCTCACCTCTATTCATATAGTCCACAAAGCACTCGAATGCTTCATTTTTATTTTTCAAAACATACACACTCACATACTTCGAGAAATCATCCACAATTACCATTATATATTTGCTTCCGTTCAACGATTGTACTGGCATTGGTCCGCATAAATCTATATGTACTAACTCTAACGGTTGTTTAGTATATTTATTTTCTATTAATCTGTGAGGCTTCTGTATTAGCTTACCCATCACACACGGCTCGCATAGCTCCATTGGTTTTGATGTAAATTTTAAATCTCTAACAATGTTTTTACTTTTCATAAATTCTAGGTACTTATTGCACACGTGTCCTAATCTCCTATGCCACAGTATTTTACTATATCTATCGTTTGACATTCCATTGCAATCGTTCAGGTTTTTCTTTTCACCATCACTTATTTCTACATTAGTGTCTTTAATTTCTTGGATGTTCATGGCAGTCTTATTTCTTAACTTACTATCTAGCACAAACACACCATTATTATTAAACGCAACTGCTATAGTTTCCCCGTCTCTACTGATTATCTTCGCTTTCCCGTTATAGAAAACTACTTTATACCCTTGGTCACTTAAACGACTCACTGACAATAGATTTGTTCTTAATGACGGTATATATAGTATATCCCTAATAACTAAGTTTTTTTCCCCTTCATATGTTTTCACTGTTATTCTAATGTCACCTTTGGTTTCAGACATTATATTCCTACCACTTTCCGCTAGGTTCACCTTCACTTTGCACGGTACACTGTCTTCCATGTTTTCTTTGGTGGAAGTCATATGCGACGTAGAACCTGAGTCGAGAATCCACTGCTGTTCCTCTTCTTCACCATTCGTTCGCCCCTCTGATTTCCAGTGTTCTCCTATTAGAAGACTATATTCCTCTTGGGATTCTGTTATCATGCAGCTGGTTTCTCCTCTGCCGCTCCTATAGTTTCCTCTATAGTTTCCTCTGTGGTTTCCTCTGCCCCATGGTCTATATGTTTTTCCTCGACCTCTTTCATTTGGCCATGTATCTTTCCTGAAATAACAATCTTTAGCTCTATGGTTTGTTCTTCCACAGTTGAAACATCCTCCAACACTTGATTGCTTTACACATTGACGCGTTGCTTTATATGCACTTTCACTATTGCCACTGGGTTGTTCATGTCTTATATGCATGTTCTGCCTGGTTTCTTCCTCTTCCAGAGATTGTTTCACCTCGTCTAAGCACATTCCTCTGTGTGTTCTCAGCACCGCGGCTGTTCTTTCTAATCTTGGGTGAATTCCTCTGACCACATGGTAACATATCTCACGCTCTTCTACAACATACCCTAGAGATGCACTTCGGGAGGCGATGTTTCTCGCTCTTGTGATGTATTCTGTAACTGACTCGTGATTGTTCATTTTTATATTTTTTAATTCGAGCCCTGTATCTATTCTTTTATTTTCTATGTCTCCCTCGTGTATTCTTTTTAATTCGTTCCATACCTTCTTTGCATTTTCCTCTACTAGGAATTGCCCCGCTTGCTGATCAGATAACGTAGTAATTATTATTCCGAAGGCCTCATCGTTCTTTGCTTCCCATGTTTGTCGCCTTCTTTCTTCTTCCGGGTTCTGATGTTCGAGTTTTGGCGGTTCGTCACTTTCTATTACTTCCTTGTATAATTTTTTCGCTTTTAGCACTGCTCGTACCTTCAAAGCCCACACGTGATAGTTTTTATCTGTCAATGGTTCTATTCTTCGGCTTGAAACGCTTCCTTCTGCCATCGTGAATACTTTTTTTTCTTTCTTGTTACCACGTGCCTTTTCTAACCTCACTTTTCGAACTCGCCGTTATGAACCACGGTCTGCTACCATATGTTAGGCGTGGATTCAAAATAATTATATATCCTCATTTGACTTACCCTAATTTTATTCAAACTATATATATATATATACACACTTATAAAACTACATACTTATTATAACCGTACCGACTCGTGGCATTCATACGTTCAAGCATTCTACAACTAAGCTCAACCGTTGCACACACATTCACCGCGCATGCGCCGTTCAGGCCGGCGCGTTTCAAGAGTCCCTTCAGGAGCGTACCTCGCTCCTATCAGTTTTTTGATAAAAAAGTTTCAGTAGAAACAAAAAGATCGATGGTGCAAGCACTACAAAATGTAAACAATAATAACAATTATAAGAGATACATGACAACGACTATAGAAATTAAAAATCTTCCGGATTTGGAAATACAACATTGCGTATCATCTGAATCAAATAATTTTTTCTGTTAGAGTTAAATAAGTATACGCATGTTTAAAGCGTTTATTGCGTAATTTCGATAGGAACACGCAGAATCGAATGATCGAGAAGAAACCGACAAGCGTGATCAACGCGATCACCGCGCTCGCGCATGCGCACGACACACATAGAGGGTGCTCGAATTGCACCGTTACAACATTTTCAAACGGTTCATTATAAATTCAGATTTTCTTTTAATTGATCCAGCACTATAGGAAACTAATAATAATTATACCGAAGCGATAGGTATTATAACAAATTTAGAAGTTGTGAATGACGTTGCAGAAAGAGAAATAAAATTAATGAAAGATTATAATTTAACGTTATGCAAAAACGAAGAAGAAAAACAATTCATATTACAAATTGTAACCGATTATAGGGTTAAAATACCCAAAAATTGATAAAACAACATTAAGTACAGATTTTTAAAAATTATTTATACTCTTATTATAATTAGGCCTACAAATAAAATATTTAATTGTAAGTATTTAACTGTCTTTTTCTACTTTTCCTTATATTAATGTGAGATCAAATTTTATATTTAAAAAATAAATATTAAAAATTTTGCTTAAACAAATTCATTAAACAATTTAATTTTTGCTTTGATATAATAAAAATATTACATTAAAATAGTGTTTAATGACCAGTGGGATTGAAAAAATGTGTACTTTTTCATTTTTCGCAAAATTGAAATTTTCTGCATAAACAAACTCGTTGCGACACGTCTTCCCTTTGTCCGATCGACTTGAAATTTGTAGGTGTAGGATACAGGGTTGGAATTGGATTCGCTTCGCAGAATGACAGGAAATAGGAATATCTGGACATAATATATTTTCAAAGATTAATTTCACAATATGGGAATGTTCGTATAATTTTGTAATAAACCTTAGACGAAAACTAGCAACGAAAGGTTAGCAACGAATGGTTTAAAATAATTATACGATGGAAGAAGTTCCATCATCGGGCGTCCGGTTTATTTCAACTGTACTCTCCCTCTGAGGAATGACGACAACTCGGATTCGCCCGGTGTCTCCTGCCCGCTCGGCGGCCGGCCTTCATGGCCGTCCTCTCCGAGACGTACAGAGGAACCAGGCGTTCCTACTTTCAGGCGGCCAGGAAGCTACCCTGTTCTTTCCTCTCGGCGGGCGGCCGGCCTTCATGGCCGTCCTCTCCCATTTAACCCGAGAGGCGTCCAGGTGCAACCCCTGTCCTCTCCTGAGCTGCCGGGCGTCCGATAGCATTGCTTCGTACTCTCCCTTAATCTATGGGCGGCCGTGGTCTTACCTCGTCCTCTCCCACAGGCGCAGCTAAAGTGAGCGCTCTGCGATATTCTACCGGTATTTATACCGATTCGTTGCTAACCCTATCAACAAGGTGTTGCTAAGGGTTTAGAGTTTCCCCGATTTCGCGGCTTTCTAGAACATTCGGTCGCGGCGCGATTCTTCTGTCGCTTCAGGGTGGTGTCAAGTGGTCTGGCGCCCCTCGTCGCGTTACATAGGGAATTAGTTTTTTACCGAGTAGAACAGATTGCAAGGGTCGCATCAAATGAATTTTAAAAAAAATTGTGCACAAGAGCAACTAAGGTCCACCCTAATATACACATATATATGGATATATATATTATATATATATTATATGATATTTGGTCCCCTCAGGGTTTCAAATCCATTTACCAATCTCCCTTCTTTCCACTCTCTCTAACGCCAAATTTCAGCCTATTTCAGCCTAAGTTTCAGCGGGACCTACTTTTTATTACGGTGGGTTCCGAACCACCTTTTTGCCAACAACACGCAACCGGTACCCGGGCAGCCACCGCCTGGTGTATGCTCTATACCCATGCGGTCACCCATCCAAGCACCGGTCACGTCCAACGCTGTTTAACTTCGGTGATCGTACGAGAACTTTTTTTTTTTAAATCATGTTTATTGCCCAATTCGTACAATCTTATGACTAGTATCAACAAACATTTAAAACTACTAAACAATATTGCGGTGTGTGCCTAGATGCTCGTTCGCATGCGAGTCTCCTAGGTTTACAGTCTTTGGTCTTCTCTTAAAAAACTAATAAGAACTTTGTATGTTAATAAGTGTTTACTTAGTAGGAACTGGGGGGGGTGCTTGGGGGGGGGGAAAGGGGATGGTAATAAAAACCCCCTGCTTCAGTCTTTAATGGCACTTAAGGTAAGTTAAGATTAACTTATGACTAAATGGTAACTTATAGCTAGTCGTATTAACATATTTACATATATACAAGGGGGAAAGAAAAAGAAAAATAATGGGCAATCGTGCCTTATAATCTAGTTTGTTATGTTTTTAACTCTTCTTAAGAATACGCTATGGGTGAGGTTAGCCTCTAATTTGCCTTGGTAGGCTGGCTTTTCTTTCCCCGAGTTCTAAAATGTTCGTGTCGGATGCTGTTAGCCACCAGTATTTTTTGCTATCTAGCCTATGGAAATCGTAATAGTCTATTTTGGGAATAGCGCGGGAGAATTTAAATTTATCTTCGTTTATTACTAAATCTAGGTGGTTGTATGATATGCGTTTGTCAGCTTTGTTGCGCTTCCAATGGTAAATTAGGTTTGTGTTGTTAGCGTCTTGAATGAGCCCAGTTTGATCACAGTACATAAAAGCTTGAGGGGTGACGTAGCCGTTTCTTAGTTGCCTCAGGGTGATGTCTGGGTTTTGGTGGGTGTTCGAGCAAAAACGATCAGCTGTTAGCTATCGAGGTGCGAATGTACGAATACATTCGCACGACGTACGGTGCTGATCGCATGTGTATGTCAACTGCCGAAAATGTACTTGTAACGAGGACTCGGCTGTTGTCGTCGCCCGTCTTCCTCTCTCCCTGCGCGCTTCGGGCGGACCGAGTAGTTCGGGGTGCGCGGCGAGGGGAGCGAGCCGCGACAATATACACAATAATCAGCCGGGACCTCGCTCTCTCTTCTAAGAATTCACGCATCGATAAGTCTGATTTTATAACACGCGATCGCATTGTCTTTGTCACGCACCGACCGTTACAAACGATTGTGTATCCGAAGTTTCCGACTTTCGCTGCATCGCGAGTGACGGGGAACATCAATAAAATACTTAAACGCTCTCCCACAAAACCGATTTCTTGAATAAACCATCTTTATTCTTTCTATTTCGGCGGATCGTAAATTCAAGTTTCCGCGTAACGGAAACCAATAAAGATCCAAAACATTTGGTGCCGAAACCCGGGAACGCGCTTCGATTGTGCTGTTCCAACGTTGAGTGTGATCCACTGCAGAATTACGAAGAATTCTGTGCATCACCGAGTGTTCCGTCGTTGCTTCGTTCCTCTTGTCTCCTCGAGTGATCCGCAAGTGCATCGAGCATCTTCTAAGGCCACGTCGAGGACAATCAGGAAGCACCTAGAAGAGAGCAAACGTGAATTCTCCGAATAGAATTCGTGAGTCCGTACGCGAAAAACCCGAATTCGACCGCGTGGCGAACCGTTACGAATTCGAAAAGTCCGTGACCTTCGGTTGAAACGTTGCCGCTTGTTCGAATCGATAGAACAAGGTCGTTTACCGCGAGACGCGCAAGGTCCCTTTTTTTTCGCGTACGATCACAGCTTGTTGTCCCGCTCATTTTTAAAACTCAACCGCCAGCAAGATGTCGCAAACGTTCGTCGGATGGACTCGAGCTCAGGAAGATCTCGCTAGCCGAATTCAACGGTTTATCGCGAACACGGATAAAATGGGGGCCGCGAAGCTCACAGTGATCGCGATACAGAAAAGGGTCGCGTTGTTGGAAAGTTACTGGCGTGAGTTCACCGAAAATCATCGCGCGATGTCATCGATGGCAGAGTTCGACGCCAGCGACTACAGGAACAATGACTTGTTCGATGAAGTCGAAGAATACTACATAGAGAATTCGACAAACCTGGCCGAAAGACTAGGAGATCTGAAGGCAAAAGGCGCAACAGACCCGACTGAAGCCGACCACCACGAGTGTACCGGAGGAACCAGGTTACCGACCCTTCATATAGAAAAGTTCTCAGGCGATATCCTTAAGTGGGAAGAGTTTCGTGATTCGTTTCGGGCCACGATTCATGACTCGAAACGGTTGCGAGACGTTCAACGCCTGCAATACTTGAAGGCGAACCTCACCGGTGAGGCAGCAAAGGTCATCGCGCGTACGTCTCTGACCGATGCCAATTATACCACAGCGTGGGAGGCACTCGAGCGTCGCTACGGAGGAACCCGCGTCTTGACCAAAGCTCATATCGACCGAGTTTTGGATTGCCCGGCCATAAAACGAGCGACGAAGGAGGAATTAACCCGGGTGCTCGATGAATTCAGCCAAGCTCGAGACGCTTTGGAGGCGTTGAAGAAACCGATCGCGACGTGGGACGACTGGTTTGTGACCCTTATCGTGAGGAAGCTGGATGCGACTACCCGTTTGGACTGGGAGAAAAAGTTCACGGATCAGAAGGCCACGCCGACCTTCTCACAGATTCGAGACTTCCTCGAATCTCAAATCCACGCTCTGGCATCGGCACGAGAGCCAACGATTCCGACAATGACGCCCAAACGAGAGGAACCGCGAAGATCCGAGCAGAGGACAGCCATGACGGTCCAAGTGTCGAAAAAGCCGTCGGTTAAAGGCCAAGACACTCGCAGATGTCCGCTGTGCTCGGAAGACCACCAACTAGGACGCTGCGGCCAATTTAAAACCCTTGGCGCACAGGAACGGAAGAACTTCGTTTACAAAAACAAGCTGTGCGTCTCGTGTTTCTCGGGAAAACATTTACTCGCGGAGTGCCCGTCTTCGTATCGGTGTATGGTGTGCGACGGTCATCATCATACCTCGCTTCACGAGACGTTCTCAAAAAACGCAAACATCGCGGCGCCGAGTACGAGCTCGGTAAATACGTTCCGATCGAATCGCGTTGTTTTGCTGGCCACCGCGCGCGTCCTGTTAAAATCCCCGAGCGGACGCAGTGTTTACGCGCGCGCGTTGCTCGATCCCGGGTCCGAGACCTCGTTCGTTACCGACGATGTCGTGCAGGCGTTACGTCTTCTGCGCCGCAACGTAGAAGTGCATCTAACCGGATACCAGGAAATAAACGTGGGTACAGTACGTCACGAAGTATCCGTTATACTCGCCTCCAGCCGCGATTCCAATTTCCAACTTTCGTTGAACGCGTTGGTAACACAAAAAATCACCGCCCCGACTCCAGCGGTTGAAATTAACGACGAAAAATGGACTCACCTGCAAGGACTTCCGTTGGCCGACGAGGACTTCCGCTCCCCGAATAGGGTGGAGGTGCTTCTAGGAGCAGATGCGTGTGGACACCTTCTTCTCGAGAATCGAGTCGGGCCAATGGGCACTCCTCCGATTGTCCGAACACCCTTCGGCTGGGCGCCGATGGGCGCGACTACTTTCGCCACGACTGACGGTGGTGAACATCGGGTGCGTTCCCTTCTCGTTCAGCCAGCCCGTGACCCTCGCGACGATTGGCAGAGGTTCTGGGAACTAGAGGAAGTATCGTCGAAGCCGATAAGCTCGCCTCAGGATGAGGCCTGCGAACGATACTTCCAGGACACGCACAGCCGAGACCAGGAAGGACGCTACGTTGTACGCCTTCCGTTCGTTACCACCCCGAGCGCCGATGTCGGGGTCCCCCGAAATGCTGCCGTTCGCATGCTCGTCGCATCCGAAAGACGACGAGAGAAGGACGAGATGCTACAACGGAAATATTCCGAATTTCTGGAGGAATACGAACGCCTCGGTCACATGGAGTTCGTCTCGTGGCACTCGACTGGCGGGGGGGGGAATTACCTACCGCATCACGCCGTGTGGCGGGAAAATGGAGCTACCAAAAAAATAAGAGTAGTGTTTAATGGTTCGTATGTTTCAGGAAAAGGTAGTACCATTAACAATTACCTGGCTGCAGGACCGAAGCTCCAATCTGACCTCTGGTCCGTCATAACGAAGTGGCGATTCCATCAGCATGCCTTCTCCACGGACATTGTGAAAATGTTCCGCCAGATTAAGGTGCACCCAGAGGATCGAGACTGGCAGAGGATCGTCTGGAGAACTGATCCAAGCAAGGAAGTGCGAGATTTCCGCTTGACGACAGTGACCTACGGCACGACGTCTGCTCCGTACCTCGCCACGAGAGTGCTGCTCCAGCTTGCCGACGACGAGGAGGCTCGATTTCCGCGAGGTGCAGCGATGCTCCGGTCGAATTCCTATGTCGACGATATCCTTGCCGGAGGAGATGGCATCGACGATGCAGAAAAGGCTCGACGTCAGCTCACGGACATCTTGACGGCGGGCGGATTCCCGTTGGACAAGTGGGCGTCAAATTATTTGCCGTCGAACTCGGGTTGCGTTGAATTGTTGCAGGGTCACCAGGAGACAGGAGCACTGGGCCTCAGGTGGAACACAGCGAACGATACGCTGTCGCTGGCGGCCCCGAAGCTCACGACTGCAGCACCAGACCAACGATGGACCAAACGATTGGTTTTGTCCGAGACGGCCAGGCTGTTCGATCCATTGGGTTGGTTGTCTCCAATCACCGTGGCCGCAAAAATCTTGCTGCAGGACCTCTGGCTGTCTGGATTGTCGTGGGACGAGCCACTGTCCGCGAAGTTCTCCGAGCGATGGAAGCAGCTTCGATTCGAGATGGAGAGGACAGATCGAATCACTGTTCCGAGATGGATCGGCTACAGTGCGACGAGCAGCGACAGCGTGGAACTGCATGGATTCAGCGACGCCTCGGAAAGAGCATATTCGGCCGCCGTCTTCATCAGAGTGCCAACCACCGGTGCGAGGGCCGAGACGCACTTATTGATGGCAAAAACCAAGGTCGCTCCAACAAAACCGCAGAGCATTCCCAGACTAGAGCTGTGTGGCGCTCTCCTGCTGGCCCGATTGCTGAGAGCAGTGAGAGACTCGATGCAGCCTCGCAGTGTCACGATGCATGCATGGACCGATGCATCCGTCGCCCTAGCCTGGGTGAGGTCTCATGCTTCCAGGTGGAAACCATTCGTGGCGCATAGGGTGGCCGAAATCCAACGCCTGCTGCCGGAGGTCGAATGGCGACACACGAGGACGCACGAGAATCCTGCAGATCTGGCCACGCGTGGGATTTCGACGCAGGTATTGGTCGACGACGATCTCTGGTGGACGGGTCCCTCGTGGTTGTCAAGGCCTCAGGAGAACTGGCCTGACTCGCTCGAGGTCAACGAGAGCGAAGCTCCGGAACGCAGAGTGACGGTGACGACGACAACAGTCAGGAAAACGAAGCAGCCCGAGCATCCTAGCCTGACAGCCGTTTTTGCGGCGCCCTGGGATCCGCTGCGATTCTCGTCAGCGTTGAGGTTGGTCAGGGTGACTGCGTATGTGCGACGCTTCGTTCACAACGCGCGCTCCAACGGTACACCTCGACAGGGGTTCCTGACTGCTGCCGAGATCGACGAGGCGTGGGTGAACCTCCACCGAATGAGCCAAGCGGATGATTTTGGCGACGAACTTGCGGAGCTGGAAAAGGGTAAGAGCTTAAAATCGTCTTCGACTCTTGTGTCTCTTCGGCCGATTATAGATAGCCAAGGTGTCTTGCGAGTGGGAGGACGACTGGACCACGCAGCGGTGTCATTCGACCAAAGACACCCTGTAATCATTGGCCGACAGTCTCCGCTGGCAACCTTACTGATAAGGGCGGCTCACCTGCAGACGCTCCATGGCGGAGTGACCTTGACGCGGGCGACCCTTCGACTCCACCACTGGATCCCGAGGGACAAAACTCTTGTGAAGCAGATCATAAGAGGCTGCGTCACATGCACTCGTCTCCAAGGACACACTGGCAGACAACAGATGGGTATGCTGCCTGCCCCACGAGTGCAACCAGCAAGGGCATTTTCGATCAGCGGAGTCGATTATGCTGGTCCAATTCCGATGCTCATGACGAGAGCAAGGGGCCAACGCACTACTAAAGGATATATTGTTGTCTTTGTGTGCTTGTGCACCAAGGCAGTGCATCTGGACGTGGTTTCAGATCTGTCCTCAGCTGCCTTCATCGCCGCCTTCAAACGTTTCGTAGCTCGACGAGGAAAATGCACAAAAATGTTGAGCGATAACGCCACGACCTTCAGAGGCGCCGATCAGCTTCTGAAGCGTATGTTCAACGCCGCCTCGACGTTCTACAAAGAAACGGCGGAGCTGCTGGCCTCCGACGGGACGGAATGGAGTTTCATCCCTCCGTACTCTCCGCATTTGGTGGTCTGTGGGAAGCGGCCGTAAAATCGACGAAGAGGCATCTGCGACGCACAATCGGGGAACAACATCTGACGTTCGAGGAGCTCTCTACCTTGCTGTGTCAAGTGGAAGCTTGCTTGAACTCTCGACCCCTAGCAGCCTTGTCCGATGATCCAAACGACCTTTCCTTCCTCACACCGAACCACCTAATAAATGCTAATTCGTTGTGTGCAGTTCCAGAACCGGGCGACGAAATCACGTACGACGCTGGCAGACGGAGATGGAACCTCATATCCAGACTCCTGGAAGGCTTTTGGAAGCGCTGGCGTACCGAGTACCTGAGCCAGCTGCAGACACTGCCGAAATGGCAAAAGGTGCGAGAGAATCTTGCGGTCGGAGCCATCGTACTTTTGAAGGACGACAACGCGCCGCCTACGAAGTGGCCGCTCGGACGAGTCGTCGACGTACATCGAGGATCCGACGGACGAGTACGCGTGGCGGTCGTGAAAACGGCTACCCGCACCACCACCAGAGCCATTCAACGTCTGGTACCTCTCGTGTCGGCAAAGAAACCCGCGGACGAAGAAACGTGACTCTTCTCACGGCGGGCGGTGTACCGATGCACCATAGATCGCTGAGATCTGTTTTGACGCGCACTGTATATATTGTAAATAGCTGTATATAGTTCACTTTGTTTTGTCTTCGTTGTTTACGTTTAGCACTTGACGGGTAGAGTTACATTTATCGTATTGTTCACCACAACATTATAAAATCACCGACAGATTTAATCACGCACGTTGCACACGCGCCGCGAAGTCGCGAAAACCATTAGGTATTATTTCGTTGCCGACCCGACAACGAGGCGGGCGGTATGTTCGAGCAAAAACGATCAGCTGTTAGCTATCGAGGTGCGAATGTACGAATACATTCGCACGACGTACGGTGCTGATCGCATGTGTATGTCAACTGCCGAAAATGTACTTGTAACGAGGACTCGGCTGTTGTCGTCGCCCGTCTTCCTCTCTCCCTGCGCGCTTCGGGCGGACCGAGTAGTTCGGGGTGCGCGGCGAGGGGAGCGAGCCGCGACAATATACACAATAATCAGCCGGGACCTCGCTCTCTCTTCTAAGAATTCACGCATCGATAAGTCTGATTTTATAACACGCGATCGCATTGTCTTTGTCACGCACCGACCGTTACAAACGATTGTGTATCCGAAGTTTCCGACTTTCGCTGCATCGCGAGTGACGGGGAACATCAATAAAATACTTAAACGCTCTCCCACAAAACCGATTTCTTGAATAAACCATCTTTATTCTTTCTATTTCGCCGGATCGTAAATTCAAGTTTCCGCGTAACGGAAACCAATAAAGATCCAAAACAGTGGGATAGGGAGCGGATAATATCGTTGTCTATGGTCGGTAACTTGCTATAATAATTGCGGACTATTTTAATGATGAATGAATCGATCCTCTGTATTTCGGCTGCGTCATACAGTTTCTGGTTACTGACGTAGTGTTGCCAGTCCGATTGCTGGATTCGATAAAGCGAGAGACAGGCCCGTAGGCATTTACGCTCTAAAGAGCGGATTTTCTCCATCGTTGTATTATTGGTATTCCACCAGATGGGGGCTGCGTAAGTTATTATCGGTCTGACAAGTAGCATATAAAGTATTATTTTTGTTCTCCGGGTCAAATGTTTGTTGTAGAAGATACAGCTGTTTGCCAGAAACGCTGAGCGGGTTTTGATGAGTTGTGTGTCCAAGTGCTTGTTGCCGCGGAGGAGATAATCGATTTGTACTCCGAGGTATCTGACTGTTTTCTTGTGAGGGATAGTTATCAGTGTGGAGGTGCCCGGGGCTGTGGTGGAGATGCCGAAATCTTTGCTGCCTTTTTTTGGTTTGGATGACAATTGAACTAATGGCTTGCGGAATAGGATGGTTTCACATTTGGAGGGGTTGAGTCGGAGATTCCAGGCTGTATAATATTTGTTAATTTTGTTCGTTAGGAGTTCAAGGTTGTTCCTGACCGAGCTAACCTTGTTGCCTGCCGTATAAACAATGAGATCGTCGGCAAAGGCTAGGGCGTATAAGGAGGAGTTATTTTCATTGAGATCGAATAGTTTAGGGAGATCACTTAGGAAGAGACTAAAGAGGATGGGGGAGTTAACCGTTCCTTGTTGAAGTCCTTCAAGGATTTGAAATTGCTTGGAGGAGAGTGTTTTGCCATCCCAGGTCGAGAAGGTTTTGCCGCTGATCATGTCTAGTATGGTTAGAAGCAGCCATGGGGGGCAGTTTTTCTTATATAGTTTAAAAATTAGGCCGTTGTGCCATACGGAGTCAAATGCTTTCTCCAAATCGAGCAAGGCAGCTCCACAAAAATGACTTCTGGCTACTATGGTATTCAAATCTGAGAGGAGCTTATGGATGGCATGGGTGGTTGAGTGGCGGTGTTTGAATCCGAATTGACTGTCTGGAATTACGTTATTTGCTGTATTGAATGAGTTTATGTGGAGATTTATGACTGCTTCATAAACTTTACTTATACTGGGGGTGAGGCTGATAGGACGATAGCTAGCTGGGTCGTGCGGGCTTTTGTTTTTTTTTAAATAGGAAGGACTTTTGCCTGCTTCCAGGGTTTGGGAAAATAATAATTATTTAGCGCATTATTGAAAATGACGGTAAGGTCTAAGATCATTTTTTTTGGTAGGTGCTTCAGTACTATTGGTGGGATGCTGTCGGTGCCACTGGAGGTTTTATTTGGAAGATATTTGAGGATGTGTGCTACTAAATCAGGAGAGCAGAAGGGGTTTTCCTGGTCGGGAGTGGGGGTTGGCCTGTAGGCGAGGTTATTGTCATCGAAGTGCGTGATGGTAGCGTTCGTGGATCGGATTGTTGATAACTGATCTCTGATGGTTTGTGCAGTGTAATCAACTATTCTCTTAAGAGGGGTATCAGAGTTGAGGTATCTAGGGGAGTTGATATGCTCGTAATGGGCTCCTAGTATGTTAAGTTTGTCCGCTGTAGTGGAGAAAATGTAGCTGTTGTTGTGGTTTTTTGCATGGGTTATGTCGCAGCCACTTTGGGATAGTATGGTGTCGTGGTTTTGTGGAATGTGGAGGTCTTTAATGGGAGATAAGCGTTTGGGACGGAACATGGCGTTGATTCTAGGGAAGAAAGAGTCTGAATCTCGGTAGTCGATTTCTTTCGTTGCATTGACCCAGTATTGCTCAACTGATTTTTTTAGCTCTGTTTGGGATTGGCTGAGCGTGTCGGCAGCGTGAACGCGCCGATTTACTGCGCCGCCGCGCTATTGGCGGATTCACGCGTAACAGCGAGATCGAGAGTCGATAAGCAGCTCGCAGTAGCTTATGCCAGCACCGTCGGACATCGATTATGATCGATTATCGACCCCGAAAATGGGATTACTATTGGCGGATCGCTCTATCGATCCGCCAATCAATAGTTCGACGGTGACGGTAAACTGCCAGCTGTTCGACTCCGATCTCAACGTACGTTAATCGTGCTATCTCGTCGCTACGGAAAACGTCGTGCGTCTCGGTGACCGGTTTTTCGCGAGTTAGTCGATTCGCCATCGGGAATCACGGGCACTACCCGTGATTATATCTACAAGGGAACTCATCTAGTTCAAATATACATTCTTTATTCAACCAATCGAGCCAAAACGAGCCTGTGTTTTGGCCGGTTAAAACCTTCTGGTGTACATAGTTCTGTTATACATTGAACGAACCCAACTTTGGGAAAATAAAGTTACGTTTAAGTGAAGTGGCTAGTTTTAACACCCCTTCCAATCCGTAACAAGCTCTATGTGAAGTTTTTTGTTGATCTTTTTAATAGTGATTTAGCTAGTATGGCTAATGGCTGTCTATGGTATGGATCATGTGAATGGAGGTCGTGTAACAATGAGACGAGCGATTTTTTGTTTTTTTGGAGCTTATGAATTTTGTTGTTTATGTATTTATGAATGTTGTTGGACGGTTTGGTTTTGGGGATGTACTTGGAGATGGCATGTGAGATTGTATCGTTGAAGGAATCAAGGTTGCTGTCTATTTCTGGAATTGTTAGGTTACGGTTTCGTGGTATTTTGAGAGTGTAGGATTTAGAGATCTTTTTTGTGAAGCGGGGCCAGTCAGTGTCTTTATATCTATATTTGTAGGATTCAGGGACTGGAGTCCATAGGGGGAGTTGGTTGTTTTCAATTTGAAAGGTCAGTGATATCGCTGAATGATCACTATCGTAAGGAAGTGTGGGAATTTTTCCATTAATTCCATTCAACAGCATCAGTCTGGCGTCAGCGAGGCAGATATCTAGGAACGACTGGGCTGGTTTGAATGTCGGCTGAGCCGGGGTGAAAATTCTTGTCTTATAGAGCGTTCCAAAGTTATCTTCCCATTGGCGAAGATATCTGCCTCGCTGGTTGTCTGCTCGGTCTCCCCAGGCCTTCCGTCTACCATTTAGATCACCAGCAATGATGAACAAGTTTGAATCCGACTGCAAGTTAAGCTGATCGTGAACTGCTTTTAATTCTGATATAAATAGTACTCTATTATCAAATTTCGCGTATGCACTTGTTATGAATATATTTCTGTTGCTATTGATTTTTATGAGGATGGTTGTGGATTCTAATATCTCGTTGGAAGCTGATGTCTTAACTGTTTCGAATGGGATGGTTCTCCTTATCAAGATTGCGGTGCCGCCACCTTGCTTCGAATTTGGTCTGTCGGTTCTAATGAGTTCATAGTCTTTAAAAGAAAGGTTGTGGTTGGGGGTGAGCTTAGTTTCAGAAAGGCATACAACGTCATGGTCATGCGTTTGGAGGAAGGTTAGGAGTTCGAGTCTTCTGTTGTATGTGATTATAGAGTTTACATTGATTGGGGCAATTCTGATCTGATTGGTGTGGGTAGTAGGGGGATTGAATTTAGTCGGAAAAGAAGGTGTTTAAAATAAATTCAATTTTTTGTGTGTTAGAGGCTATTCTGGCTGATAGGGTTTGGAATTGATTGTTCAAAAGGTTCGTAATATCACCCTTAAAATCTTGTACCCATGCTGGGGGCTGTGTGCTCTGTTGTTGCTGCTGTTCGGTCTCTTGTCTATGGTTTGTGGGGGCGGTCTTCTGGGTGCCGGTTCGACGTGGATGGCTGCAGTCATCTGGTGCTCCTCGGGTAGGAGATTTCTTGGGTAGTTGGATGCTTGAGCATATGAGATTCCTGTTCTCACTGAAGATGCCAGGGCGTTGAATCTGCGTGCTGATGTTTGTTGGCGGGAGATGGTCCTCTCTTTTTCTTTCTGGATGGCGAATTTAATGTAAGGGCATCCCTTGTACGAGGCTGGATGGCCTTCTTGTTTGCAATTTGCGCACTTAAGCGCCTCTCTACCTTCGTTCTGCGTTATTGTACAGCTACCTGGTTCATGTGATTGCGCACACTTAACACATTTGAACTGAAGATGGCAATTTTTGCTGGAGTGTCCAAGTTGTTGGCATCTGCGGCATTGGAATATCGAAGGTTTCCTTAATTGCTCCCATCTTACTCTTTGATGCGCCAGGGTTTTGATTTTAAATAGCTCCTTAATATTACTGTCAGGTGTGGTTTGTAATAGATGGTGATATCTATCGGTACTCTTTCTGTCAAAATTGGAATTTGGTTATTCTTGTTATTTTGATATTTGGTATCTGGAATTCAGTAATCTCTTGTTGAATGTCCTCGGTTGTGAAGTCTCCTCTTATCCCTTTGATTAACACAGACTTTGGTTTCAAGGATCTTGGTGTGTACGTAAAATGTTGTACATTAATTTCTTTCAGGCGGTCGATGGTAGTTTGGTGGTGTTCGATATCCTTGAGATATATCGTATGATTTTTTTTGTCTACTTCTTTGATTGTGAAAGCTTTATTAGGGATATTTAATCCTTTGATCGTAGATATAAGGGAACTCAGGTTGGAGCTTGTCGTAAATATTGGCGGCGGTCTTTCTGTTTTTGTAGCCTCTCTCTGTTTTTCTGTTGGGGTTGTTGTTTGCTCGTTTCCAGTATTTGTGTCATCATCAATTGACAGTGGCTGGAATTGATTTGTTGATATGGTATTGTCGTGATTGGTTATAGTACCGTCTGCTTTGGGGACGTGTGCTGTTTTTTTTGGTGTTGTCCAGTCCGATGTCGGTAAGGCAGGGAATGTCCCATCCGACGTGCTTCCTTCTCCGTCCGTTGACGTTGACGGTGGAGGCGTGCTATGCCTTCGAGCGTTTGTTAGGTTAGGTACCATCGTAATCTTGCCTGCGGAAGCGTTTCCATCTTTTATACATTGTTTGAACAATCTTTTCACTTGAAAGGTGTTCAGCTTTGGGATCTTCTGTGATCTGGGTATGAGTTGTAGTTCTGGTGCTGAATTTTCCTTGTCCGCCTCGTCTGGCGAATTGGTGCGTTTGACGCCATGTTGGATTTTCAGCCTCTGCTTATCCATCGCAAATATAGATGGAATTAAACCCTTTCCAGGGAGGAATGGGGCTGAGCTGATGAGCGTTATATCATTGCTCACTATTGAAGAGCCCACAGGGCTGGTGTAACAATGAAAAAAACACTCAGACTTATCAAAAAAAAGCACCTCACTTTGACACGCGGTACGGAGCGATGTACACTCTACAGGTGCCTCCGCGCGACTCCCTG
This sequence comes from Lasioglossum villosulum, assembly GCA_963971365.1. Classification (NCBI taxonomy): domain Eukaryota; kingdom Metazoa; phylum Arthropoda; class Insecta; order Hymenoptera; family Halictidae; genus Lasioglossum; species Lasioglossum villosulum. The sequence continues at coordinate 313,794 of CAXARU010000054.1, forward strand.
ACCGTACGAGAACCGGTTTTTGAAGCGAGGCAATGGTCGTTGACTATATGGATATATATGTATGTATATATATACATATATATGGATTATACATGCGCCGCGTGTGACAGAAGTATCTACTAAATAATAGAATTGTCGCGTTCTAGGAACATTTCTATAGTTATTTTTATGCTAGTTGGATCACTTTATTCACTCTCGACTGCCCACAGTTGACTGTCTCCACGTACAATCATACAATTTTCCACAAAAATCAGTTATATTTACTATTTTAGAAACGATTACTCTGTGTCTCTCTCTTTCTTTTAAGAATCGAATATTGAAAAATCGATATATTTATAAATATACCTAACCCAACCCACTAAACCGGACTCTCGATCCCCCCTATCGGCCTCTCAGTTTCCCGCGTAGTGTTCAAATGTTCTCATCAATGTACACATTGTGTTATGATTATGTAGTATAGCTGATTTTTGAAAATAAAAAAGTCCAATAATGAACATAAGTATTATTTATTAACTTTTTAGGTCTTTATCTCTGTGTGTGGCACATTTAGTTAATAGGATATATTGATCTTTCAATACATTTCAATTTAGTATTAATAACATTTTAACAGTAGCACATCTAAATTTTTACAATATCATATACAGGGTGTCCCACTGTATCGAGAACGGCAGGATATCTCGGAAGACGGTGTCGTTATCAAAAAAGTGTTCCTACAAAAGTTGTTTGGTATGACGGGCTAAATTACGTGATATTAATTGTTTTTTTGTGGGTGGAGTGGTGGAGGACATTTCAAGGTCAACTTGATTTTTTTAAATGGAATAGTATATTTTTTTCTTTAGAAAATAATAGCGGGTAGTGAGACGAATCCAAAGATGTGCTACATGATATTATTCTGATTTTGATGAAGGTAAATTGTTAGCTTGTGTTTACATACTTCATCGGTCGACGCCACTTACAATTAGCAGCGGCTGTTGGCTGTTGGCCGATGCAATATGTAAACACAAGCTAACAATTTACCTTCATAAAAATCAGAATAATATCATGTAGCACATCTTTGGATTCGTCTCACTACCCGCTATTATTTTCTAAAGAAAAAAATATACTATTCCATTTAAAAAAATCAAGTTGACCTTGAAATGTACTCCACCACTCCACCCACAAAAAAACAATTAATACCACGTAACTTAACCCGTCATACCAAACAACTTTTGTAGGAACACTTTTTTGATAACGACACCGTCTTCAGAGATATCCTGCCGTTCTCGATACAGTGGGACACCCTGTATATTATATACATACAGAATTTTCGAAAATTTGTTTCACATAGTATTTTTTACAAGTTTTAGACTATATCTATTAGTTAATAATGCCCCGGCGTTGTTGTGTCCCCAATTGTAAGGGAAATTATGATAGTACGCTTAAAGACAATAATTATATTTCTATATTTTTATTTTCCAAAGATAAGTAATTGGGGGAAAAATGGATGACTGCTATTCCCTATGATAGAACAATGCGGTCCAACGACCATGTGCAAGGCGTTACGGTACAAGAGTGGGCGGGAAAAACGCGGTCCCGCCAGAACAGCAACCGGTACAAAACCACAGAAAAGAGGGCGCAGCGATCACACACGACATTATATGGGCGCATTTCCAACACTCCCCCTATCGATGTGCCCGTCATAAACATTCAATTTATAATTATTACATGTCTATGATTTCATACATACTTCATTCATACATAACATTTTTATACATTTGTCGTGTTTAATCCTAGCTAGTGGTTTCGTTAATATATCGGCCCGCATCGACGCTGTCGGCAAATATTGCACTTTAATTTCATTTTGTTCCTGAGCCTCACGTGAAATGTGATACTTGATATCTATGTGTTTGCTCCTACTGTGATACATTGAATTCGAACTTAACTTAATAGCACTTTGGTTATCGCAATGTATAATGGTTGTGCCTTTAACGCAATCGTCAAGATGCATGTGCTTCATTAAACGTCTCAAATATATCACCTCTTTGGTCATTTCGGCTAATGCGACGTACTCAGCCTCCATTGTTGATGCAGCCACGGTTTTTTGCTTTTTCGATGACCAACTAATTGGTCCTCCTGCTAGAATTACAAGATTTCCGGAGCAGGATCTTCGGTCGTCAGCGTCTCCTGCCCAGTCAGCGTCACAGTATGCTTCCATCCTCTCATTCGTGTGTTTGTACACTATCCCGTAGTTTATTGTAGATGCGATGTATCGAAGTACCCGTTTTGCCATTTTCCAATGTGTTGTTCCTGGATTGGAACAAAATCGACTCAATGCGCTTGCTGCAAAAGATAAGTCTGGTCGTGTTGCGTTTGCTAAATAAATAAGTCCCCCCACAAGTTCTCTATAGGGTCGACTTTTCATTTCATCTTCTTCCTCTTTAGTCTTTGGCATTAAGTCTTTGGTTAATATTGCACCAGGTTCTATTGGAGTTGATGCAGTCTTTGAGTTTTCCATGCCAAAATTCTTAATTAAATTATTGATGTATTTTCGTTGCGTGAGTTTAATGCTTCCTGTAAGACCTTGTCTTTCGACGTTTATGCCGAGAATGTCGTTTACAGGACCGAGATCATTCATCTTGAATTTCTTACAGAGACTCTTCTTTGCTAAATTTAACCTGTGTAAATCTGTTGATACAAGAATGAGATCATCTACATAAATAATTATTATAATTGTACAGTTTTCATTAGACGTGGTATATACGCAAGGATCAGCTTCAGTTCTGCTGAAACCCATGTTTCGCAAACAATCATCTATCTTCCTATACCACTGCCTTCCAGCTTGTTTCAAGCCATACAAGGGTTTATGAAGAAGGCATACTTTGTTTTTGTTTTCAGGATGAATGAACATTTGCGGTTGTTCCATGTATGTTTCGTCGAATAAATCACCCTGTATATACGCTGTTACTACATCCATGTGATGTACGTGCATATTTTTTTCAACTGAAGCAGCCAGCAGTGCACGAATTGTTTCTAATCTGGCAACAGGTGCATAAACTTCTTGATAGTCAACACCTTTAGACTGTCGATGGCCTCCTGCTACAAGTCTAGCCTTATAACGGTCAATAGTGCCATCCTGCTTGTGCTTGATTTTAAATACCCAACGATTGGTTAATACTTTTTTATTCGAAGGGCGATCAACCAACGACCAGGTATTATTTTCCATTAAAGAAGCATACTCACTTTTCATTGCTTCTAGTCATGCCTTTTTATCCTTTCGTGACATTAGCTCATTTATATTTGATGGTTCGGTTGACGTCCAGTTACTCTCCTCCGCAGCGGGTTGGTAAATTTTCCTAGGTCTACCAACCGTACCTGATCTGAGTATTTTCGGTCTTCCAGGACCATGTTTCCTGGTTGATTGTGGTACATTTTCTTCAATAGATTCGTCCAAGGATTCATACTCAGAGGCTGTATCGTAGGGCTCTTCTTCTTTATCGTCTGCGTGTGGTTCTATTTCTTCTTGAGGTAGAGGGTTTAACTGAACATATTCAAATTCATCTTGTTCGTCTGTAGCTGTAAAATCAGATGTATTCATATGTTCATTGTTGTAATCAACCTGCTTTAACTCTTCGTGGAATCGAACGTCACGTCTCTTAATGACTGTTTTCGTGCCGGGTTCCCAGAGTCTGTACGCTTTGGACTCGGTGGAGTATCCCACAAGTACATAGTTTCTACCTTTCGCATCAAATTTGCATTTTCTTGGACCCTTTTCAAGTGCTATAACCTTACTACCAAAGATCCGCATAAACCCGACATACGGTTTCTTACCTGTCCATTTCTCAAGCGGCGTGACATTATTTAACTTTTTCGTAGGGCAACGATTTCTAATAAAAGTCGCGGCATTTATCGCTTCCGCCCATAATGATTTTGGAAGACCTGATTCGAGTAACATGCAACGCGCCATTTCAACAAGAGTACGATTTATTCTTTCCGCGACGCCATTCTGCTGGGGTGTATATTCAACACTAAGTTGTCTTTTAATGCCCTCAGATTCTAAATATTCTGAAAACTTTTTCGAAATGTACTCTTTCGCATTATCTGACCGTAAAATCTTTATTACGCAACCAGTTTCTTTTTCAACGCGTGCTTTGTAATTTTTAAATGCCGTAAAGATGTCTTGACGGCTTTTTAACATTACAACCTCTGTATACCTAGACATATCATCCACAAACGTGGCAAAATATTTTGCCCCACCTAAAGATGTGGTTCTAAAGGGACCGCAGATATCGGAGTGAACAATGTTTAATCTTTCGTGAGCTATTTCGTTTGATGGTTTATATGGCAGTTGATGAATTTTGGATAAATCACAAACCTCACATTTAAAATTCTTTCCATCAGATTTTAAATTAACCCCATTTACAACGTTCTGTTTATGTAAGTTTTTCAAATCATTTAAATTCAGGTGGCCATATCTACTATGCCATCGTCTCAGATTGCTTTCATCTCCATGTGATGCAGTCTGAGCCACTTCTGTACTATTCTCATCTACCACATATAAACCACCATGTCTTTTCGCAGTCATCGCAACTGTTCCATCACTGCGTTTCACTACTGCACAATCTTTCTTAAAAAGTACAGTATAATTCCTATCTGTTATACGTGAGACTGACAATAAATTATTCCTAACATCTGGTATATACATTGTGTCTACGAGTTTTACAGAATTAGTATGGTTACCTTGTGAGTTCACATTTATTTTAACATCACCAGCACCAGTTGATGTAACGCAATGTTCAGCCGCAGTGTACACCTTTGCACATAATTTGTTATTGATTCGGTCAAACTTGTCTCTGTCCTTGCACATATGCATTGTCGCACCACTGTCCAAACACCAATTTTGAGTTTTCTTCGGTTCAGCATTCAGCACCATGGCAGTCATGGCATCTTCCATGTTGTTCGCAGTATTTTCCATTTTGGATTTACAGTCCACTGAACGATGTCCATATTTTCCACATCTGAAACAATTGGCTGCAAATTTGCCTCCCCTGGATCTTGTAGAACGACCTTTGAAATTTCCACGATAGCTGTTATTATGATGCGTGTGACTTTTAGCAGCGAAAGCATCATTATTATTGCTCGATTCATTGGTTAGTTGGTCCTCGAGCCTTGCCTCTTGTTCTATGAGCTTCACTTTTAATAAATCAACGGTCGGGATATCATCCCGTGACTCAATAGCGGTACAGAATCCATCATATTCATTTGGTAGTGAATTCATAAGCATTATGGAAAGTAGCTCATCAGGAATTTTTATACCAGCTTCCTGCAATTGTTCAGCCCTTGATAAGAATGTATTTATATATTGCGACATACCTTCCTTCTTCTCTTTCTTCATTCTGTATAATTGTTTATATAAAGCGGCTATCCTCACTGGTCCTCTTGACTCGTGAGTTTCTTTCAACAATCTCCATGCCTCCGCCGCAGTTTCAGCCTTTTTTATATGAATCAATTGGTTTTTCGAAACACTTAGAACAATCAGTGCTAGAGCTTTCTCATCTTTAGTTTTCCATGCGGCTCGGTTTTCCTGAGTTGGAATGTTATTTTCGTCTAGATACTGCCACAAATCGTTGCAAATGAGCACGCTTCTCATTTGCAGCTTCCATGATTCATAATTATTTTCCGTTAATTTTTCAATATGATGTGCGTGTGCAAATGACGTATTGGCCATGCTGATAGAATAAAAATTTCTCACTTTGATTTGTACTTGCACTTATACTTTATAATTTACTTTAGAGGTGTCTGGGCCCATAACCTGATAGAACAATGCGGTCCAACGACCATGTGCAAGGCGTTACGGTACAAGAGTGGGCGGGAAAAACGCGGTCCCGCCAGAACAGCAACCGGTACAAAACCACAGAAAAGAGGGCGCAGCGATCACACACGACATTATATGGGCGCATTTCCAACACCCTATAAAAATTGGAGACCAACAAAATATTCTACAGTTTGTAGTGTGCATTTTGCAGAAACTGATATCCAAAGGTATTGGGATATTCTATCTCCTAATGATGTAGGTACTGGAGAATGTTTTGTTGGAAAGTGCAATACTTATGGAAGATGCAATACCTTTCATTTTTTCCAATTCACCGTCAAAATGTGTGCTATCACAAAGAAAAGATCCTGTAGCGCACAGGGAAAGAATAATTGAAAACCATGAAAATTTAGTTAAAGAGTTTATTGATTCTGATTTAATTAGTGGTTTCTTAAATTTAATAAACAATTATAAAGAAAAGCATGTCATTTCGAACCATTGGAGTATTATAATAATAAATAGTGATAACATGAAATTACAAGTTTTTCAAGAAGGTAGTGAATTATTAATTCATGAATTGGGATGATAATAGGAATGATCTTTGTGAAAATCTTTCTGTTAATGTCAGCAGTTTCTTCAGAAATTTTTGACATTGATTATTTATCCACTTGTATCGTTGATGATTCCATTAAGATTTATGTGTCCGGTTACGGGTCCCATTCTGTTGCAAAAAAATTAAATTATAATATATGTAAATTATTAATTGTGGAGAATAAAGTAACAACTGTATTTACTCACATGCGTGCAATAATGAATGCCGTAATAAATGTTCCTAATTTGAAATCAGATTTTCTAAAATCTATAAATCATAAAAACATTTTATATAAATAATATATATTAGTAGACAACCAGATATACATCATTTAGCATTTTTAGATAAATGCATTTGTGGTAAAAATTATCACAGTATTTTGTTTAAATTATTATGAATTTTTTCTAATATTTTACTGAATGATTAGAAATTAGGAATTAATGCACATATCATTTCTAAAACTTTACAATTATAAACTTATCCTTTATAAGACGATATTATAATACATATAATATATTACCTGCACGACTTTTCTCTTCAGTAACTAATTACCCAACCTCTTTGACGTATCACGTAGTCATTTAACCTGTTCGACTTCATCGCAATAATTTCGTCTATTTCAGGCTTCTATTGACTTATATATTACTCAATTCATTTTCAAATGTTGATATAAATATTTCCATTTCAGATTGCATTGTCTGTAAAATATAATTAAAGAAATCACAAAGCATCGTGTCCATTGCTTTTGAACTAACTTTTTAGAGATGGAATTTACTTATCTAAAATATTTTAACCAGATTTCAGCATCCAATTGATTTTCGTCTCGTACCATTTTGAAGAATCGCCCATTAAATTTTCTCCCACACATTGCCAATACATATGTATACGTCTTGGACTAGACTGGAACAGCATTTTTCTCGTAAACAGTAAGTATTCCACAAAAGTGGTGGAAGAAAAGTCGCAGCATATCTTAGTGGCACTACAATAACCTAAAACAATTTTTCAAGAATATATGTAATTATTATATTATGTATATAAATAAAGGTCAATATAAAAATACAATTATTTTTAAACATATTGCAAATACACAAGACTAGTTCCAAAACTAAAAATTAGTAGAATGGTAAATAATAAGTCAAACATTGCAAATAACATTAAAAAATAATTAGATAATATACTTACAAGTTTTTCAATATCAATAGTTAAACCGTGATAGATAGCACCACGAATCACTGTCTTTAAAACAATTATTTCTGCAACACATAAAATATAACCCATTTGAAAATTCAATATTTGCTTCACTCATCCTTTTTTTAAGAGTTCTCAGTATATCGCTTATAATACTTACAAAATAACCTTGGGAGTTGTATACAAAATAAATTACTAAAAACCGTAACACTTTCTCATATTTTCATCAACTTTTCATAATAAGCACATCTTACACAATCACCTATAAAACTAACATCACTGACAAATTCTGATACTACTGTTCCGTCGCAGTATGGTGGGATTAGGGAATTCAGTGGATTCGGTTGCCCGTGGAGCGCTGAAGCACTCTGCTCGTGGAAACTTGCGGAGAAATAACGTGTACAATGACTGATGTATGGAATAAAATATAGACTTTATTTTCAATCAACTCTGATGTTCTCAACAGAAAAATGAATGAATGAATGAATCTCTTCGTCAACTCGTCCTGAGGTTTATATGCCTTTTCGGATGGCTTTCCCTCCGCCAGTAGAAAATTAGGATCCTTTTCCTGGATGCTGGTTCGTCGATAGCTGGTCCTCTGTTGTAGCTCTATGGTGATTGGTGGTGGGGGCGGTTCTTGTAACGCGCGTAGGAGAGCGGGGTAGACGCAAGGGTGAAAGTCCGTCGAAACAAGGGTCGTGGGACCGAACGAGAGAGAGGTCCGAGGGAGTCCTAAGAGGTCCTTGACTGGTAATTTATGACTCCCCGTCTCGACTAGCTCCAGACTCCGATTGTCGGTTTACGAGAAATTGGAGAAGCCTTCTCAAGGGGTACGTGACTTTACCCAAATTCCTTAATCAGTCACGCTCTTCTGGACTTCGTTAAGGATCTCTGCGGAAACTCCCCCGTTGCTTCTCTACTTATTCTAGGATATCGTGCCCGAATATATTCTACATGAGATACACGGCTTTGACCTACTATAACTAAGGATGTTATATTTTATATTCAAATTTTCCCTCTCAGCATCATTGGGAGGTATCAGATCGGGTGGCGCTATTGTACTGAATTTATTCGCGTAATCCTTAGACTATATAAACCTACGACTGGTCGTGTAACACCTTCCCCCTTATTGAAAAGGTGTTTCCTATGGGAACAACTTTTACTATATTTGTAGTTTCGCTGCGTGTGAGTCTACATGTCTACATCCTTTAGGATTTCCAAGAACCTAGTGTTAGAAAGACTGCTTATATACGTGTGTGTGAACGCATGTGTACCTATCTATTTACAGCTCGGAGTTCCTGATGTACAAGTTTACATTAAGTACAAGTATTTAGGTTAGAAGTTTTGTAAATACAATTGTCTTATTAATTCATTCGTATGCAAGCTAGTTTTAACTTATTCGCATGGACAGTTTTAAATTTGTTCTCGCCTAATTTTATTTCTATCGTCAAATCGTTGTGTACATTGACTACGCGGTATGGTCCTGTCCAATAAGAATCGAATTTCGACGTTTTCGGTTCCCTAATTAGATAAACGTAATCGTCTATATTGAATGCGCGAGGGGTAACATTTTTATCGTACAATCGTTTACTTCTCTCTTTTGCTCTGTTTAAATTTGTCGCTGCCGTAGCTTGTGTGGTGGTAATCTTGATAAACAGTTCATTTAAATAGTGAAAGAATGTTTGAGGGACTTCCTGCTTAGTAAATTCGGAAGGGATTAGGGCCTTAACGCCAAAGACTAATTCGTGTGGGGTAAATCCAGTAGCTTCGTGTACGGAGGTATTATAGGAAAACATCCCAAATCTGATCCAATCATCCCAATCTGTTTTGGTGCAGTAATGTTTCAAGTAATCTACAAAGACTCTATGGGCACGTTCAAGAGACCCCAATGACTGTGGATGGAATGCTGTAGAGGTGATCCTTTGGATCTTGAAGATTTTGCAAAAGGTTTTCATAACTTCGCTCGTGAAATTTCGTCCCTGATCTGTATGAATGATTCTGGGGCATCCAAACCTACTAATAAATTGTTCTGCCAGGGCAGTGGCGATGGTTATTGCATCCATTCTTTTTATTGGAATGGCATCTGAATACTTAGTCAAATTGTCTTGCAAGGTGAGTAAATACTGATTGCCTTTGTTGGTAACGGGTAAGGGGCCTACAATATCTATTTGTATTTTTTCAAAAGCTCTATTTGGGGTATCAGTGATGCGCATGGGCTGTTTGGTCTTGGCAGAAAGTAATTTGTTTTGTTGACAAAAGGGGCAAGTCCTCACAAAATCTTCAATTTCCTTCCCCATTCCATACCAATAGAAATTTTCTCTAATACTGTTGTATACTTTATTCATACCGTGGTGGCCACCGATGGTAGAATCGTGGTGTTCTCTTATGATTTTGGGTCTGTCTGATTTTTCGGGGATGATTATTTCTCCGGAGCAAACAGTTATGACGTACTGAGAGTCGGTAAATATGGACTTTATTGACTGTTCGAGGAGGTCCCAACCAGTAGGTTCTAATCCATTGTGAATTTTTGAGATGCTAAGTGTTTTAGTGTTTGTCCTATCGACAAGCCATTTGAGGGATTTCAATGAAGCTATAATATTCTGAGGGTCGGTTCTTTCCTCAGAGGTACTTTTGCTAAATAAGTGAAATATGTGCAATTTGTCTCCGGGTAAGGTTAAGGCATCTCCAACATTGACATTGTACTGTTTTAAACGGCGAATGAGAGAGCTATATTGTTGTGCGATACCTATGCTGGTTTCGGTATTACATGAATAATCTGTGGGGATGAAATGTATAAGGTTATCCTTACGCATGTAAAGGTAGTCTTTAGAATATTTGAAGGTTGGGAGAGGAGTGCGTGGAGGGTTAGGTGTTCTGTCTGTGACTCTAATAGGAAATACATTATTCGCTGTTTGCGTCATATCGTACAGATTCTCTATCTCTATTTCAGGTTTAAATGAGGTCGGCCCTATTCCGGATTGCGTCTCTATTACCGGCTCATCGGCCCAATTAACCAGCGCTTTACCACGCAACACACCACCAACGATAGCACCCTGAGACGGGGTCATGGGATTTCCCAGCTTGCCGATTTTCTCAGGGTAACCAGAACATTGAAGAGAAAGCATCGGGCCTTTGTCTAACGGTGCCTGGAACGGGGTCATGAGTGTCCCAGCTTGCCGATTTTCCAGACGCCCGAGTCGCTCGCCAGCCATCGATGCCCGAGACGGAATCCGAATATCTACACTCTCTTCGCGGTTGCCGTGTCTTTCAACGACCTCGTCCAGCTCGGAGAGTGGTTCCTTCCCTCCTACATGAAATTTTACTGAGGGTAAAGGCGTCTCGTCTTCGTCAGCAGTATGGTAATCGTCACTGTCGTCGTTATCGCTGTCTTTATTGTTAAATTTATCACAACAGTCTTCGACCTCATTTCTAACAACTGCTTCCCCGCGCGCAAGGAAAACAGAAGCAACCTGTTCTTCGCAGTAGTATTCTAAGCTTTCGTCTGGATTTGGGTTTGTCCGAAGGTTCGGGAGCAGCTCCCCGCAAGCGCCTTGCGTGGGCCACCACCGAGTTCCTCGGGCCAGGGTTGAATTTGTTTGAGGAGTTGGATTATTTTGGAGGTCAACAGGGTTTCGGGATAATGCGTCTGCGTTGGAGTTTACCCTACCAGGTTTGTACACGATGTTGTAATCGTATTGGTTCAATTTAATTCGCCATCTCATAATTTTTGATGTAGGGTCCTTAACGTTGTGTAACCAAACCAACGGGCGATGGTCGGTTACCAGGGTGAATTGGTGGCCGTAAAGGTATGGTCGAAAATTATCTACTGCAAATAGGACTGCTAATAGTTCCTTTTCAATAGTAGAATAATTGCATTCTGCTTTATTTAGAGTTCTGGACGCGTACGCGATGGGGAGGTCTTGCCCTATAGAACCTTGGCTCAATACGGCTCCTACTGCGAAATTCGAAGCGTCTGTGGTAACTACGAAGGGTTGTGAAAAGTTCGGAAATTGGAGGAGTGGTTCACAACAGATAAGATCCCGGAGGGTTTCAAAGGCAGTTTGAGCTTTATCGTCCCATACCAGATGAACATCTTTCTTTAATAGGTGAGTAAGAGGCTTGGCAATTTTTGCCATATCTTTTATGAATCGCCTGTAGTATCCTACAAGGCCCAAAAACTGTTTAATGTTTTTCCTGGTTTTAGGTATTGGGAACCGTTTAACGGCTTCGATTTTTACCGGGTCGGGTTTCACGCCATCGCTAGTGATGATATGGCCTAAATAGGTAATTTCTTTACGGAGAAACCAACACTTATCTGGCTGGAGAGTTAAACCGGCGTTTTGTAGTCTGGCTAGCAAGTTACGTAATTTTAGGGCATGTTCCCTGAGGGAGTTAGCATAGACGACTATGTCATCCATGTACACGAAGAGTTCTATTCCTTGCAGACCGGTCAATACTAAATCCATCATCCTTTGGAATGTGGCTGGGGCGTTTTTTAATCCAAATGGCATTCTATTAAATTCATAGTGACCGTAGGGAGTCGAAAATGCAGTCTTTGCTTTAGCCTTTTCATTAATTGGAATTTGGTGGAAGCCAGAAGCTAGATCTAGAGTACTAAAGTATTTTGCTCCACCAAGTTGGTCTAATATATCTGTGATATTAGGAAGTGGGTACGCGTCACTGATGGTTTCCTCGTTTAGTTTACGGTAGTCGATTACCATGCGCCAACGAGCTCTACCAGAAGAATCAGGTTTTTTGGGAACGACCCAGACCGGTGAGTTATAGGGAGACATTGAAGGTTGAATTATTTGGTCCCTGAGCAAACTGTCCGTCTGTTTAACTATTTCGTCTTTATGGACAGGGGGGAACCTATATTGTTTGGTATTAATGGGGTTGTTACCAGTGGTTACTATAGTATGCTCAGCAGCATTAGTATGGCCTAGCTTGTCCCAAGGGAGATGAAATTGATATGGGAAATCGCCTATTATTTCTAAAATGCTAGTCTTTTCTATTTCGTTCAGGTGATCTAAACTGAGGGTTTTAAGTAGCTCTGCAATTCTTCGAGCATGGGCCCTGGATTTTCCTATGTCGGGGTCTCCTTTCCGGGCAGATCGCGGAGCTGGGGGCGCAATATCGAAATCCTCAAATTCTGCAGGGGGTAATTTGAGGGAAACATGGTCAAGCGTAGTATTGATAGCAAAAACTTTAGCGAATCCTCCTTCTTGCTTGGCCAGGACTTCCCCAATGAAGATTCCTGGTCCAGCGTTCATTTTACGAATATAGCCGAATTCTCTATCTGATTTTACAGGGATCGTTACTAAAACTTTACTGCGAGGGGGCAATTCGATAGACGCAGATGAAAGAGGGTACCGTCTGCCTCCGAGTTCCAAGATGTTGGGCTGTTTATTCCTAAATATGAGGGTACTCTCGTGCTTTTCTAGGAACGACACCCCTAGAATTCCAGTTTCCCTGACAGGAAAGTTGTCATGGACAATCTGGAACTCCACTGGGATGTTTTGAATTAGAATGCGCATTTGACCGAGGGTACGTAATACTCCGGATCCGATTCCGGTCAGATCATATACGATATCGGGGTCGACTGACGTCTCTTTACCTACTCCTTTCCATTTGATTAAGTTTACCTGGGCGCCTGTGTCTATAAGGAACGAAGCAGTTCCTTCGCTAAATGACCCGTGTTCTAGTGTAATTACCGGTGGCTGGACAATCTTGCTGGCGTTAAGGTTTAAGCAGATGCGGAAGGACCGGCGCGTGCAATAAGGGCTTCGTTCCGCGGCGCGCCTTGACGCGGTGACCCTTGCTGGTTTAAAGGTTGTGAGATACCGGATGTCGAGGGTCGATTGTATTTATTCGCGCGACATTGCGATTCTATGTGGCCTGTTTTCCTACATGCCCGGCATCTTATTTCCCGAGGATTCCATGGGGGGTTAGAGAAGTTAGCCGTGCAATTAACGCGGTCATGCCCTGGTTGGTTGCATCTGAAGCACCTCCTATCGGGTCGCGCATTGGTTACGTATAATCCACTGTCGCGTATAGTGAGTTTAGACGGGGTATGTCGGCGTTCTTCGGAGAATTCGTTCTCGAGTTCGGTCGCGGTTTTTATCGCGGATTGTAGAGACTCTGGGTTATCTTTTACAAGGATCATTCGCGCCGTGCGGTCTTTCAACCCTTTGACGAAACCCGTTATCGCGGCTTGATTAATAATGAGCTTCGCGCCTGTAAATTCTTCCGCGGTGTACTGTTCCCTTGCCGCTTCGATTCCTCTATTTAGAATTTCGCAAATTTTGGCTCCGAAAATTTCGACTTTCTCGTTGTCGCTTTGTCGTAGGTCTCTAAACTCGTTGTGTATTGATTCAACTTTAAAGGATCGCGGGAATGACTCTTTCAGGAGTTTTATTAAGTCGTCCAAACTATTGATTTCGCAGTAATCCGAGACTAGGCTGTCAGCATGGCCTGTAATTTTATTTCTAATCAACGCGAGGAGGTTGTGTTTATCGGCGGGTTTGACTCTATCATTAGCGAGTTTCGATTGCTTTATAAACTTTATTACCGAGCAAGATTGTCCGTCAAATTTGGGTACAAGATCGATTGCAAGTTTTAATGGTAAATAAGAAGGTTCAGGTGAATTAACAGAATTTATTTCAATAGCCGAGGGACTGCTAGCACTAGGAGAGCTACTTGCATTCTGAAGAGTAAGAGAATTAGTTGGGGTTCCTTGTATCGGGAAAGTATTGTTAAATGACGGGGTGATTATTCCAGGGACGGCAACCGTAGACTCTATTGGGGGTGACAGAGGAGCTATGTCGTCAACAATAAAAGAATTACCACCACTGTTCAAGCAGATCTTACGCACTTTCCTACCTCTCCGCGGCATTTTGAAGTTACGTGACATTTTTCGCGTGGCAAAAGATAATAAAAATTTTTAAATCGCAGGCTTACGGCGCAGCTGGGGTACTCGACTAGGGCTCCACCACCAATCGTGATTTCCTGGTTCCTCGTTGTTGGATGTTCTGGCTGGATTCTCCCGGCTGGATTCTCCTTGTCTGGATTCTCTAGGCTGGATTCTCCTCGTCGGCTGGATTCTCTCGGCTGGATTCTCCTCGTCTGGATTCTCCCGGTTGGATTCTCCTCGTCTGGATTCTCCTCGTCGGCTGGATTCTCTCCGTGATGATTTTTTAGGGGTGCGTGTGACAGGCAGGATGTCTTGCACGGCCGCTGACGTCACTCGCTCTCTGGTATTTACCCAAGCTCCTGGGGAAACCGCGCAAAAACCCAGGAGAGAGAGATGCACCTTCCCAAAGCTTTCCACAAGCCGGCAGTGTCGTCTTCTTGCTGATGGTCCAGTTGATTTTCTTCAAATCCCACCGCTGTCACCAAAAAACTGCTATGTTCCGTCGCAGTATGGTGGGATTAGGGAATTCAGTGGATTCGGTTGCCCGTGGAGCGCTGAAGCACTCTGCTCGTGGAAACTTGCGGAGAAATAACGTGTACAATGACTGATGTATGGAATAAAATATAGACTTTATTTTCAATCAACTCTGATGTTCTCAACAGAAAAATGAATGAATGAATGAATCTCTTCGTCAACTCGTCCTGAGGTTTATATGCCTTTTCGGATGGCTTTCCCTCCGCCAGTAGAAAATTAGGATCCTTTTCCTGGATGCTGGTTCGTCGATAGCTGGTCCTCTGTTGTAGCTCTATGGTGATTGGTGGTGGGGGCGGTTCTTGTAACGCGCGTAGGAGAGCGGGGTAGACGCAAGGGTGAAAGTCCGTCGAAACAAGGGTCGTGGGACCGAACGAGAGAGAGGTCCGAGGGAGTCCTAAGAGGTCCTTGACTGGTAATTTATGACTCCCCGTCTCGACTAGCTCCAAACTCCGATTGTCTGTTTACGAGAAATTGGAGAAGCCTTCTCAAGGGGTACGTGACTTTACCCAAATTCCTTAATCAGTCACGCTCTTCTGGACTTCGTTAAGGATCTCTGCGGAAACTCCCCCGTTGCTTCTCTACTTATTCTAGGATATCGTGCCCGAATATATTCTACATGAGATACGCGGCTTTGACCTACTATAACTAAGGATGTTATATTTTATATTCAAATTTTCCCTCTCAGCATCATTGGGAGGTATCAGATCGGGTGGCGCTATTGTACTGAATTTATTCGCGTAATCCTTAGACTATATAAACCTACGACTGGTCGTGTAACACTACAGATAGATTATGCATAGAAAATATAACCATAAACTAATCACACAGCTCAACTCACGATGGTAAACTTCAGGGTGCGCCGGGGCCAGAAATCGCTAGAAATGGCTGTAAGGTGGCGCCTCCATCGACGTTCGAGGTATATGGCGAAAAAAACAAAGAGGCAGATATGTTTCTCGAGGAGAGACGAAGACAGAGATTTTAAACGGCTTGATTTTTCGATAAACCCACTCAAGATTCATTTAGCGAGGAAGCAATATTTTCTGATGCTGTTTACGTTGAAATATTCTCCGAATTATTGCGGGGTAGCGTACAGAGCTCTTTTGTGCAATTTGTCTCCTCAAACTTTATAAACAATAATATTCTATGTTTTTATAGAAGATATTTTTTTCTGTATGCTTTTTGTAAAAAAGGGCTCTGTGTTGGACACCGCAATAATTCGGAGAACATTTGAACACAAAGCGCATCAAAAAATATTACTTCCTCGCTAAATAAAACCCAAGTAGGCACATCGAAAAATCAAGTGTATCTTTGTCTCTTTGTCACTCCTGCGAGCGAGCGACATATCTCCTTCTCCGTCGCAGTCACGTGTTCGCAGCCCAACAAGATAGGGTTAGGATAGGTTGGGCTGTGACGGAGAAGGAGATATGTCGCTCACTTCACACCCGCAGGTGTGACATAGAGACAGAGATACACTTGATTTTTCGATGTGCCTACTTGGGTTTTATTTAGCGAGGAAGCAATATTTTTTGATGCGCTTTGTGTTCAAATGTTCTCCGAATTATTGCGGTGTCCAACACAGAGCCCTTTTTTACAAAAAGCATACAGAAAAAAATATCTTCTATAAAAACATAGAATATTATTGTTTATAAAGTTTGAGGAGACAAATTGCAAAAAAGGGCTCTGTACGCTACCCCGCAATAATTCGGAGAATATTTCAACGTAAACAGCATCAGAAAATATTGCTTCCTCGCTAAATGAATCTTGAGTGGGTTTATCGAAAAATCAAGCCGTTTAAAATCTCTGTCTTCGTCTCTCCTCGAGAAACATATCTGCCTCTTTGTTTTTTTCGCCATATACCTCGACGTCGATGGAGGCGCCACCTTACAGCCATTTCTAGCGATTTCTGGCCCCGGCGCAGCCTTCAGCTTGAATTCTTTCTGTGCGCAATCCGTCATTTCAATTCTACGTGTGTGCAATACCACAGCCTACTTTAATACTAGCCGTGCTGAAGGTAAAATGGCAACACTGTGAGAGTCCGGTTTTCCGATTGAGATATATCTATATATATATTGATATATATAGATATATCTTTAACAGGACTCTCGCAGTGTTGCCAAGTTGTTCAGCATGGCTAGTATTACAGTAGGCTGTGGCAATACATAGCCAGAGAGTAAATGAGAGTGCTCACGCCCGGGATTTGGCCGTGCCCATTATAGTGCTGCCCTCTAGTCTAGTGCTTAGCCTGGATCAGCTCCTACATCGACTTTTCTACCCCGGACAAGAACCTACATCGACTTTTTGTTTCTGGCAAGAGCCTACAGCGAGGCGCTGTCAGCGACTCTCACACCGGACGAGATTCTACATCAACTTTGGCCATGATCAGAACGTTCAGTATATATTGTTTGCTTCCATTTGCTTCGCAGCACCCGTATTATGTTCCCTTCCTATCAAACAATTTTTACCTAAATATTTTTTTCCGATTTTCGTTTTTCTCTCTCTCTCTTTAATGAAATGAAGGAAATATTCTGTATTAAATTATTTATGCAGTTATCTGCAAAAAATAATTATTCAATTAGGGTCAAATAGAAGGAAAAGTTACAGAAGTAGACAGGTTATACGGAATGAATAATTTTATTTAAACAAGAAAGATGAGACAACATTTTAGATCGACTTCCAACAAATTGAAAATGTATAAGGTACTATTTAGTAATTATTGATAGGAATGCAATAACAATTAACTAGGCGAATGCTGATGAAGTATAAACCTTTTGGCAGGCAGCTATGACAGCGATGACTATGCAAATAGGAAAATGCATTTTATTATTCACTTTGAAGGTTTTTTTTACTTTATTTAAATATAATCTATTTAAATCTACTAAAAAAACACGGATTATTTATGCTTGTTTAAACAATTTTATATGCCCAGAAAATTCGGTTTATAAATTGTTTATGAACATTTATACTTCGTTTAAAAAATTGTATTTATTTAAATAATTTAATTTACAACCATTAGACGCAGCTCGAAAATTTATCGAGTTTGGTCTCATTCTAATCAGAAGAACGCCGCGAAATCTGCTGACATGGCTCTGTGAAATAATTATGTGAAATAACAAAGTCCAGCAATTGCATTTGTGTCGTCTCATACTGATATACCTGGCTGGCTGTAGAGTTGCCCGGCCGTGTTTATTGCACCACTTGGCCGCGGCCACAAAGCCATTGTCGCCTAGGCACCTCGTCGCCCCAGTAGAAAATAAGGAAAAGGATCTTCTAGAAGTCTACGGATCCTTTCGCGAGTACATTCACGATTACAACAACCAAGCGCAGCTCGAAAGTCTATCGAGTTTGGTCTCATTCTAATCAGAAGAACGCCGCGAAATCTGCTGACATGACTCCGTGAAATAATTATGTGAAATAACAAAGTCCAGCAATTGCATTTTTGCCAACTCGTACCGATATACCTGACTGACCGTCGGGTTGCCCGGTCGTGTTTATTGCACCACTTGGCCGCGGCCACCTGATGATGGTCAAAGATGATGTAGAATCTTGTCCGATGTGAGAGTTGCTGACAGCGACTCGCTGTGGGCTCTTGCCAGAAACAAAAAGTCGATGTAGGTTCTTGTCCGGACTAGAAAAGTCGATGTAGGAGCTGATCCGGACTAAACTCGATGTGCAGCCAAAAGTGGCACGGCCAAAACCCGGGCGTGAGCACTCTCATTTACTCTCTGACATAGCCATATAGAGATAGACTGCGCCGTCTTATGGGCGAATTGAAGCACACAATGGCGGCGCGCGAGAGAGAGAGCAATAGCCGGGACGTATAGCGTTCTCTTTCTACTTGACGCGTTGGTGGGGAAAGATAATGTAGATTCCTAGATAATGTAGATGTCTACACAGTATTGATTAATTTGTTAATATTCATTTTTTTAAGACATTTATTTGTTATTTGTTTTCCTGCCAACGAATTAATAACAGATTAGAATAAACATTCAAAGACAACTTTTATTTATTGAACGTAATTAAGTGAAACCATATTTATTTTAAGAATGGTAAAACACTGCTGCATCTGCAAGCTCCAATATGCTCCTGACGTTACTTTTCATAAGTAAGTAAAATAAAAGACATAATTGTTTGTAGCTTTTACATTCATAATAGGTTTTGTTTGCAAAATTTGTTTAATTTGTTTTCTATTTGTTTAGTTTTATTTATCTGTTAATATTAATGTAAAACTGTTTCGTTTTAATTTTTAGAATTCCTAAAAGCGAAGAGGTAAAGTTTAATGGTTTGCAGTCATAGGGCGAGAACTAAAAAATAACAATACAATATGTAGTAATCATTTTAATGAAGAAGATTTTTCTTATAAAGTTGTTGGAGATAATGTAAAAAGATTTTTATTGCCTAAAGCTGTTCCAATAATACATCCCTGATAGCCAAATGGACTCCACGTGGAGTGCCGAAAATGAACGCAGCGGGCCTCCATCTGGAAACGCCTCGATGCAGGCCACGTGGAGTGCAGTTTCTGGAGTCCAGGTGGAATGCATCTCTGTCCTCGATTCCGCTTCCCCGCAAGATGGCAGCACGGTTGCACTGATTAATACGGCCACCGACGAGATACTGTTAAAGACTGCCAGCGCCCGTGCTATTCCGCGGTCCGGTAAGTGGGCGCAATGGGCGGGGTGGTAACGGTAGAAATTACAGTGACCTGAAAGACCACATCGCTAAAAGTTCTACCACCGACGAAATACTGTTGGTGGTCAGCGCTCTCTACCTAAATAAATCATTTGTTCGTGAACCACATGAAACTGCGTCAGTGGCGTAGGTAAATAGATTCAGTACCGCAGATAATAATTAAATGTAGAATGCTGACATTACCCACATTCTGTAATTCTTAGAAAAAAAATTACTTTTTATTGTATAATTTCATTACGCACTCTTATTGCTTTCTTATGTCCCTTATTGTTCACCATTGTAGTTATCGTTTTATAATCGACAGTGTATAGATGTAGGAAAAACAAAAGTAATTACCACGTAATATCCTAAAAAAGTATTGGAATTTAAAATTAGTTTGAAAATTATACATAAAACAATGATTCGTAAACGAAAAATATTCTGTAATCATCGTTATTTATTGTTATTTATAATTTAAACAATTTTTAAATAAATACATTTGAGTAATTTGTTTCTATATTCATTATTGAAATTATTATTTCAATACTAATGTACTCTTAAAATTATTTTTTAAATAAACAAATTTTATAAATTGTTTCTATATTTATTATTTGAACTAATATTTGTAAGCTGTTGTTCATGTTGCTGTTATTCATGTTACGCCACCCGGTGTATTGTAAATGTTATTTACAAGCGGTTCGTAGCCAACGACAAGCGAAGGTCAAAAACGAAGCGAACGTCGAAAACGAAATGAACAAGAAACAGTCTCCGGAAAAAGGCGTTTAAATAAAGTTGATTCGCATTTGCTGTTTTAATCCAGGCTATCTCTTACATATTTCAATATAGTTTCTTGTTAAAGTAATTGTTTGTTTAATTATTTCTATATTTATTATTTGAAGTATTATCTCCATAATAATTTATTTAAACAATTATTTTAACAAGAAATTATTGAAATAATAATCCAAATATGGAGTGTAGAAACAAATTATAAAAAATGTATGTAACAATTGTTTACATGATAAATAACAATGAATAACTACTCAAATAATAAATAGTGTTTATATAATAAAAATTACGTTATAAGTTATGATAGAATGCCATTATTGCAATTATCTATTTCATAAGAACGCAGAGATGTTCTCGGGTATCGCAATAACTCGCTCGTCCGAACTTGTCCGATTCTTTCCGAACGTGTCCGGCGAAGTCGAGTTACTCTCTTCGGCAGCTCGACAATCGGGCGGCCCGTACACCCTAAATAAATACATAATGCCGAACACAATACGGAATTTAAAATGACAGAATCGAAACTGGAACCGGAACCGGAACCGTAACCGATATAAAACAATATCGATATTCTTATAACAGTTATAACATCATCTTGGGTTTCATAATAGTTTTCAATCCCTGCTTTCTATGCGTGTTGTTTTCTTCTACGCCAACCGATTTTGATGAAATTTGCAGTACGTGTATTACACTGTCCAACAAATTTCAACTTTTTTTATGTTTTCATATAACTGATGGGTGGATCTTATAGAGTTTTTTGCGCTGATTCCGAATTTGCCCTTAGTTTTTCTCGTACACGCACAGTTTTTGAAAAACATGACTTTGAAAAAAAACCTATTTTTCAACTTTAAACAAATGTGGTGACGGTATTATAAAAGATATTGAATTGTTCTTTGCAGCAAAAGATTCTGTAGACTTTTCTGAATACGGTGATATCCATTATTAATACGTTATGATTGTTTAAACATTAATAAACAATCATTAAAGACGGAGAGACACCACCGCGCGCCGCGCGCCGTATCCCCTCAAACGACCACGCTAGGGCAGAGCACCACTGGCGGCGACTCGTGTTCCGCGATGATATTTTGCTTTCTGGTTCTGTAAAAACGTCGATGTTCGAAATCTGACAGCAGGGCCGCCGCGTGGGTACGAGTCGCCCGTGTGCAAAAGAAATTTAGAGTGCGCCCTCTTTAGACATGCAAATAATTTGAATTACCTTTTTTTGAACTTAGCAAATCTGTTTACTGTTAATGTTGTGACGCCCCTTTGATGAAGCGCCCGTGTGCGGTGCACAACCTGCACAACCGCACGCGGCGGCCCTGTCTGACAGGGTGGTTTCGCAAGATAAAAGTCTGCTCTATCGCGTGGTGTAGTTTGATTTTCCACTGGACCCTTATTTTTTCAGATAAATTAAAAAGTATCATCAAAAAAAGGTGCAAAAGCGGTGCATCTCCGTCTTTAATGTTTTGTTTAAACATGTTTAAACAATCATAATGTATTACTATTGTACATCACTGAATTCGGGAAAATCTAGAGAATCTTTTGCTGTAAAGAACAATACAACATCTTTTATAATAATATCACAACCTTTGTTCAAAGTTGAAAAATGTGTTTTTTTTCAAACTTAAATTTCTCAAAAACTGTGAGTCTGGGAGAAAAATTAAGGCCAGATTCGAAATCAGCGCGAAAACACTATAAGAATTGCATAGTGAGAATCGAGACATCATAAAAAAGTTTGTTGGACAGTGTAATTGGGCGATACGCGATATGTACTACATTGTAACGCGTGCGTTCCATTCTTTGACTGGTCGGGTGCTCGGTCCTTCCTACAGCATTCGAACGCGGCTCAGAAGATTATTCGAAGTCGAATAAACCGTTCAATAAAGATACACATGAAAATGAAAAGTTTATTCAACGCAAAAACATAAATTTTCGTAGAATAAAACATCATTTTTCATGCGTGCAATAGAGATAACCAGGATTATTTTTATTTGACGCGTGACGAATAATTTTTTTATCTCTTATATTGGCTATTTGAAATTCTTAATTCAATAACAACTTGTCTATCTCTGCTCCTACAATTATATTATATTTGTCAGCGATTTGAATTTCTAGACGTTCCTACACTTTCCCTCTTCGCGAGGGGACGGTTGTATATGTTTTCTTTGCGAAGACGCTAAGCGGAACGAAATGCGAGAACAAGCTTTGGGCACGTCCACTTAGAATTATCGCTATTTTTCCACATATGTTTTCCACGTAGCACAGTGTGCCGTCTAATGGAGAAAAGTCAGATAATCATAGTGTGTAAGATCTGCAAATTTATGTATCTTAAATTTTCATAACAAAACGTAGTTTCTAAACCTACATTCAACTTTAACTGAATATATCAATTTGTTATTAAAGTTGAAACTGAAACTTCACTGTCAAATTCCGTGCATTTTTTTATACATATTAATTCATCCACATAATTCTTTATCGGAATCAGTCGAAACTTTATTCGGAACAACATGTCAAATAAAATTTATTCCATGTTTCTAGATATTTCTGTTTTCAGAGATCGATTCTTGGAACAATTATGTATTTAAAAAAGTGTAAGGAAGTATGTTCATTTATGAAATATTTTTAAATTAAACATTCAGGTATTTGATATGAAATTTGTATTAGGAATTCTAGATTTTTCTAAAATAATGCTTCAATACTTTCTTACGTACAATATTTCTACGAATCTTTTGTTCTTGAGTGTTACTTTTAATATTTGAAACCTCAAAAATCAACACTAAAACCTCGTCTGAAATATGGCGGAGAATATAACATTTGATGATAACCCATATGGTTTCGTGATGATTCGTCTTCTCACCGACGCGTCGCGACGAGAATCTCTCCTCAGTGGTCTTCTGCACCGACGAAATGTCGTCGATGCTTCTGTTTCTCACTCCAGTCAAAATAAATCCCAGAGGGCGTAAGAGAACACCGAAATTTTCGTGGGACACGTAGTCCCGTAAGGCTGGCAGTCTTTAACAGTATCTCGTCGGTGCCGAGACTCGATTGGTCGAGCCGAGTCGAGTACTCGCACGAAGCGAGCGGCTCGCACGAAGCGGGTAGCTCGCTTCGATGCGAGTAGCTTGCATCGAAGCGAGCTACTCGCATGACGTCATCGGCTCGCATCGTCTTGCGAGTACTCGACTCGGCTCGATCCATCCAGTCGAGCTTAGCTCGGCTCGCTGACTCGCACCGACCCACAGTGCGTTGGCCAAGAGGGACAAAAATAGAAAAATCAATGTTTTTGAAATGTATATCTGTTTATAGGAATTTATTGTAAACATACCATATTTTCATGAACATTCAGCAGAAAAAGAAAAAATTAGCATCGCTTGACACAGACGGTGTTCTTTTCGTCATAATCTGATACGTCAGTTTGGTGCGTTATAACCTCAAGTGCGCGTCCATGAAAGGAAAATTGTATACAGCTTATCGTAAAGCGTAAAATAAAATAAATTGTGATGGATCATTTAGATCAAGGTATGTACTCGTTATTTTGGCCCCCTAGCGGTTTGTACAATTATTATTTATCGTATTTTATTACTTCAAAGTGATCCGTTTCTTAAGACGCGAAATCGAAAATTCTTATAACTTTAACTAAGCTTTTCTCAAAAAAGCTAAAACATGTCTTGGGATTTTTGCTAGAAAATATTCGTAGGACTATCCTTTATTGAATTCTACAAAAGTTTTCTGCCCCAACTTGCCCCTTTAGTTTTTAAAATTATTTATTTAGGAAGACACCCGGAAACCACGTACATGAAGATTTTCGAGGAATGGGTTTAACAACGTTGTACTTAAAATATAAGTGGTATTACATGCCAAGTAGTATGCATAAATTATTGGTTCATGGCATACAAATAATTGAATATTATAATCAATTACCTGTAGGATTATTATCCGAAGAAGCATTGGAAGCAATGCATAAAGTTTTTCGAAAAACTCGATTAAATCATACAAGAAAATCTTCGAGAGTAAACATATTATTATTATTATCATAATTATTTATTATAAAACGTACACAAATAAACACGGTTACTGAACAATCGATTTTTAATTTTGACTTTTGTTTCACTCGTAGTAATACATATATTCAATACCACTATAGGCGGTACGCCAACTTTAGATGCTTATATATCGACAATGGTTTAAGCAAAAATAATGTTTTTGTAGTGTTTTGAAAATGCCTTAACCTCACCTATTAGAATACGTGATCAAAAATATACATTATCGTATGAAATTTTTAAAGTGACCTTCATAGAGCTTCCCAAGGTTACAACAATATTAAACAAATACAATCATCGTATACTCTTGCCTATACCCTATAACTTTTATTTCAAACATTTTCTTATATCACTTATAGTTTTTGAGATATGGATTTTTGTCCAAAAAACAGGCATTCCAACGCACTGTGCGACCGTGCGATTCGTACGAAACGAACGGCTCGCATGAAGGAGTCGACGCGAAATCAATTCAAGCGTAATATAACATAGTGCGAGTTATACATAGCGCGAAGATCGTCACATCGATATTATTAATAATTGTAATATATTTATAATGCTATAAGATTCTAAGAGACATGAGGTTTACGTAGAAAACTCGTGATACTCGCTCTATAGATGATATTGTAAACTTTGTAAAAGCTTGATCGATTTTCATCTCAAAGTCTTTTCTGAACTTCCAATGAATTGACACGATGAACAATATTAGTTACACTTGTAGAAGGTTGTATGAAAACGCAAAAACATATATTTAAATAATACCTTGTACAGTTTTATTATACGTGCTAAAGGGTATAGCCGGATGAGATGATCAAAAATGCCCTTGAACCGAATTGTATCGACGATGTGTCATTCGATAGGGCACAAAAAGACATACTGTGCAAAATTTCAACCCTGTATCTCGATCGGGAGAGTAGTTATGGGGTAAAATCGAAAAATCAGTTTTTGGCCTATTTTCCCTAGTTGCTTATGTTTAAAAATTCTGAGAAAAATCTGACATCTGTCAAGCATTCAAATGCATACTTCCCAATTGGTTTCAGATTTTTAAATTGAAAATTCTGCTTGTAAAAACCTCAAAAAAAATCGAAAAAGTGCAGATTTCACATAGACGTTCTAGAGTGACAACTTTTATATTTTTACAGTAGCGATATATTGTTATATT
Source organism: Lasioglossum villosulum (assembly GCA_963971365.1). Taxonomy (NCBI): domain Eukaryota; kingdom Metazoa; phylum Arthropoda; class Insecta; order Hymenoptera; family Halictidae; genus Lasioglossum; species Lasioglossum villosulum. Next base: position 339,453 of record CAXARU010000054.1, read on the forward strand.
GGTATGGTTCATGAATTTTTTCAGATTTTTTGGTTTACTGCGTCGTTGTTAATAAAAATAAAAACCTATTTTTTCGACGTTTTTTCCGCGAAGAACTAAGTTAACCTTAAAATTATAACATTCTATTTATTTTTTAAATCTATCAGGCTCTGGTAAACCTTGAACATTTCTAAAGAAATAATTAAACAATGAAATCGGCTTGGCTTGATTAGTATTTTTACTATGTCAGCCTATTACATCCGAAAGTATTAAACAGATTCCCAACAACTCAGTTGGCTCAGCGCGTTGAGTTTTCGTCTGTTGACACGCTTATACTAGGTTCGCGCCCGGCATGCGTATAGTTTTTTTTTTACTTGATTAATTATTTTTTTATGTCTAACTGTATAATAATCAATGGTATTTTTGTAGATTTCTTTTATTAGCAATATTTAAATATTTAATACATATTTTAAGGTAAAATTTTAAGAATGGCATTCGTACCGTCGGTTGTTGCTCGCACGTGGCAGCAATTATTTATTACCTCTCACATGCTCGATACCTTTCAAAAATTATAAGACCTGCTGAAATATTGAGAAAGATTTTTTGAAACGTTGGTCTAAAAGCATGCTTGCTACCAATGAATCCATGCTTGTAGCAAAATAAAACCTGCTGCTCACTTCAATAATGCAATTTATTTACAAAAACTGCCGTTTCGTTGGCATTTTCACTGTCCAGCATACTCATTATAGAGTGTCGCGAATGGCGTATACATTTGGAATGTATTGCGTGGGAGGGTGTGGGCGAAGTTTGTCCTGACACCATGACAGTAGCTTCTTTGAAGAGTTTCAAAGCATTTTAGATGGCACATAGGAATATTTCCCGAGGTGCCGGGGCGGGGATCGAACCCGCGAACTACGGGTCCGCAGTCGTGCGCTCTAACCATTGAGCCACTGCGCGCCCCTCGACATCTTGCTATTTGAGATGTTAATTCCGTGCACGGATTAATAGCATCGTTCATAGCCAACTGAAAAAAAGTATTACATTTTACCCTTCACACATATTGTTCATTGAGATATAAAGTTTACTTCGGTAAATAATTGTTATTAAAATGTTTATATCTGTAAATTGTGAACGAAACATGGAATTCGCTGCCATGTACGACCCAATCGTACAGCTTTTACCATATTGAAAGCATTGTCTGTTACATAAAATATACAACATTTTTCGTTAAGAAGTTTCCATTTCCTCATCGTATCCTTTAAAAACGTATTCATATGTTCATCACTGTGAGATTCGTTGACATTTCTTACTTTTAAAGTAAAATTTGGAATAACAAAATTGCTGGTCATGTAATGTACACTTGCGGAAAGGTAACTTTCGTTGGATCTTGAGGTCCATGCATCTGTTGTGAAAGCAAAAGTTTCCGTCTAAAAAAATTGAGAGAATTGATTAAAGATTAAAAAAAACACATACTTCACTATTACAATTCAAACAAAATATGCTGACTTACAATTTGTATATCTTTTGCTAGTATCGTCGCCACCTTTTTTTTATCGATCTCATAAACTTTGTGTAAGATGGTATCTAAGAAAGTGGTACCTATCATTGACGATGCAGAACGACTGCCAATCACGTATTATATTCTCAGCAATGGATTTCGTAATTGTTTTCGTAATTTTGTAGAATTGCTTTTCAGTATGATTAGGTTTGATTCCATATCTGTGACATCGTGTTTGGTGGCAACTTTTTCCTCCCGTTCCGCGAAATATGCACCACATTGCACAGACTTTGGTCCCTATTTATTTTGGTAAATCATTTCAAAGCTATTGCATTCTTAATTCTCCTTCGAACACTTTCTGTGTTGTCAACTTCAATCGCATTGTCTCGATTGTCTCTTATTTCATAAATTGAAAACGAAACAATCGAAATAACGAACGAAGAGCCAGTCTTTTGCTGACGATCACAGAGTACAGTCATAATCACGAGCCGAGTATCATTAATTGTATTTTTTTTTAAATCTACAAAATGGATAGCGCAAGTACGAACAATGCCATGGAAGTGGACAACGGTGAGATAAGTGCAGTTGCGTCTAATGCAAATGTTGTGGCGGTGGAAAATGTACGAAGGAGAAGTACAGTTTGGAGATGGTTCACCAAAATAAATACGGAGGAAAGTGTGTGTAACCTGTGTCACAAGATGTTCAAATGCAAACGGGCAAGCACAACATCGCTTAAACGGCATGTAGAATACCAGCATCGCAACGAATATTTCGCGGCACCGGAGGAAGAAGTTGCCACCAGACACGATATCGCAGTGAATGAAGAAAACGTAGTCATGTTAGACAGCAATTCTTCAAGAGCGCAAGAAATTACACAATCCATTGCTGAGATGATGATATGCGATTATCAACCGTTCTGCATCGTCAATGATAGTGGATTCCGAAAATTAATTAAAGTATTAGAGCCGCGCTACAAATTACCCAGCCGTACCACTTTTTCGGATACCATCTTACCCAAAATATATGAGATGGAAAAGAAAAGGGTGGCGACGATACTTGCAAAAGATATCCAAACTGTAAGTCAGCATATTTTGTTTGATTTGTAATAGTGAAGAATGTGTTTTTAAAAATCTTTAATCAATTCTCTCAATTTTTTTAGACGGAAACTTTTGCTTTCACAACTGATGCATGGACCTCGAGATCCAACGAAAGTTATCTTTCCGCAACGGTTCATTACATGAACAGCAATTTTGTTATTAAAAATTTTACTCTAAAAATAAGTAATGTCACCGATTCGCACAGTAGTGAACACATAAATTCGTTTTTGAAGGATACGATGAGGGAATGGAACCTCCTTAACGAAACATTTCGTATATATTATGTAACGGACAATGCCTTCAATATGTAAAGGCTATACGATTGGGTCGTACATGGGAGCGAATTCCATGTTTCGCTCATACTTTACAGGTATAAACATTTTTATAAAAATTACACGGTCCAATAGCCAAAAATAGTTTCGATTCTCACTATGCAATTCTTATAGAGTTTTTCACGCTGATCTCGAAACTGGTCTTAATTTTTCTCCTAGACGTACAGTTTTTGAGAAATTTGAGTTCGAAAAAAACATGTTTTTCGACTTTGAACAAAGGTTGTGATGTGCAATAGTAACAATACACTATTAAACATGTTTAAAGTCTATATCTTTTATAACATCACAATCTTCGTTCGATCGAAAAATTAACACCAGTTTCGAGATCAGTGTGAAAAACTCTATAAGAATTGCATAGTGAGAATCGATACATCTAAAAAAAGTTGAAATTTGTTGGACAGTGTTATTTACCGAAGTAGACTTCATATCTCAATGTACAATATGTGTGTACGGTAAAATGTGATATCTTTTTTTCAGTTGGCTATGAAAGATGCTATTACTCCGTGCACGGAATTAACAGCACTATTAGCGAAATGTCGGAAAATCGTCCGATATTTTCATCGGTCGACTGTCGCAAACGACAAATTAAAAACGGAACAGTTGGTGCAGTATCCGGAAAGAGCACCCTTAAAACTGATCATTGATTGCGAAACGAGGTGGAACTCACAGTACGACATGTTAAATAGACTAATAAATGTGCGACGAGCGTTGCATAATGTACTGTGTGAACCAAAAATGCCCGATCCTATCACGAGTCGCGAGTGGACCGAAATGGAGAGGTATACATCATGCTTGAAACTCTTCAAAGAAGCTACTGTCATGATGTCAGGACAAACTTCGCCCACACTCCCACAATACATTCCAACTGTATACGCCATTCGCGACACTCTAATGAGTATGCTGGACAGTGAAAATGCCAACGAAACGGCAATTTTTATAAATAATTGCATTATTGAAGTGGGCAGCAGGTTTTATTTTGCTACAAGCATGGATTCTTTGGTAGCAAGCATGCTCTTAGATCCACGTTTTAAGAATAGATTGTTGCCTTCGGAGAGGAAGGAAGAGGCACAGGAAATATTGCAAACATTTGCAAGATTATATTGCAAATCCTCTGCATCGAATGATGCAAGCGTTGTAGATGAAAACGTTGGTGAGTGTAAAAAATCACAAAATTAAACAAGATTGTATTTAATATAATACGTACATATTTTATAATATTTTTGCAGAAGCATCATCATCATCACCAGCACCATCTCCATCAGCGCCATCATTAACGCTTTTCGCGTATTTTAAAAATGTTGCGCAAAACGAAGGCGAACCCACCACAGTTTTACAGGGTCAAATAGATGCATATTTGAAAGAAAAATTAATTTCTGCCGAATCCTGCATATTAGAGTGGTGGAGGCAAAATGCATCACGTTTTCCGGACTTAGCAATCGTTGCTAAAAATTTGTTTGGCATTCCCGCAACACAAGCGTATAGTGAGCGATTATTTTCACTTGCCGGGAATGTAGTAACGGAGAGACGATCTTCTCTGTTATCGGAAAAAGTAGAACAATTGTGTTTTGTCTCTGCCAACCAAAAATCATAAGTTGTACTGCAAAGGCATGTATCACTTTTAGCATTTATATTATTATTAGAGTATTATTATTGTTATTGTTATTAAAGTTATTATTATTGTTATTATTATTACTGTTTTTATTATTCGCCAGTAGAGGACAGAAGAGGAGGCGGCGACTCCAGGATAGCCGAATCCTTGAAAGTGTTGGTAAGGGTAGTAGAGGGACAGTCCATTGGCTGTCCCGGGTGAGGTTGAGGTTTTTAGTGGGTATGGGTACGCCGACCATCCGCGGCCCGAGCTCCACACTACCCCCTTCTGGGGTGTGCGTAACAGCATTTTCCCCCTCATCCGTAAAAAAAAAAAAAAAACAAAAAAAAAAGTGTCTTCTTTTTGTATTTGTAAAAATGTGCGTGTATTCTTATTATTGTTACTATAATCGTCTTTATCATTATCGTTATCATCATCATTACTATTATTCATCTATTTCCATCTCACTGTTATAATAACTGTTAGTATGACCAATTTCTTAAAACACAACATGAGAGAGAGAGAGAGAGAGAGAGAGAGACAAATAAAGATAAATTCATTTATGATTTAATCCGTATGTAATATGTGTCACCTTTCATTTAAAAAAATTTCCCTCATTTACCTATATACTGCGCTAAGTCGTGACGTAGTATCTAAATAAACATGCAGAGAGCCGGATTAAGCCAGCGCGGGTCCGTTGCAAATGTTATCAGGAGGCCCTAGGTTTTGTATGATAATAAAGTAAAACACAACTTTTACTCTAAGGTGTGAGATTATTTAGACGATCTTGTCCCATCGTCACCTTTTTTTTACAAAATTTTACAAGCTAAATAGGTAGTATTACATATTTTCTGTAGTCAATCAATACGCGTCCTCGAGTTTTAAATAATACGTTATAGGGAAAATTCATTGTAACACTATTCTTTCGAAGCATTTTCGAAGCGTTTTTAGTACATTGTCTTTAGTGCGAAACGGCAATTCATCATGTGATGTCCTCAGTCTTCGTCACTGTCTTCATTAATGACCGGTATCACTTCTTCTTGGTTGAATTGATTGAATGAGAAAACATCTTTCTCAATATTTCAGCAGGTCTTATAATTTTTGAAAGGTATCGAGCATGTGAGAGGTAATAAATAATTGCTGCCACGTGCGAGCAACAACCGACGGTACGAATGCCATTCTTAAAATTTTACCTTAAAATATGTATTAAATATTTAAATATTGCTAATAAAAGAAATCTACAAAAATACCATTGATTATTATACAGTTAGACATAAAAAAATAATTAATCAAGTAAAAAAAAAACTATACGCATGCCGGGCGCGAACCTAGTATAAGCGTGTCAACAGACGAAAACTCAACGCGCTGAGCCAACTGAGTTGTTGGGAATCTGTTTAATACTTTCGGATGTAATAGGCTGACATAGTAAAAATACTAATCAAGCCAAGCCGATTTCATTGTTTAATTATTTCTTTAGAAATGTTCAAGGTTTACCAGAGCCTGATAGATTTAAAAAATAAATAGAATGTTATAATTTTAAGGTTAACTTAGTTCTTCGCGGAAAAAACGTCGAAAAAATAGGTTTTTATTTTTATTAACAACGACGCAGTAAACCAAAAAATCTGAAAAAATTCATGAACCATACCAATATAACAATATATCGCTACTGTAAAAATATAAAAGTTGTCACTCTAGAACGTCTATGTGAAATCTGCACTTTTTCGATTTTTTTTGAGGTTTTTACAAGCAGAATTTTCAATTTAAAAATCTGAAACCAATTGGGAAGTATGCATTTGAATGCTTGACAGATGTCAGATTTTTCTCAGAATTTTTAAACATAAGCAACTAGGGAAAATAGGCCAAAAACTGATTTTTCGATTTTACCCCATAACTACTCTCCCGATCGAGATACAGGGTTGAAATTTTGCACAGTATGTCTTTTTGTGCCCTATCGAATGACACATCGTCGATACAATTCGGTTCAAGGGCATTTTTGATCATCTCATCCGGCTATACCCTTTAGCACGTATAATAAAACTGTACAAGGTATTATTTAAATATATGTTTTTGCGTTTTCATACAACCTTCTACAAGTGTAACTAATATTGTTCATCGTGTCAATTCATTGGAAGTTCAGAAAAGACTTTGAGATGAAAATCGATCAAGCTTTTACAAAGTTTACAATATCATCTATAGAGCGAGTATCACGAGTTTTCTACGTAAACCTCATGTCTCTTAGAATCTTATAGCATTATAAATATATTACAATTATTAATAATATCGATGTGACGATCTTCGCGCTATGTATAACTCGCACTATGTTATATTACGCTTGAATTGATTTCGCGTCGACTCCTTCATGCGAGCCGTTCGTTTCGTACGAATCGCACGGTCGGTGCGAGTCAGCGAGCCGAGCTAAGCTCGACTGGATGGATCGAGCCGAGTCGAGTACTCGCAAGACGATGCGAGCCGATGACGTCATGCGAGTAGCTCGCTTCGATGCAAGCTACTCGCATCGAAGCGAGCTACCCGCTTCGTGCGAGCCGCTCGCTTCGTGCGAGTACTCGACTCGGCTCGACCAATCGAGTCGAGCTTAGCTCGGCTCGCATTTTGCGAGTACTTGCACAGCCCTGCCTTCAGGCCAGGTGGAAGGTAGCTCGTGGAGTCTGAGTGGAGCGGCGGATGCCGTTATACAGGGCAGCACCGTCGGCGAGGTTATGTTGGTAATGTCGGTGAAATGAGTTTCTACATATCGAACAAAGATAAGGCAGTCTTCATTTTTACCGACAATTTCAAATACCGATTTTGAATGAATATTCAGTCTGTGCACATTAGGGTGGAGCCACCGACGAGATACAATTTTTCAAAACGTCAATCAAATCTGCTTTCCCGTAGAAGTGCAAATAAGCAAGTGTCAATGCAATAATACTGTACTTATTCGATGTGCAAGCTGTTACGGTTTAAAAAATCGGAGTGATCTTGTTTTTCTTTTTTAAACAAAATTTTTTCAATGTTTTTTATATTGCAATTTATACATGTATGAATACTGTTAAACTTTTATTTGAAACATTTTTTCGTCAGATTTAGAGAAATTGCTATTGCGAATAAAGGGCCTAGCCGATTAAGATGGTAAAAACTGGCCTTAGACCTTTTTCAACGGCTCATGAACCATTCGAAAGCTGACCAAGAAAAACCCCTCTGAGTAAAATTTCAACCCTCTAGCTTGCCCGTGAGGGTAGTTACAGGGTAAAATAGATTTTACGCTTTTCAGCGCATTTTCCGGTCTTAAATGCGTTCTAAAATTCTGAAAAAATGTGACACATTCCGGATCCTAAGGCGGATTTTTAAGATTTTTTTCAGATTTTTTTGTTGCAAACTGTGGTCGTGAAAAATGAAAAACCTCAAAAAAATCAGAAAAACATTTTTTTCTCAAAAATATGAAAACATGCCATTCCAATTTTTTGTTCCCTGATGAACTACTATAAAAGGCTGTGTCGTCAGTTATTTTAAGATTTTTTGTTCGGCTGCTTCATTATCAAAAACAATAAAAACCGAATTTTTTCAGCGTTTTTGCTATGAGGAGAAAAGTTACACTTGTTGCCTTTACCGTGGGCGTATATTAAGTAATTTTTACGGTTATTACACTAAAAGAGGCAATTATTTTACATAAAAAATGTTATTTGAGAGAAAGAAAAAATTGTATTCTGTGCCATATATACCTGAATGTTCAAAACGTTTACAACATCGCTGGTTGGTACGGTGGTTAAGGCGTCGGACTAGCGTGCGGAAAGTCTGGGGTTCGAATCCTGTCGATAGTATTTTTTTTCCATACGTCAAACTTCATTTTTCCAATTTCTTATTATGTATCTGGTTTATTCATATGAGTTTAACAATATTTTTTTAATGTTTTAAAAATATTTAAGTAAGATTTTTAAGTTAAATACATACAAAAATAATTTTGGCGCTCAAGAAGTATTATAAGACTTTTAACATTGCAAAATGATTGCACAAACTCGGCATTCAGCTAGCATTGATTTTCGATGAGGCATATATTCGTCACCAAGAAAGTATCAATAACGAGTATCAGCGAAAATCATATACAGGCCAAAAAAGGTACCATTGTGCAAATCCTTTAAAATCTGTACAATGAATGGCTATATTGTAGATATGATCGGCCATTTTATGCTAATCAAAATGATGCCGAGATAATGCGCGTTTTTCTTTAAAATTCAAATGGAATGAAAACCCTCAAGAAGCGGGAAGACTTTTGTATCGTCGACTGAGGCTTTCGCGATGTTAGATCTCATTTAAAAGATCTTGGTTTTTAAGTTCTCACGCCTGCTTTAAATGGTAAACGTTCTCAGCTTTCGATAGAAGAGTCGAATTTTTCTAAAATCGTAACAAAAATTCGTTGGGTTGTAGAGGCAGTGCGACCGTAGCATCATAAAAATGTTACTTAAATATTTTTAAAAGATAAAAAAAATTGTTAAATTCATATAAGTAAAACATATACACAAAAAGAAATTGGAAAAATGAAGTTTGACGTATGGAAAAAAAATACTATCGACAGGATTCGAACCCCAGACTTTCCGCACGGTAGTCCGACGCCTTAACCACCGTACCAACCAGCGATGTTGTAAACGTTGCGAACATTCAGGTATATATGGCACAGAATACAATTTTTTCTTTCTCTTGTAACAGACCTGCAACGAGCAATGCTGTTACGAAGGACACGCGCCGCGAACCCCACCGACCGATACCGAAGAAGGCCGAACGGGCCACGGAGCGCGCCGATTTAAAAGAGCAACCGACACTCCGTCCCCTTAACCTTCCGCACCGAAAACAGAACAGTTACCGAAAAACCCAAATACAGAAAAACTACCCGCAACACCTTACCGCACCACCGCCCCTCACCTCCAAATAAACCATATAAAAGCCCCATCAGAATCTACAGAAATTACTCTAGTCCGATCACTGGGAAGTGATAAGACCACCTGCAGCTCGCCTACTGGGACAGTACTAGTTGTTAGGATCCTTTCGTTGAGACGACGACACCTCGAGTATCATCTACGGGACATAGGTATACTCTTTATTCTTACTCCGCTCTACCATACCTTTCGCTGTGAGGCGAAACCTTCCCATCGCTGTGAGGCGATACATTCTCGAGTCCGCTCCGCACTACCGTACCCTTCGCTGTGAGGCGAAACCCTCCCATCGCTGTGAGGCGAAACCCTCCCATCGCTGTGAGGCGATACATTCTCAAGTCCGCTCCGCACTACCGTACCCTTCGCCGTGAGGCGAAAACTCCCATCGCTGTGAGGCGATATCTTCTCAATTCCGCTCCGCATCACCGTACCTCTCGCCGTGAGGCGAAACCCTCCCATCGCTGTGAGGCGATACATTCTCGACTCCGCTCCGCACCACCGTACCTTTCGCTGTGAGGCGAAACCCTCCCATCGCTGTGAGGCGATACACTCTAGCTCCCGCTCCACACTACCGTACCTTTCGCTGTGAGGCGATACACTCCAGATCTCCGCTCCACGCCACCGTACCTTTCGCTGCGAGGCGATACACTCTAAGCCCCACTCCGCGACACCGTACCTTTCGCCGCGAGGTGAAACACTCCCGTCGCCGTGAGGCGATACACGCTAGATCCCGCTCCGCACCACCGTACCCACCGCCGCAAGGCGATATCGCCCCTACCAAGACCCCGATTGAACCCTTTCGCCGGGACCGCGAACACTCCGTCCTCCCACTAGAGAACACCGAAACCAGGACCGCGCATCTCCGCACCGCGAATACCGCCCCGAGGTCTCCCCCGCCGCGATACGCAGCGAGACACATTTACACAAATCGCCGTCTTATTATTCACCGAACGCACCTCGTCAATCACCGTCCCGACCGCTTCCTCACCAAGAACCCCGGCTCGGCGAGCTATCACGAGGAAGCGCTTACCGGGAAACTAGAACCGTTACACTCTCAAATAACATTTTTTATGTAAAATAATTGCCTCTTTTAGTGTAATAACCGTAAAAATTACTTAATATACGCCCACGGTAAAGGCAACAAGTGTAACTTTTCTCCTCATAGCAAAAACGCTGAAAAAATTCGGTTTTTATTGTTTTTGACAATGAAGCAGCCGAACAAAAAATCTTAAAAAAATTGACGACACAGCCTTTTATAGTAGTTCATCAGGGAACAAAAAATTGGAATGGCATGTTTTCATATTTTTGAGAAAAAAATGTTTTTCTGATTTTTTTGAGGTTTTTCATTTTTCACGACCACAGTTTGCAACAAAAAAATCTGAAAAAAATCTTAAAAATCCGCCTTAGGATCCGGAATGTGTCACATTTTTTCAGAATTTTAGAACGCATTTAAGACCGGAAAATGCGCTGAAAAGCATAAAATCTATTTTACCCTGTAACTACCTTCACGGGCAAGCTAGAGGGTTGAAATTTTACTCAGAGGGGTTTTTCTTGGTCAGCTTTCGAATGGTTCATGAGCCGTTGAAAAAGGTCTAAGGGCAGTTTTTACCATCTTAATCGGCTAGGCCCTTTCACGCGTAGCTGTGATGAAGATTTAAACACAAAGTCTAAATAACAAAATTATACTTTATTAACAACGAAAAACTTAATTCTAAATCGCTCAAAACTCATTTTACACTCACTGTTATAAATAACTCGCTCTAATCTATCTCTGAAACTGTCCACTCTGTCCCAAACACTCTTCATTACACGTATCCGTCATCGCTCATTCTGTAATTTATTACATTCATGGGTGGAGACCTAACAAGGGAAATAAGGGAGATTTGTGTGATGTCCTCCGTAGCCTATGTGGAAAAATAAGGCACTGATGTAAAAATCAGAGCCATGATTACTTTTTACTAGCAAGGATGCTTGCTCATGCTCACCACAGTATTCAAAGAAAGACTGACATTCGATTGTTTAACCACGATTACATTGTTCCAATGATATAATCTAAATATTCTAGCAATAGTGACATTCATTCTCCTTCATTTACCTTCAAGTATCTATATCCTACGGTTCAATTATTTCATCATCATCAGCCATATGCTATACGGTCAATTCAGGCCGTACTGATATGTATCGCACATAAAGCTACATATCTCCATGTTGCCGCACTAAACCGCGCCTAAACTCTGCAGGATTCTGTAAAGCAATGTCTACTGAATAGCCTAAAAAAAAATTAGAAGGGTGTTTTGCGGACAAAAAAGTTATTACATAATACATTTTAATTTTCTGAAAAAAATTGTATCATTTTCGATTGTTTATTCTATCAAAACCACCGAAGCGTTTAGAACAAAAAGCTATGAAATTACTTTATATACCTTCCTTTACATCCTAGGTATGTTTTTATCCCGATTCCATACACCAAACTTGTGAAAAAAATCATTTCTTTAACACATGTTTTTCGACTCTTCTCCTGGTCACGAGAATATGTCACTTTCGAGTGTCTATATGTTACTGAATAGTATACTGTTTATAGAAAAATATGATTGTGTATTACTCGCGTAATATTCAGGTACATGAGAAAAAAGTTTCAGTCATATCGAACAAACAAAAAATTTTGACTTTTTTCGCGCTAAACTGGCCAAATACCCCACTGTGCATCGTTCTTGCACTCTCCTTGTTAGCTATATACTTGACGAAAAATTTGTATCGAGATACAATGCACAATGTTTGTAAGAATGTTCGTCTTGCCAAACTATTGGATCTCTTTATTAAAAATTCTGTCGATATGTTGAATCTATTAAAAAACTTTCAACTTTCGTCTGATATAAAATCTGAAATGTCCTGTTGCATGCGATCGACTACATTAGTTGCGGTTATAAAATGACAAATTTTTTATAACAATCATCGCTAGTAGTGTCACTCAACACCTGCACCATGCGTTTCTTTGTTTCTATCGAAACGTCATTGTCGATGAATGATAACGCAGTATTCTCTGCTGTTAAATACCACACGTTTTTTGTTTAAACAATATTTAAAAAATTTTATTCTTTTTTGCAATTTCTCGTATTTATTGTTAGTTAATTTTAATGTAAATTTGGGTGTGTGATCTTTGATCCAAAATGGGGGATACGTGTTTCAGGATTTTCTTTTTTTTTACCATTCAACAATAATTATGCATAATGAAAGGTAATCATGCACCTGCCGTACGGAGGAAGGAATTCTGACTTATTTGATGGAAATATAAGCATTTAGTATAAAAGTGTACAGTATTTTGAATTAGCAAGGGTGGGAGTAGGAATAATAGTGAGAGTATAAGTACGGGTGGATGTAAATTTTATAACGAGGGTTTGTGTCTGCTTTCCGGGTGTGCGTATACGAGTTTCAAAATAGTTAAACTTGTTAAAAAGGAGACATAAGGTCCACGGGGTACATCTGGAGGTAACGTAATAAATTATATTCGGTCGTTGAGACCCTCGAATTGCCGGTCAAACAATGTGCAAATACGCAGTGTTAGGTTGGTTCCAATTGCCTGGTTGTAGTCGTTACTGAGCCGCTACAATCTAGGCTTACTGTAAATGTGTTCAACACGTGACTCCCAAACAACTACGTACGTCCCCCGTAAAAAGTGTGAGGATGGGAAGCAAAAAGACGACTGCGGCAGACGCCGACAGATCCTACTCTCTCTCTCTCTCGCTCTCTCTCTCTCTCTCTCTCTCTCTCTCTCTCTCCCTCTCCTCTGACTCTTCTCATTCTGTGGATGATCTCTCTTCTTCTCGTGCCTCTCTCTTTTCTCTTCCCGCTTATACACACTCTTTGTCTCTCTCATTCATACATTCATACGTACATCCATCCATTCTTCTATTTTTATTCAGACTCGAAGTGATCTTACCCTAGTAGCACAAAAATATTGTATAAATATTTTTTTCAAATATTGAAAAAATATTTTTTAAGCCACATTTTTTAATATGAAAAAAATATTGGATCTGAATATTGTATACATATACAAGAAATATTAATTGAATATTTAAAAAATATAAGCTAAATATTCAGAGAATATAAACTACATATTTAAAAAATGTAAAATAAATATTCAGGAGATATAAACTAGATATTTAAAAAATATAAAGTAAATGTTAAAAAAATGTGAATCCAATATTTTAAAAATATATATTGAATATTTAAGTAACATTTAATAAAATCTTCAAATTTAAAAAAAAATTAAAAACTATGGTGTATGTATACATACTTTCTATGAACTGCTTGAGGGAATATGCCGCCTTGTCTTCGAAAGGACCTTAATTACAATCAAGAAATTTTTATGGAGTGGGCGGGATTCGAACTCGGGACTTACCGTTTACTTGATGACGCGCTACTCGCTGAGCCATGCGAACCTACATTCTCACATCATTACTTTTTAGACTTATAAAGGCTCAAATCGTATCAAATATATTACAGTAGAAAAATATTATTATTTATATATTATAGTATAAAAAAATAATACAGCATAATATAATAAATGATAGAAACAATTAAATTATATAGTATAAAAATATATATTTGTTATAATAGATATAGTGTTTTAAATAATTATTTTAAAAAGTTAAGTTTTATCCTAGATTTAGCTGTTGCTAAAAATAGAGATAAAATGTTATATGATTTTGTTGTTCGTATTGCCACCGACTAAATACAGTAATTGTACCTGAAAGAAGATTTACGCGAAAATTCATATTACGCGAAAAAATATATTTTTTTAATATGCAGATAATATTTATCATATTATGAAATATATTCCTTCTCATTTGTTTGGGATTGAATAGCCCGCCGATCAGCGGGTCAGCCACCACGAGAGCTACACTAGCGGGTTCCTCGAATCAACGCGTACGCGCCTTAAAATTAGGGCAAAACAATGCGATAGCACATACGTGTGCCCCGTAATGAGGAAACCCCCTCTCTCGACCGTTAGCGAGACACAGGTCGGCACATGGCTAATCCGCCTGACTCTCAATCGAATTCTATCGACACCGTTGTCAACACGTGCGACCTATTAAACTTTTTGCGTTTACGCCACGCCCGTGGACCATCGTAATTATCGCTTCGGAATATATTACAGCCTAAGTCATTGAGAATAGTGATTTATTGAGCAGTTTAACAACAGTACATTTAAGTGTAAATTCTCGTCAGTACGCGACTTTCAAATAAAGACAAACCACCACGTGGTTGCTTTAATCCGATTTCTCTCACTTCCCTCAACTCTCACCTCGACCGTAATCCCACCGACTGGGAAAGATCCAGCCCGCGAGCATCTTACCATTTCGCAACATAAAAATTGGTCCTTGGAGCCGGATTACGTCGCGGAAAAAGAGTTTTAAGTGAAATCGGAAGTGAACGCTACAATTATGAGTGCACTCAAAACCACGCTGACGAAGCAACAATGCGCAATGCGGTCTGTTGAACGAGCTCTACCCAATTTCAAGAAACTGGGCAAGGCAAATATGACCGCAGCGGTCACGAAGAGCCGCATGCAAACCTTGAAGAACATCTTCTCCGAATGCAGAGTGATTGATGCAGAGCTTCACGACATCTCCGACGAAATGGAAAGAGCAGCCACGTTGTACTTCGTGGAAGACCATTTCGCGAAGTGCGAAATTACCTTCAATGAAACCATGGACTTCATGGCGGAGTGGCTCGATGGGTTGATTCCGGCGCAGAGTTCAAATGCTGCAGCCAACGACAGAGCAACTGCGATGACGTCACGTCCTGGTAGCCATCTTCCCCGACTGCAACTGCCTATTTTCGATGGAGCCCTCGACGGTTGGGAAAGCTTTCGCGATCAATTCACGTCTATGGTAACAAAAAACCAATTAATTTCAAATGTAGAAAGGATGCAATATCTGTGCTCAGCGCTCAAAGGTGAGGCTAAAACCGCGATAATGCATCTTCCAATCACCGAAGAGAATTTTGAAGTCGCGTGGAAAATAATCGAGTCCAGATATGCGAATATACGGCGACTAATTTCTACGCATTTCACCATATTGTTCTCTTTACCGACAGTCTCCAACGAATCGCCAAAGGAATTACGTAACCTCCGCGATCGTTTGAACGGTTCTATCCAAGCGCTCCGAAATTTAAACCGCCCGGTTGATTCTTGGAGTGACATTATGGTCTTCCTAGGGGTACAGCGGTTAGATCGGTCGTCTCGTAAGGAATGAGAATTGCAATTGGGAGCTGAGTCTGACTATCCCGCGTATGGAAAGTTTGACGAATTTCTAGAGTCGCGAATTCGCGCGCTTGAATTTTTATCACCCATTAAAAACGACAATCCAATCGATCAAACTGCCAAAACCGCCAAATCAAAATCCATTTCCTCGCACACCGCAACCGCGATTAAACTTATATGTCCAGTCTGTAAGGGCGGTCATTTGTTATACAGGGTGTTCGACTACAGGTGGGAGAAAATTTAAGGGGTGGTTCTCGACGATAATATAAGACGAAAATAAAGAATAAAAAAATTGCGATTTCGACTTCGTTAATTAGGTATTAGCGATTAAAAATTGGCCCAAAAAGCGGCAACATTTCGACACAGCTGTACGTTGCATACGTCACACAGGCGCGCGACAGTCTCGTATCAAGTGACAAACGCATGCAAACCTTGGTTCTCATTTGGGGCCCCAGCGAGGTGAAAATGTTTAAAAAATCGTTGGACGACATTGAACCTACCTACTCGTTAAAATCCACGAGGGCATTTCTATTATCCGCCCTATGGAATTATCGAGTAGAAGGGGTCAATGCCCGTTCACTTTTAAATTCTTCTCACACAAATCCACAAATCCTTATCCTGCACTATAATTGTTCATAACACCGTACATAATACACTGAAACAAACCACTTTAAAATGGTATCCATTGGGTCCATAAATGTTGAATAAAATCCTCACAAATGCAAGTATCCAGAAAAATGCACATGCATACTGGAATCGTTCACAGCTAATTCACGTTTGATGCACGTCAATTTGACTTTCGCACACAAAAATAAAATATCAGTAAAATTACTGTGAAGTACACCCACTTAATTAATACCCTAATTCAATGTTTTAAGAGAATGTGTTTCTGAGAGGAGACAGCTGACGTGATGAATGTCACACACATGAGACATTTGGCGGTCACAGACAGAATGAGAAAGAGTCACGAAATTCATGAAAACAGGATAGAGAATGTATTGGTACAGCAACGCGTGATATTTGGGCGGGAATTTGCTGTAGATCTTCATTTGTTTTATCGATCTGGCATTGACCTCACAGCTGCCTTGAATCAGTGTGCATACGAACGCGAACGTGTACGAACGATTCTCCTCGCAGAAACACATTTTCTTAAAACATTCAATTCCAGTATGCATGTGCATTTTTCTGGATACTTGCATTTGTGATGATTTTATTCAACATTTATGGACACAATGGATACCATTTTGAAGTGGTTTGTTTCAGTGTATTATGTACGGTGTTATAAACAATTATAGTGCAGGATAAGGATTTGTGGAGTTGTGTGAGAAGAATTTCAAAGTGAAAGGGCATTGACCCCTTCTACTCGATAATTCCATAGGGCGGATAATAGAAATGCCCTCGTGGATTTTAACGAGTAGGTAGGTTCAATGTCGTCCAACGATTTTTTAAACAGTTTCACCTCGCTGGGGCCCCAAATGAGAACCAAGGTTTGCATGCGTTTGTCACTTGATACGAGACTGTCGCGCGCCTGTGTGACGTATGCAACGTACAGCTGTGTCGAAATGTTGCCGCTTTTTGGGCCAATTTTTAATTGCTAATACCTAATTAACGAAGTCGAAATCGCAATTTTTTTATTCTTTATTTTCGTCTTATATTATCGTCGAGAACCACCCCTTAAATTTTCTCCCACCTGTAGTCGAACACCCTGTATAAATGTGACCAGTTTCTTGCCAAAACGCCGTCCGAAAGATACAATTTCATTAAATCGCAACGCCGCTGTTTAAATTGCTTCTCGGTAAAGCATGATGGCGCTCAGTGTAGAAGCATCCATCGATGTAAAGAATGTAATAAAACCCATCATACGCTTCTTCACTTTCCTTCCACGTCTGGACATAATAACAAAAGCGGTAGCGAGGACGCGGAGACCTTAGCAGCGAGCGAAACAAAGCTAAATTCTCACCTTGTAACTAAACCAAACACCAACCTTTCTGTACTGTTATCAACAGCGCGAGTACATGTGTACTCGTCCAGCGGTCATCCTGTAAAGGTTCGTGCACTACTAGATCAAGGATCGGTTGCGACTTTGATCACGTCGAACCTTTCACGACGTCTGCGACTGAAGCGCAATTCGAGAAACATCTGCGTCACCGGGATCGGATCCATGGAGTCTGTATCCACGCAATTGGCTATAATCCGTCTCTCATCGACAAGGGAAGTTGAGCCTGTATATTCGACAACGGCAATTATTCTTAAAACATTAACGAAGTATACACCGCCGTTAGAAGGAAATATTACTCACTTTGATTATCTTGCAGGTTTGACTCTCGCCGACGATGATCCCATGAGTTCGGATGCCATAGATATTTTGATCGGAGCTGATCTGTATGGTCAGTTGCTCACTGGTGAGCTGCGCAAAAATTCGAACGACGAACCGATTGCACAGTCAACGACATTGGGTTGGATCCTATCAGGACCCGTAATCCCGTCCACTATTCCTACGCGAGTCAATATCCATAACGTTACAGTTTACGAGCGGTTGGACGAGAGCATTCGTAAATTTTGGGAGATCGAGAATCTCAATGATAAATCCGCATTGTCCACCGACGACGAGAAGTGCGAGTCCCATTTTAGGAACACGCACTCCCGGTCCACAACCGGACGGTATATTGTTCGGTTGCCATTTAAAACGAATCAAGTAGAGTTAGGAAATTCTCGCGCAGCCGCGACGAGTCATTTACTCCATTTGGAAAATCGGTTTCGAACCAACCCCACACTAGCAAGCGAATATAAAGAATTCATGCGAGAATATGAATTACTCGGCCATATGAAACGTGTCGATTCTAGTTTAACCGATACTTCCGGATATTATATCCCCCACCACGCGGTGCGCCGTGACCAAAGCGAGACTACGCGAACGCGAGTAGTTTTTAACGCATCAAGAAAAACCACCAATGGTAAATCTCTAAATGACTTACTATTAAGTGGCCCGAAGCTGCAGCAGAATCTAATGGCCATTTTGATGCGATGGAGGCAATACGAATACGTATACACAGCCGATATCGCCAAAATGTACCGGCAGATCCTGATGCACGAATCCGACGTGAAGTTCCAACGCATTTTGTGGCGAGAAAATCCGACCGAACCGATATCAGAATATAAATTAATGACATTGACGTACGGAACTACGTCAGCCCCATACCAAGCAATTCGAACCTTGCAGCAACTAGTTAATGACGAAGGGCACCAATTTCCACTCGCGATACCAATTCTCAATGAACAAACGTACGTTGACGATTGCATATTCGGAGACGATGACAAAATTCAGCTCCTCTCGCGTCGCAACCAATTAATTCAGTTATTAAAAAACGGCGGTTTTCATTTGAGGAAATGGGCCAGCAACGCCCAAGAGTTATTGCAAGACATCGAAGAGTCTGATCACGGTTTAGCTCACGGAAAAGACTTCGCGCAGGGTGAGACGTTATCCGTCCTTGGAATAGCTTGGAACCCCCTCCAAGATAGTTTTCAAATCAATTCCAAAGTGATTCCAAATCCGCCGCGGACGAAACGAGGAATACTATCTGCAATCGCGAAGCTCTTTGATCCATTAGGATGGATTGCACCGGTTGTGGTCATCTTGTTCCATCCTCCGCGGCCAAAAAAAAAAAAAAAAGGGGTCACCCCAACCGGAGGGTGAATAAAGACACCTCGGGTGTATTTATTGTATATATTGTATATATCGTATATATTGTATTTGTTTATAACCGCCGCAGTAAATAAACCCGGTACGTTTCGTTGAATGCACTCATTCAACGGAGGGGCCGGTATATTTGGGATTGAATAGCCCGTCGATCAGCGGGTCAGCCACCACGAGAGCTACACTAGCGGGTTCCTCGAATCAACGCGTACGCGCCTTAAAATTAGGGCAAAACAATGCGATAGCACATACGTGTGCCCCGTAATGAGGAAACCCCCTCTCTCGACCGTTAGCGAGACACAGGTCGGCACATGGCTAATCCGCCTGACTCTCAATCGAATTCTATCGACACCGTTGTCAACACGTGCGACCTATTAAACTTTTTGCGTTTACGCCACGCCCGTGGACCATCGTAATTATCGCTTCGGAATATATTACAGCCTAAGTCATTGAGAATAGTGATTTATTGAGCAGTTTAACAACAGTACATTTAAGTGTAAATTCTCGTCAGTACGCGACTTTCAAATAAAGACAAACCACCACGTGGTTGCTTTAATCCGATTTCTCTCACTTCCCTCAACTCTCACCTCGACCGTAATCCCACCGACTGGGAAAGATCCAGCCCGCGAGCATCTTACCATTTCGCAACATCATTATAAAAGGAATCTTTATGTAATGTTAGAAATAGAATATTCTTTTTTAATATGTAGGAAATTTTCATGTTTATCATGGAAAAGTATATGTTCTAAAATATGATGCGAAGTAAAATGTTTACTTTTAATTTAATTTGAATTCGCGTGTGTCACTTAATCGACATACATTTATATTATAAGAACATTAATGCGACAAAGTTGTTGCACGAAAAATAATCGTGTAACTCCTACGTCTTACACAATATGTGATTGAACTGTAAGATTAAAAAGTTTGTATGCAATAGACTCATAGTTAATTAATGTTCTTATAATATAAATGTATGTCGATTAAGTGACACACACGAATTCAAAGTAAATTGGAAGTAAAAATTTTACTTCTAATATTCAATGACGATTTATTTTATATTTCCAACCAATACTTAATTTGTAATATGAAAGGTGTGTATGTCTTCCAGCATATTCCGGAATACGTAACAATATTTTTCCATGATAAACATAAAATATTTCCTGTACATTAAAAAAGAAATATATTCTCTTTCTAATATTACATAAAAATTCATTTTATAATAAGAAAAAATATTGTTGTATATTAGAAAAAAATATTCTATTTCCAATATTAAATAAAGATTCATTTTATAATGAGCAAAAAATATTTTTTTCATAACATGAAATAGATTCATTTGATACTTGGAAAAAAATATTTTTCTCGTAATATGAAATAAAGATTCTTTTAATATTTAGAAAAAAAATATTTTTCCATGATATGAAATATATATTTCCTGCATATTACGAAAAAAATATTTTTTTCATAATATGAAATAAATGTTTCCTGAATATATAGAAAAAAATATTTTTCATAATCTATATAATAAAAATGAAATGATGTTCGTTGGTCACGACATCACGTGAGAACGGCTGGACCTATTTGGCTAATTTAAAAAAAAATATTCGTAATGGTCCAAATAAGGTTTTTAGGGAAAGAAATATTAGAAAAGTAGTCCCGGAATAATGGAAAATTCTGGAAAAATTTAAAGTGCTTTTTTATGCGATTTTTGTATGAACTTAAGTCCATAACTCACGATTCGAACGATGGATATGAATAATTCTTTTTTGTTTTGTTCGTTATGGTACTGGAAAAGTTTTCAGTAAAGAAAATTCGAGACAATTAAAAAGGAAAGTTGAAAACTTCGGACAGACTGCAAAAATCATAATTTTTGAAACGGTACAAGTAGCAGGTTAACACATTTCGCTGCGCATTATTGGTTTTCAACGAGTTCGTTGTCGAGCACAACGAACACAAACAATATGAAATAAACATTATCTGCGTATTAGAAAAAAATATTCTATTTCCAATATTAAATAAAGATTCATTTTATAATGAGAAAGAAATATTTTTTTCATAACATGAAATAAAGATTCTTTTAATATTAAGAAAAAAATATTTTTTTCATAATATGAAATAAATATTTCCTGCATATTACGAAAAAAATATTTTTTTCATAATATGTAATAAATGTTTCCTGAATATTTAGAAAAAAATAGTTTTTTCTTAATATGAAATAAATATTTCCTGAATATTTAGAAAAAAATATTTTTTTCATAATATGAAATAAATATTGTATGTATATTTGAATATTAAAAAAAGATTGAATCTCTTTTTAATATTATATGCATATGTATACAATGTGTTGTGCTACTAGGGTACTTCCTCTCTCTCTCCCTCTCTCACTCTCTGCTTTCTCTCTCTCGTTCTGTCTTCTTCACGCGTTATTGGAATTCTTCCGTTATTGGAAGACTTCGAATTTACGTGGACTTACACCTGTGGCCAGTAGCACGTTCTAAAAAATACAAAGAAAATCAGTTATGTACAATATATTTATACGTGCGTTGAATGGCATATAATTGAATATACGTACCATGCGAGAGGCCTTCCTCTTCCCTGGTTGACGCGGCCTCCTTCTACTCCTACGCTGGACAGCATATTTTTCCTCGGGTTCCAATAGATTTCCGCATTACCCTTGAGGTACTATTGACAATGCGTTTTTTTTAAAGTGGTATCCCCAGTAGGCCTATTCCACTATGTCGCTGTATTCTCGACGACCAACCTAAAAATAAAGTAAACATTAGTTTGCATATTAATAGCTTACATGTTCTTACTTTTATTATAATATACTTACGCTAGGCGCGCAGTCGCTCATTGAACAGAGTGCACGAATACGGACTCCGTGGTCGCGGGTTCAATGCGGCCCATCTCGACGCCGCACAGTGGTCCGGATCGCAGAATTTAGTGACATTTGACCAAAAAGTCGACTTTTCGAAATTGAAAACTAATCAATGTGTATTGCTTTGTAAATGTCCACAGACCTCGAAAATGAAGAAATTAATGAAATTGAATACATATTTTAGCTTCTATGATCATTTAAAGTTGATCGTTTTGAAAGTAGCATTATTCACCAGGAAAAATTGCTTCAGTTCTTTGCGATGTCCTCATCGTCTCGTCCCATATTTTCTCTTAATTTTTTTTGCATGATATAGAGCATTCCTTTCCAATAAGAAACCATATATTTTTTTAGTAATAACTAATAATAATATATTTAAAAAATAATGCTGAATGATACATGACAGATTTAACAAATTTTATATGTTTGTCAGAGGAGATCTTTTTTATCTCAAAAGATCGCAGGCTCTAACAAACAGGAATATGTTCGGTACAACTTCCTTTAAATAACCGTACAAAAATCTTTTCCTACCTCGTCCTACTTTAGAATTTATAGTTGTTTAAAGCTGACAATGTCGTGGCGACCGCGCGGTCGCAAAAATACTCGGAAAATTTCTAGAATCGCTACAAATGAAGATACACTGCACAAATTGTTATTAACATCGGACCCACATATTTCGGCAACGAGAATAAGATCTTCTAAGAAGAAAATCAAACAATTAAGTCCAGAGGCTGAAGAATTATTAAAAAAATAAAGGAGACAAAAGCCAGCTACTTCTTCAACAACAAAATGGTAAGATTAATTAGAATACTTCTTATTTTATCAATTAAAAAAATATTAATATTACTTTTGCTCGCAATATATATTTGTGACGTTAGATACCGTACTTAATAACTTGTATACCTGTACATTTTATCAAAAATTTTAATAACATAATTACATTATATATAAAAAATTATAAGATTTGAATTTCGAACTATTATACAATGGTTTTAATAAGGAAAGCAACTGATTCAACAACTAAATAAAAGTTTATAAAAATAATTAATTAACAAATTAAACAAAAAATATTTTTGTTTGGGATTGGCTGAGTGTTTCGGCAGCGTGAACGCGCCGACTTACTGCGCCGCCGCGCTATTGGCGGATTCACGCGTAACAGCGAGATCGAGAGTCGATAAGCAGCTCGCAGTAGCTTATGCCAGCACCGTCGGACGTCGATTACAATCGATTATCGACCCAAAATCGGGATTACTATTGGCGGATCGCTCTATCGATCCGCCAATCAATAGTTCGACGGTGACGGTAAACTGCCAGCTGTTCGACTCCGATCGCAACGTACGTTAGTCGTATTAACTCGTTTCTTCAGAAAACGTCGTTCGTCATTTGACCTGTTTTCGCGAGTTAGTAGATTCAATCTTCGGGCAAAGTTCACTACTTCTACAGTGAATATATCTATGTATTTCTCAAGGGAAAACTCATCTTGTTCTCCCCTTGTTCTCAAACATTCTTTATTCACCAATCGAGCCAAAACGAGCCTGTGTTTTGGCCGGTTGAAACCATTACATTGTACATAAACTCAGTTACATTTGAACGCACCCTAGTTGGGGAAATAAAGTTTAGTTCTAAGTGAAGTGACTTTGTTTAACCCCTTCTAATCCGTAACATTGGTCCTTCGAGCCGGATCCAGTGCTGCAGTTCACTGGAAAGTAAAGTAAAGTTAGTGCATCGCAACCGTCTCGCTTTGAAAAAGTGAACAGTTACTTTTCGAACCGTTTAGTGCTTCGATTTCATACTGGCAACAATGGCTGACCTCATCGTTAAACAACGGCTTCTCGCGCAACGCATCTCTCGGGTCGCGGACATTCTGAAGACTCGATTCAAGGGCAACATCTCTCTCGAAATTCTTCGTAGCTCTCACGCTTTCATCAACCAACTCTGGGATGCCTACTATAAAGGCGATTCGGCCATTAGAACCGCCGCTAGAAAGGACTCAAAGTTGATGGAGAGTTACAATGTGGATGACGAAGAATTCGAGGAGACCCACATGAGCTACTGCGAGCAGGCCGGTTCTTTACTCGACATGATCGCCGAACACGGAGCCGACGCGACCGTTACAGAACCGTCGACTTCAAATGCAACGGCCGTCGAGACACACTCTCAGAGGTCACGCGCTTTGTTGCCAACATTGTCTCTGCCTACGTTCGAGGGCAATGACAAGGACTGGCAGTTTTTTCGAGACTTGTTTACCGTTCTCGTCGTCAACGACCCATCGTTGTCCCCACCAGAACGTTTTCTTTACTTGAAGGAGAGTTTGAAAGGCGAAGCTGTCAACCACTTCAAGAACGTTGTGACAAACACAACCGACTTCCAAGTCGCTTGGGAGGAACTGGACAACTTCTACGTCCATCTTCTGCCTTGGGAGCACGTCCAAACTAAGACACAGGCCGACAGGATGCATCAGCCGATACTCGGTCATCCTGAGGAAAAAAACGAGCAGCAAGTCGGATGTAGATCTGGGAAAGAAAGCAAATTCGGTGAAAACGAACTGAGCACCGTCACTTTCGGTCCAGTTTGTTCACCTTACCTGGCACCCAGATGTCACCTCGGCAAGGTGGAGGAGCCCTTCCGCCCAGTGGACTTCCGCATCAGGAGGGTCAGCTACTTGCCTGACCATCATCCCGGAGTGGACACACCTCCTGAGGCGGGACCTAGGTTGCAGGAACTTCTAGAGCTCCTCAAGGCGGGCGGCTTTCCACGTCGCACGTGGAAATCCAACTTCAGGAATTTGCTGGACGACCTCTACACTTCCGAGCTGAAAGGAGTTAGAGGAGGGGACACTCCCCTACTTCAAGGTTTCTTCGGCACCAACGGGGTCTCTCTCTCGGACTGCTGTCAGGTCGACGCTTCTCTCTCTCTCCAGATCTTTGGGTTCCCCGAGCTCTCTGTGCTCGGTGGAACATCTCAACTCAGTCGTCCATGGGGGTACTGGATCTTCATGGCGAGCGGCTTTCCACGTTGCACGTGGACATTCATCTCCAATCCACTTGATTGGAACTTCGGGTTCCCCGAGCTCTCAGTTCTCGGCGGAATACATCTTCATGGACGTTCATTGGGATGCTGGATCCTGATGACGGGCGGCTTTCCACGTTGCAAGTGGAAATCCGACTCCAATCTACTTGATTGGAACTCTGGGTTCCCCGAGTTCATCGTGCTCGGCGGAACAGATCAACTCAGTCGTCCATTGAGGTGCTGGATCTCCATGGCGAGCGGCTTTCCACGTTGCACGTGGACATCCAACTCCAATCCACTTCATTGGAACTTCGGGTTCCCCGAGCTCTCAGTGCTCGGCGGAACGTATCTACACGGACATCCATGGGGGTGCTGGACCCTCATGGCGGGCGGCTTTCCACGTTGCACGTGGAAATCCGACTCCAATCTAACTGATTGGAACTTTGGGTTCCCCGAGCTCTCAGTGCTCGGCGGAACATCTCTACTTGGACCTCCATTGGGATGCTGGATCCTGATGGCGGGCGGCCTTTCACGTGGCACGTGGACAGCCGAATTCAGAGATCAACTGGAGTTCCACTCCCCCCTCGGAGCGGAAAGGAGTCGGCGAATGGGACCTGCCCATGCTTCGCTGCGTCGTCGACAACCCCGGGCTCTCTCTATCTGACCGCCGTCAGAGCATCTCTTCTACTTCTCGCTGGAACTCTGGGTTCCCCGAGCTCTCTGTGCTCGGTGGAACAAATCTACTCGGTCGTTCATTCGGATGCTGGATCCTGATGGCGGGCGGCTTTTCACGTGGCACTTGGACATCCGAATCCAGGCACCTACTGGATTTTCAATCTACTTCGGAGCGAAAAGGAGTCGACGAATGGGACCTGCCCATGCTTCGCTGCGTCGTCGACAACCACGGGCTCTCTTCATCTGACTGCTGTCAGATCATCGCATCTCTTTATCGCTGGAACGCTGGGTTCCCCGAGCTCATTGCGCTCGGCGGAACATATCTCCTGTATGTATACCCTCGGGCTAAGTTGTGGGTCGAAGCTGCCCACAACCGATGCCTGCACGGGGGAACACAACTTCTCTTGGCAGCGCTACGCCATAATTGCTGGATCCTCAGCGGTCTTCAGTCGGTGAAATCCTGTATCGACTTTAGCACCGTCTGTATAATCTGGGAAGGGCAAACTGCCCAACCTAAAATTGGAAAAACTTCAATTAATTCTAATCACGGCTCATATTCCAGATCTGGAGGCTATTATCACGCATCTACGCACCTTCGATCCAGGCAGGATCGTGGTCAGCGGAACTCCAAGGAAGGCAACTCTTGGAAATTTAAACTACCTTCCTCTCGACACTTGAAGGAAATCTGGGAAGCTGCTGTGGACTCTTCTAAGCAGCAGTTACGCAGGATCTTCAGAAAGCAGCGACGATCCTTCGAGGAGCTGACCACGCTCCTGACTGGCATCGAAGCTTGTCTTCTCTCTAAAATTATACATACGTTGACAGACGACCCTGAGGATCCTGCAGCCCTGACACTGGGGCACTTCTCAATCGGAGAATATCTCACCTCCTTTTCAGAATCCAACCTCGAGGAGCCACCAGTATCCAGGGTACCTCGATGGCATCGAGTCCTCGTCGCAACCGGGCGCATCTTGTCGTCGCCATTTCGTCGATCAGTGGCCAAGTCTATCACTCGGTTGTCGCCTGAAGACGAGGAGAAGGATACTGGTGGAACTCCTGAGGCTGGATTCACACGCGGTTCTTCGATTCGTACCTACAAGCGTAATTTAGGTTAAGCTATTTTCTTGGTGAATCACCTACACGGTTCACTATTCCTTCGAATTCATCTAACGAAGTGTTCCTTCACTCACCTCGGTATCACTTCGTTCATCAAAACTGTAATCTCGCGGATCATCTCTTCATTTCACTCACTTCGTTCACTCGGTACCACTATCACTTGTAGTTTCTTTCAGGTACTACGCAGCACGTTGTCGACCCATTCAGCAATTCCTTACAACACGTACGTCAACGCCCACCTGATTGGCTAATCATTCTGTTCAATTTCGTCAATCACTGACGAGGCGGGCGGAATGTTTGGGATTGGCTGAGTGTTTCGGCAGCGTGAACGCGCCGACTTACTGCGCCGCCGCGCTATTGGCGGATTCACGCGTAACAGCGAGATCGAGAGTCGATAAGCAGCTCGCAGTAGCTTATGCCAGCACCGTCGGACGTCGATTACAATCGATTATCGACCCAAAATCGGGATTACTATTGGCGGATCGCTCTATCGATCCGCCAATCAATAGTTCGACGGTGACGGTAAACTGCCAGCTGTTCGACTCCGATCGCAACGTACGTTAGTCGTATTAACTCGTTTCTTCAGAAAACGTCGTTCGTCATTTGACCTGTTTTCGCGAGTTAGTAGATTCAATCTTCGGGCAAAGTTCACTACTTCTACAGTGAATATATCTATGTATTTCTCAAGGGAAAACTCATCTTGTTCTCCCCTTGTTCTCAAACATTCTTTATTCACCAATCGAGCCAAAACGAGCCTGTGTTTTGGCCGGTTGAAACCATTACATTGTACATAAACTCAGTTACATTTGAACGCACCCTAGTTGGGGAAATAAAGTTTAGTTCTAAGTGAAGTGACTTTGTTTAACCCCTTCTAATCCGTAACAATTTTCTAACATGTATGATTAGAAACAGATTATTTTACAATATTTTTTAGTTCAAACCCCATTTTAATATCTCAAACGGTTCAAAAGTTATACACAAATGTCACTAAATTCTGCGATCCGGACCACTGTGCGCCGGCACTTCTGGAAATATTTCAATATATACCATTTCAACTGTGGTGCACAAGGTGGTTCGGAACCCACCTTATAAAAACTGTAAAAATAACAAAAAAAATATATGTATACTTACGACGTCGTGGCGTCGTCGTTGCTGCTGATGGTGGTGGTGGTGGTGGTGGTGGTGGCGGTGGTGGTGCTGCTGTTGTTCCGCCAGCAATTTTTCTTTTGCCGCACACTATTGGCGGAGGTGCTGGCGAGGGGGATGCTGCGGTGCACCAGGTTCTCCTTGCGGTGCCGCTCCTTCGCCGCCTTTAATGCATTTTGAGCCAATTTTTCGAAATTTCGTTCCTGAATCCGCGGGAACCATTTGTTCCGCAGCGTTGCCTCTGTAACATTCATTTGAATCAAGATGAATAAGACTAAACAATAAATTAATGGAGATAAACAAGGAATTAACAACGAAATTAAACAAAGTCAATGATGTACAATTCTTACGGAATATGGCCTTCATTATGCCCCTATCCGACAGGGAGTGGGGCCCATTTGCGCCCAACCACGTAAACTCAAACGCGCAGGCGTCCGTTAAGGCTTCTTTGAAACTGAAATTTACCACCTCCTGGGCGGAGCAGCCACCAATTTGTGCAAAATACGCAACCTACAAAAAATAAACATTAGTTTCCATGTTATACTTACTTTTATTATATGCATGTTTGTATTACAATATACTTACCACACTTTCAAAATCCTCTTCGCTTCGATTCTCGAAGGAGAGCACATCTCCCGGAGAAGTTAATGGGAGACATGCCGGCGCCTCCCGCGGCTGCCCGCACTCCATCGCTTGACGTTGTGCCCTGTTCATGGTGCGAGGAAAGAAAAATTTAGTAATGGAACAACTTTTGCAGAAATATATAATTTCAACAAATTCTGAGGTTGACTCACTCCAGCTTTTTCAGGATCTTATCCTGCTGCTGCTGCATCTGATTTTGCTTCTCGAGCATCGTTTCCATGGCCTCCGCCAGCCTAGCCATTTCGGCTCGACGTTCGGTACTGTTGATGGTGCAAACAATGAAAAATTAGTAAATGGAACAACTTTTTCGGAAATATACTATATATCAACAAATTCTGAGGATGACTCACTCCTGTCGCCGTAGTTCACTGTTTTCTTCGAGAAGTTGCAGCAGCAGCTCCTGAATTCTAAAACAAATTACACCATGTACTACACAATTTAATTATAAGTATTACTAAATTAAAAAAAAGTATAGAACTTACCGTTC
Organism: Lasioglossum villosulum; assembly: GCA_963971365.1. Taxonomy (NCBI): domain Eukaryota; kingdom Metazoa; phylum Arthropoda; class Insecta; order Hymenoptera; family Halictidae; genus Lasioglossum; species Lasioglossum villosulum. Next base: position 368,778 of record CAXARU010000054.1, read on the forward strand.
CGACACCGCAGGGGGCGACGGGCGATTCGGAGTCCCAGGGGAAGGGAGGGTGGGTGGTGGATGGGCGAAATCTGCCGCCTCCTCCATTTCGCCCGCCAGAGTTTTTATTAGCTCCTCCACACTTGGAGCTAATGCTGGCTGGTTTGGCGGCGAGGACGTCGGCGGAACGCTTTCCGATGCCACGGTCCTTGTCCGCTTCGCCGCTGGTTCGTCTTCGGACGAGGTGGTCTGGTACCTCGTCGGCTTTACGATGATTCTAGTCGGGCGATCCTGCTGAAGTGTATGAATTTGGAAAAATATTATAATGAAACAAACAAGGTCGGTAGAGAAACTAGAAATTGTACATTTGTAAATGCTTAAAACTTACAGTCTTCATCTCGTGACGGCGATAACAAACTGCTCAAACAAGGTGTAAGAATTGTCAGGAGAGCTGTTGGGTGTCTCGAGAGCTTCTGACACGTCCAGCTAGTGACAACCAGGTATTTATCCAAAAGGACATCTGGACATCTATCCATCTCCTCCTTTTCCCCTTCCAGCACCATGCGCACGTGCGCGCGACCTTTACATTGCAGCGCGGTCGGGCGATATTCGAGAAAAATGAGTTTTACATTAACGTTTTCTCAATTTCCTCGGAAACCGTTTGTTTTTAAACGACTTCGAAAAATGAGCAGATTACTCAATTCGACCTGTATGTGCTTTTTTCTATGTATGTTCGCCGATTACGCCGAAATGTGTGGACCAACCGGTACGAAACCTCTTGCATCTTGTATAGTATGTCCCCGGGGTGGTCCGGGGACATTGATTCATAGAAATCAAAAGGAAATTATTAAATATTTTCTAGAGGCGCACCGCTTTTGAGATACAGCCGTTTTTTAAGAAAACCAGCGGCTAGACAATCGAGTAACAAAAATTCAATTGCTAAAATTCGTTATTTTCCACAATTTTTCCATGGAGTGATGCTAGGTGGTTCCGGAGCGTTCTTCCGATCAGGGATGCAAACGATACGATAATCTACATACGCATGTACGTATTTTGTTTAAACAACTGAGGGATACCCTCATACCTAGAGAAAAAATCAAAATGACAAAAAATAGATTGCGGCACTGTATGTCCCTGCAGGAACGATGTAACACTTGCTTGAACATTGGTGTCGGACAACAAACAACTTACAAGTTGTTTGAGATCGTCATGCTATGAGGCTCGCCCCTGTACAACTCGCTTGATTTTCCAGAAGGCATATTTTACATTTTCATTATATGTAGGCACAGATAAAAAAAGGTTACAAATTGCAACATTCACATTTATCTTCGAAATTCCGAGCAGTAGTAATTTTCAAGAAAATTTTCTTTTGCAATATGTAGTAAAAAGATCTTTCTAACATCTGCAAAAAAAATTCATTTTTCTAAATCCCATGCCAACGTGTTCACCATGGAGGTGGAGGCAAAACATCTGGCAAAACAATATGCTCCGTTCCTTGCAATTGTCTGTTTTCGGCTGCAACAGCCTGCAACGAGGGTTTCGCGGACGTGAAAAATTTACCTCTTTTATGGCCTAAGCAGGTATTGGTCCTCAATTGTATATTTGAAATGCGTGCTGGTTCCGAAATCTTTTTAATGTCTTTATGACCACCGTAGCTCATCAACTTCATTCGAAATCGTCCTAACCCGGGCCTGCGTTAAAGCAGCGAAATTAATGACCGGCCATTTATCACATTGTCCTTGCAAGAAAATGCATAAGTATGGTATCACCAAGAGCACCCAAAACTCATTTTCGTCGTTTTGTTATAGTTTGGCCGTTAGAGTTTAATGAAAAAACTTGTGACACCTCATATTACACGTCCGTGTAAACCATCAATTTTCAGGATTTCAAAGAATTCTGTGAGATACTTTTTGCATTCTCTCGCAAAGACAATGTGATAAATGGCCGGTCATTAATTTCGCTGCTTTAACGCAGGCCCGGGTTAGGACGATTTCGAATGAAGTTGATGAGCTACGGTGGTCATAAAGACATTAAAAAGATTTCGGAACCAGCACGCATTTCAAATATACAATTGAGGACCAGTACCTGCTTAGGCCATAAAAGAGGTAAATTTTTCACGTCCGCGAAACCCTCGTTGCAGGCTGTTGCAGCCGAAAACAGACAACACGTTGGCATGGGATTTAGAAAAATGAATTTTTTTGCAGATGTTAGAAAGATCTTTTTACTACATATTGCAAAAGAAAATTTTCTTGAAAATTACTACTGCTCGGAATTTCGAAGATAAATGTGAATGTTGCAATTTGTAACCTTTTTTTTATCTATGCCTACTGTTAGGTATTTGAAAAGAACAATACACCTTTCTGTTAATAATCGTTGACGATTTTAAAGAAATATATTTTACTTTTTCCTATCACCATTTTTGCTTACAATCTTTCATTGCACAGACCCTCTGATATTGGTTATCTCTTTTAAACTTAACTAGTTAGGGACACATGGTTTCTTACTGTCTCTTACACAGTCTTTCTTATTGTAATACAACTACGTTCATCCGTTCTCCTACCAACTTAGAGATAGTTCAAATATCTGATATTGCCAACCTAGAAAACACTAGTTATTTTTCACACCTACATATAATGAAAATGTAAAATATGTATGCCTTCTGGAAAATCAAGTGAGTTGTGCAGGGGGCGAGCCTCATAGCATGACGATCTCAAACGACTCGTAAGTTGTTTGTTGCCCGACGCCAATGTTCAAGCAAATGTTACATCGTTCCTGCAGGGACATATAGTATTTCTTCTACTATTTCGATCGATTGCAATTTTTAACAAAATTATTTTTTACATCCTGTAGCAAACCAATTGCTATACCTTCCCAGAGAAGTTAAAATCGTATGGTACAGTATTTGAAAAAGTTCTCGTCTTTTTTTAAATGTTCAAACACTTTGATAAAATTATTTTTATAGTGTTTCATATGTGAGATTCCAATATATCTTCGAACTAGTGGGTTATCGAATTAAATCAACATTCTCGACGAAAACATGATTACATTGGTTTTGTTGTAGCCAATTTTTGAGAACAGATTTGTTACCAGCGTGAAAATATCCACGGGGAATGATGTATGGCATGTGAACCACGAATTTCTTCCGCGCGTGGTAAAGGAAATACCACAATTTTCTTGAAATTATTTGAGTCGTGAGTATACCGAATTTTGTTAAGGTTTTAAAACGTTCGTACCATGATGTTCCCATTTCTACCATATTCTGCAAAGAATATCGGAAATCCCGACGGGTTATACCGATTTAGTGTTCAATATCTTTCTGGTATCTGGTACGGCTATTTACGCTTTGTTGTAATGTCTTTATGGTACGGCTGTTGACCCTTTGCGGTACAGTAACTGCTGCCTATTACCTGCACAACGTTAGTCCTACTTGCTATTCCATAGCCCTTTGTGCCAAAAAAATTTTTAATTATTTTACCGTCATTAAGTCCCCGATTTCAGGCAATAACTTGCCGGGAGCGAAAGGGAAAAATGTGTAGTACGTATGATATACTGCAGAGCTTTTGTTGTCGCATGAAATTGTAATCCCCGAAGCGTTAAGTACCAGCAGAGGTACCCTACAGTATTAATGGCCATACCATGAGGTGTGAATAGCCGTACAAGGTTCCAGGAAGGAATTAAAGACTAAATTGGTCTAATCCGCCACGGTTTCCGCGTCCTTGCAACCCCCGTCATAAGGCCGCGTTGGGCCGCCGAAGACTCGCAACAGCAACAGCAGACAAATGTAATTGTAAAGTGACAGTAAATAATGAAATTGTATTTACCATGTTAATACGTAACGGAACGAAGACGTGGTATCGTTGCTTTGTCTAGGGTTTGTGGAACGTGGTTTTCCTTAGGTCGTCGCACAAATGTCAAACCGATTTCTGTCCGCATTTGGGCACAACATAAACAGTAATAACATATTCCCCCTTCTCTAGAATAGAGGTGCTAATCTCGTGTAGTAATTGCATATACATACATATTACCCGTGGCAAAAATTTTCCGAGCGGAGACATTAAGATGGATTTTGCAGACAAAATTCATGTTTCAAAAGTGTAAAATATTAGCTTATACAGTTAAAACTGATGGGAAGTCAAAAGGGACATATTAAAATACCATTGATTAATTATGTAGTTTGCCGTCAGAAAAGGTCGCTCGTCACCTAAGCAGAAAATAAGTAAAAGGATCTTTCTGAATACATTCAGTATTACAACCACTAGATGCAGCCCGAAAATCTATCGAGTTTAGTCTTATTCTAATCAGAAGAACGTCGCGAACCCTACTGACATCACTCCATGGAAAAATTATGTGAAATAACCAAGTTTAGCAACTACATTTTTAGCAGTTTCACAACGACATTAGCTGGCTGGCCGTCGGGCAATAATTGTTTCGAACCCACTGTACGAAGAAGTCACACCAAATGGCAGGTACGTTTCCTAGGTCCAGGATGTCTTAAAGCATAGCTATCGGTAGTTTCCCTAAAGGAGTTGGGGGACCCCCTGGAAACGTTTCCATTCGTTATGCACCGCATCGAGCTGTCAATCGGCGCTCGATATTTACGAATCTCGGCACTGTCCCCTGCAGTTGGCGCCCATATGAGTAGGCGTTTGCTAATGTGTTTTGGGCTGAGGCCTCGGAACGTGTTCATTCAAGCCTCGAGCTGGGCAAAAGGATCTTGAGGGATCCGAAAGGATCTTTGAATTAGATACGGATTTCTGCTACAGATGCAAAAGCATCTATGTAAACTTCGGATACAAGATACTTTTGTTTCCAAATCCTCGAGTAACTAATTACAAACGTTGTATCTTTAATTCTTTATCCGATATTTGTATCTAATTACATATTTTTCTCAACTGTGATTCGCGTGTAGCGTAGCGAAGTAGAAGCAATATGGCGACGACGCACAGTTGGTAAAACCGATAAAATCTGTGTCAAAATCAAAGAACTATTGATAGAAATGAGATAGAGCAATTGAATTTTTTTTAAATTAAAGCAGAAACTTTGCAGAATACGGAATAATTTTGGAGATTGTGATACAAACTTTTTTTAACCCTGAAATAATTCGTCAAACTTGCACAATTTCAAGAAAAATGTGTTTTCTTGAAGACCGCGGGCGGAAAAAAGGTTTTCCAGTACATGCTGCGCATCATTCCCTGTCGATTTTTTCACGCTAATTTAAAATCGGGTCACAAAATTTGTCTACGACCTCGGGATTTTTCAAAGAATCGATTTCTATGAAAAAACCAAAGAAATCATCATTTCTTCGTTGAAATGATTCGATGACCCACTGATTTGAAGTTATATCGTACAACCATTAATGGAACAGATGAAAAATAAACATAATGAAATATTTGAACGTTCAGAGTCACTTTTGAAGCATGAAACACTTCAACTCTCGTGAGCGTCCGACGAATAGCCGCTATCGGCGCTGACGCTACTTCTGGGCTGTGTGTAGCTGTAATGTAATTTAAATTAGATCTCTGTTTTCCATTACTATGTTTTCATTTACACAGGAGGTAAGGTGAGCACTTAATCTTTTTTGCGTACTTCTTATCAGCGATTTTTCATCTTTTGCTGATAACACTGTCCAACAAATTTCAACTTCTTTTTGATGTTTCGATTCTCACTATGCAATTCTTATAGAGTTTTCCGCGCTGATTCCAAATCTGGTCTTAGTTTTTCTCCTAGACGCACAGTTTTTGAGAAATTTGAGTTTGAAAAAGAAACATATTTTTCGACTATGAACAATGATTTTGATGTTATTATAAAAGATATTGTACTGTTCTTTACAGCAAAAGATTCTCTAGACTTTCCCGAAACCAGAGATGTGCAATAGTAATACATTATGATTGTTTAAACATGTTTAAATAAGCATTAAAGACGAAGATGCACCGCTTTTGCACCGTTTTTTGATGATATTTCTTAATTTATCTGAAAGAATAGGGGTCCAGCGGAAAATCGAACTACACCACGCGATGGAGCAGACTTTTATCTTGAGAAACCACCCTGTCAGATTTTGAACATCGACATTTTTACCATACCAGAAAGCAAGATTTCATCGCATGACACGAGTTGCCGCCAGTGGCGGAACAATCATAATGTATTACTGTTGCACATCTCTGAATTCGGAAAAGTCTGGAGAATGTTTTGCTGTAAAGAACAATACAATATCTTTTATAATAACATCACAATCTTTGTTCAAAGTCGAAAAATATCTTTCTTTTTCAAACTCAAATTTCTCAAAAACTGTGCCTCTAGGAGAGGAACTAAGATCAGATTTGGAATCAGCGCAGGAAACTCTATAAGAATTGCATAGTGAGAATCGGAGCCATTTTTGGCTGTTGGACCGTGTAACTTGTATTTTTTGTAGAAGTTCAATCGATTTTGTATCAATATAAGTGAAATTTTCGGGTCGGTTAGGTACAATGCTCGTTAAATACGTCTACCAGTCCATTTTTTCGGCTTCTTTGTCGTGAATGCAGTAGCATATTTTTTTCTGGCATAAATTTTATAAAATGCAAAATCAATTGAACTTCTGCAAAAACCACAAGTTATCAGTAGAAATTAAAAAATTCGTTGCTAAGAAGTATGTAAAAAAGATTAAATATATGCGTACCTTACCTCCTGTGCAAATGAAAGCATAATAATGAAACACAGATATCTGATCAACAATTTGTAACAACTTGTTGCCATCATTCTGGCGACCGAAAATTTTGCAGGACCATGCACATAATCAAAATTTCGCGAATGACGACGCGCACGATCAACTATTTCAATGTTTTGTCGAAGATTATATGCAGATTATATACAGCACATTTGTTGTTTTCGTTCTAAAAATGATCGAACCTGACGCCGATATCATTTAAACTGTATTTTTTTTAAAACTAAACACCCATAGCAGCCGCGTTATTCAAGTGTAGAGGGGAGTAAACGGTTCTTGGAACCCCAGGGGTTAGGGTTGTAAATTACAGAATCTTCGGCTCTGGGCCTTTGTTGAGCGTCTCGAAACCTTCTCAAGTTGCCTGAAAATCCTGACGGAAATGTATGAATGCCTAAAAACGCCGTCCAGCACCAGCCGGTTGCGTACAAATGGACCTTTATTAGGGTTCTCGTGATATCTTATCACGGCAATAATCAGAACATTGTTTAGTAGCAATATATGTATTTAGCAAAAGGGATGTTTACTACACAGTGCTAAGTAACGATGTTTAACAGGCGGTAGTTCGATAGAATTTCAATAAGATGGGAAGGAATCGGAAGCAAGTGACTAGAAAAATTCCGTCCACGGATAGGGTTCGAATAGTGGGGAACCTATAAATGCAATTGGGGGCGGTTTTGTACATTATGCAATGCCAACGAGATTGCACATTGTTTCAAGGGTAACCACTTGGCGAAGTCGGTCCAAGGAAGACGACATGAAGTCCCGTGCATCCCGCAACCTTCCTTAACAAATTTGTTAAAGAGGCAATAGGAGACTTTTCTCAAAGATCACCCCAGCGAATGCGACCGTAGCGTAAACCCAGACTAACATTGGAGCCGGCAACGCAACAATGATGATTTCATTCGTTTGATCACAAAAATCGATTTTTTGAAAAATCCCGAGGTCGTAGACAAATTTTTATAATCAAACTAATTCGAACGCGTTCAAACGTACTACGTGAGACGCCGCGACTTTTGACGCAACGTGTGTCTCTCATTTCTACTCAAATTAGCTATAACTATAAGAGAAAAGATATTTAATAACTGTTTTAATCCGAAAAGAGAATACACAACTGATACAATTAACGTAATCGTATCGTATTTAAATTAAACGTGACATGTTTCGTATCTCAAGAAAAAGTCCAATCGCTACGTGAACACGTCCTTTTATATCCTACTTTTTTCAAATGTTTATGAATTTTCTGGAACAAATATTGATTTAACAAAATACGTTGCAATCGCAATATCACGGCACTCACGCACACATACACGATTCTCGATTCTCACATTCATACAACAAGTAACAGCTACAAATCATACATTTCCTACACATGTAATATTATACAAATCATACATTTCCTACATAACTCTCAAATTTTGAACGAGTCGGAACCAATGTTTTTTGGACTATGATCGTAAACCTTTACTGAATGTAATGGTACGAGAAAGAGTGCAGAATACAGCGCAATGGTTTATCAAAATCGTGAAGAAAGTTTTAAAATCGAAAACGAATTACAGAATGATGTTGGAATGTTACTAACAGTACTAATTTAGATGATAACAGACTGAAACCTGTAAAGAGTTTGTCCACCCATCTCAACTCAGTACATCGTAATCAAAGCATTCCATTATCACTACTTTTCAAGAGTTTGGATAGTCTGACGACAGAATGTTTCGAATAAAACCTGAACAGTACCCAGACATTTATAAAATTGTATATTTGAAATTTCGAAAAAATTGGTTTTCGACAAGAAATGAGAATTACCTTGATCTTTTCAAATGTTAAAGTACAATTTTTATTTAACAATCTTATAGCTGCCTCCAAGGCGAATCCAACGACCTACCAATTTCTGACCCTGAGCCCATAAATAACGCTATAATATTTTATTTCCGTTTATCAGCGAAATATGTACCCCACTCTGCGAAGCACAGTGGTGCCGAAGAACCCAAAAATCGAATGTATAAATTTTCGACTTTTCAAAAGAAATATTGTATTTGTATTTCCAAATAGTGATTGTATAATTCAATAATAATGATAATAGAATGTAATAACAGTAAAAGGAAAAAGAAAAAATTAATATTCTCTTAATTATGATTTTCACATTTTTCTGTATTATTTAAGATGTGTCCCTTAAAAATTTCACCAAAAACATTAATTTTAATCTCCTTAAAGTTATACATTCAAGAATCAATTCATTCTATTATCAGAGAATATTGCGGAGAAATTCCTGTGTTGGTTGTACGGTATGAGTAACGGGGTATTCCACAATTAGCCGTATTTGTTAGTTATTTTTATCCATGCAGATTTTTTGCCACCTTTTGGCAAAAACAGAGACCCGACGGACGAAAAATTTGTTTATTTAGCATAGACAATTATTATTAGGCAACTGTTTTATTTAAACAATTCATTCCAACCAACTGCGCTAACCAATACATCCTCAAAAATTTTCAACCTAAACCCCAAACAATCGTAATTGCCGCGTGATTCATTCCTGGAAATTCTAAAAGTTGATATTCAAACTTAAATTGCGACCAAGGTTGTACGAAGTTGTCCGAGATCTTTTATACAAAATTAGTTAAATATACGCAACACTTTACCGATACAATTAGTGCCATACCGAAGCTGCTTAACATTTTTAAGATTTGCTTCCACGAATAAAAAATGAACCCTAAACAGAGATTTCCAATGAGCTCGTATTTCTTAATGTTTAATAATTTTTTCCAAAAATTTTCAGCCATTTATACGTAATATCTGTGGCAACCTATCCACAAATTTTTAAACAAATTCGTTCAATAGTTTCGGTTTTACGGATTTTTGACCGCTTTTTGGCAATTTCGAACCATTGTGCGACGGTGCGCCAGAGTGGGCGACCGCGCCGGCCGAGCCAGCGGAGGGGAAACGGACAACGGCCCACAATTCTGGCATCACTGGGTGGGGGGAATGACCCACGGGGTTCGCGAACATACCGTCACCGCCGCTAATTCAGTTCCCAGTTCTCGTTCCCTTAGCTCGGTCGTGGTCCGTCCCAGTGCATTCTTCAGTTATACTCGCGAGTGCGGAAGTGTGTTACTGCAGTTGGAGAACGTGCCTATTTGGGACTACTGGTGACTATCTGGAGTACAGAAGCAACATCGGTTTCCCGGTATTCGGCGCTCAAAAAAGGTATTTGGACATTTTTATATCGTTCAGTAGCATTTTGCCAAAATGTCTTCCAGATCTTTAAAATCTTTTGTTTCGCGAAAACCATTGCGGCGCCTAGGTCCTGCCCAAAGACGACGCGTACTAAACGAAATGAGATCAAATATGAGAAGCAATAAGATAACGAAACCTGCGAATGTTGGCACTGTGGAGGACATATCCACCACCACCTCTCCATTCGCGGATAATTTAAATTCAATAGAACATTCGGAATCGGTTTTTAACCCTCGAGAACATAATTTACCCAGCGCGTCCTCATTTCATCCGTTATGCGGTGACACAGCCCGGCCTTCTGCTGGCGCCGTGCCGGAACCGTCATTTCGCGATCGTTTGGCCTCTTGCTTTGTCCAGAGTAACATGTCACACAAACAGGGAAATGACATACTAAGCGTTTTGCGTACGCACCATTGCTTCGAAAACTTACCGAAAGATGTTCGAACGCTTATCGGCACACCTCGCGATAGTGCCATCTTGCATGACGTACTACCGGGAAAGTACATTCATTTTAACGTAGAGTCCAAAATAGTAAATTATTTACATGATACTTTTGTAACCATTCCTGACGCGTTACAAATAGACTTTCACGTTGACGGTTGCACCCTAGACAATTCGAATTCAATACAGCTTTGGCCGATACAGATTAGAATTAGCAATATACAGAATAGCAAACCAATAATAGTGGGCATCTATAGAGGTGCCCACAAGCCCATGAACGCGGAAAGCTACCTTGAAAAATTTGTTTCCGACATTGAGTTAATCATGTCTAATGGAGGCATTATTTTTCAAGGTAGACGAATCCCAGTTCGTTTAAATTGCTTCATTGCCGATGCGCCAGCCCGGGCGTTTATTCTTAATCATAGAGGGCATAATTCGAGTCATGCGTGTTCGAAATGTAAAGTAGAGGGTACCCGGGTACAAGACCGCATGATTTTTCTTGGCGCTAGACACGATCCGCGAATCGACGAAACTTACGCGACATCTCCCTATGACGACCACCATAAGGACGGCCAAAGTCCCATAGCCTCATTGCCCATTGGAATGGTTACACAAGTCCCATTTGAATATATGCATCTAGTGTGCATCGGAGTAGTGAAAAAGTTGTTATTTGCCTGGGTGCGTGGCTATTATTCAAAAATCGCCAAATTATCGTCGACCCAACTTAGCATAATTTCACAGCGAATGCAATTCATGCATACCTATTGCCCCTCCGATTTTAGTAGGCGCCCGAAGCCAATAACGCACTTTTCAAAATTTAAAGCGACCGAATTCCGGCAATTCCTTTTATATACAGGCCCGGTTGTTACATACGGCATACTGAACGATTCAGTATACTTACATTTTTTGATGCTTCACAGTGTCATCAGAATACTAGTTTCGTCCTTATACGTGAAGAAGCATTTCTTGTTCGCCAAATCAGCTTTGATTCATTTTGTAGAGTCATGCGAAGCGGTCTACGGCAGGACTTTTTTATCGTATAACGTGCATGGTCTACTGCATTTGGCAGATGACGTCAATCGGTTAGGCAATCTAGATTCATTCTCTGCTTTCCCGTACGAAAGCAACATGTTCTTTTTTATAAAGTATTTTCGGAAACCGCGGCAACCCCTCAAACAGTTCGCGAATAGGTTAGCTGAACTCGAGCGTCATGGTCGCAGAGAGAGTGGTGGTAATCCTTCCGCCACTCTCCGTGCTTCTATGTCGTTTCGTAGCTCTACTGGCGAGCTGTTTTATAAAAAACTTAGATTTGGAAATTTATTATTGTCAACAACAAATCGCGATAGTTGTTGTATTTTACGCGACGGGACAATTTGTATTATCAGAAGTATTTTTCCCTATGAAAATACTTTCAGGTTAGGCGTACAACATTTTCAATCCGTAGACAAATTTTATGACATTCATTTAACGTCGCCCGACATCGACATTTTTAAATGTGCCACTTTGAGCACTGACGTACTAGTTGCCAGCCTGGAAGACGTTCGGGCAAAATGCTATAGAATGCCATTGGTCAGCAGAAGCGAATTCTACGATAGCGCATTGGGATTCTCCGAATGGGTTGTCGCAGTCATTGCGCATACAGAAAGAGCATAATTTTTTCAAAGTAAATATTATGCTACAAAGTGGAATAGGCCTACTGGGGACACCACTTAAAAAAAAACGCATTGTCAATAGTACCTCAAGGGTAATGCGGAAATCTATTGGAATCCTAGAAAATATGTGCTGCCCAGGGAAGGAGAAGGAAGGAGCAGCGGCAACCGAGGAGGAGGAAGGCCTCCAATTGCTCGCGTGGTACGTATATTTAATTATATGCCGTTCTACGCACGTACAGATATTTTGTACACGACTGACTTTCTTTATATTTTTTCAGGAATCCTGACCGCGTCGGAAAAGGCTTCAGCGGTACGCTCGACTCGCCACTACCAAGGAGCTAACTTTGCGTGCGCTGCCCAGGGAAGGAGAAGGAAGGAGCAGCGGCAACCGAGAAAGAGGGTGAGGCACTAACTACGTCCGTTTTGTATGTATCCGTTATTTGTAATAATATTGAAAAATGTTGTCTACAAAATTTGCACGATACAGAGGGGGACGTGTTGTAACACAAAATTTTTCTGCGTGGGTGGTGGTATGGTCAACATGGTTAACATTTCTTGGTTGCCTTAATTTTTTAAAATCGTTAACGTTAATAGTCAACGAGATATTATCGAAACAATTTTCTTTCTTCATTGGATAATATCTCGTTAACTATTATATTTAGAACTTATAGAGGTCAATGCACCTTTACACAGAAGTCGATGGTGTACCAATTCATGATACAGAAAGTAGGTGTTTCCATTTTAAGAAATTAAGGCAATCAAGAAATGTTGACCATACCACCACCCACGCAAAAAAAGTTTGTGTTACGACACGTCCCCCCCCTGTACCGTGCAAATTTTGTCGATTACATTTTTCAATATTATTACACATAACGCACATATTGAAGGTGGACATAGTTATTGCCCCACCCTGTATATAGATTTAGGTTCATATAAAGGTTCATATAAAGGATTGTAATAATAAATAAATTGTAATATTTATTATTCCTTGTGTCATTGTCCCTGTATGCGTCTTCACTAACTCCCTGCGGCGTATTTAATATAATTTTTAGCTTCCAAATAAATCGAGCTATATAAAAAATATAAATTCTCTTTTTCTTTATACTACAGTTTATTTTTTTGGGACATTTTAATCTTAGTTTCCATCTTAAAGATTTGTAGTGCAGGAAAAATAATATAGATATAATAGAATAAATAAAATGGTTTATTTTTCTTTCGTTTTCCTTTCTTGCATATGACTGAATATTCATTCAAATATCAGTATTGTCGGTAATGAGGAAAACTGCCACGTATTTGTACAATCGAAAATTTACTTTACCGACACCTGTCACATTAGTGCGGTCACCGACGAGATACTGTTAAAGACTGCCAGCGCCCGTGCTATTCCGCGGTCCGGTAAGTGGGCGCAATGGGCGGGGTGGTAACGGTGGAAATTACAGTGACCTGAAAGACCACATCGCTAAAAGTTCCACCACCGACGAAATACTGTTGGTAGTCAGCGCTCTCTACCTAAATAAATCATTTGTTCGTGAACCACATGAAACTGCGTCAGTGGCGTAGGTAAATAGATTCAGTACCGCAGATAATAATTAAATGTAGAATGCTGACATTACCCACATTCTGTAATTCTTAGAAAAAAAATTACTTTTTATTGTATAATTTCATTACGCACTCTTATTGCTTTCTTATGTCCCTTATTGTTCACCATTGTAGTTATCGTTTTATAATCGACAGTGTATAGATGTAGGAAAAACAAAAGTAATTACCACGTAATATCCTAAAAAAGTATTGGAATTTAAAATTAATTTGAAAATTATACATAAAACAATGATTCGTAAACGAAAAATATTCTGTAATCATCGTTATTTATTGTTATTTATAATTTAAACCATTTTTAAATAAATACATTTGAGTAATTTGTTTCTATATTCATTATTGAAATTATTATTTCAATACTAATGTACTCTTAAAATTATTTTTTAAATAAACAAATTTTATAAATTGTTTCTATATTTATTATTTGAACTAATATTTGTAAGCTGTTGTTCATGTTGCTGTTATTCATGTTACGCCACCCGGTGTATTGTAAATGTTATTTACAAGCGGTTCGTAGCCAACGACAAGCGAACGTCAAAAACGAAGCGGAACGTCGAAAACGAAATGAACAAGAAACAGTCTCCGGAAAAAGGCGTTTAAATAAAGTTGATTCGCATTTGCTGTTTTAATCCAGGCTATCTCTTACATATTTCAATATAGTTTCTTGTTAAAGTAATTGTTTGTTTAATTATTTCTATATTTATTATTTGAAGTATTATCTCCATAATAATTTATTTAAACAATTATTTTAACAAGAAATTATTGAAATAATAATCCAAATATGGAGTGTAGAAACAAATTATAAAAAATGTATGTAACAATTGTTTACATTATAAATAACAATGAATAACTACTCAAATAATAAATAGTGTTTATATAATAAAAATTACGTTATAAGTTATGATAGAATGCCATTATTGCAATTATCTATTTCATAAGAACGCAGAGATGTTCTCGGGTATCGCAATAACTCGCTCGTCCGAACTTGTCCGATTCTTTCCGAACGTGTCCGGCGAAGTCGAGTTACTCTCTTCGGCAGCTCGACAATCGGGCGGCCCGTACACCCCAAATAAATACATAATGCCGAACACAATACGGAATTTAAAATGACAGAATCGAAACTGGAACCGGAACCGGAACCGTAACCGATATAAAACAATATCGATATTCTTATAACAGTTATAACATCATCTTGGGTTTCATAATAGTTTTCAATCCCTGCTTTCTATGCGTGTTGTTTTCTTCTACGCCAACCGATTTTGATGAAATTTGCAGTACGTGTATTATTAACGCAGATGTAAAGACAGATTCGAAATAAAAATTTTTTAGAAAGTCTTTTTTATTTTTTCATGTAATTCCTACCAATTTTAATTTTTATAAAATCTGTTTTACGCGTCATTTAGTAAATCAATGCTTCTAATTGCTAAAAAAAGTTAAGTCGTGCAATTTTGACGAGTCAAGTACTTACGATGGTTAATTTTGATTTTTTAAATGGAACCAAATGTTTTTAATAAAAACTTTTTATGCACCAATTGATGCAGCTGTTTAGTATCTATGAAAAAGTACTACTTGACGTATATATGTTGAAAAATTGTTAGTTTAAAGGTTTTTTAAATTTAATTATTGCTAAGAAAACCTCACTTTTTGTTGCTAATGACAACTTTACTTTTTTAATATTTATTTACAAAAAGGGTTTATCCAAAGTCTATTTACATCTCCACCCTCAAGATCTTGGTCGATATTTTACAATAATCGTTTATGATACGTTCCTTGATATCAAAAAAAGTGGTCTAAGCTTCTGCGTAAACAGTATTATTTATCCGAGGTTTCAATTGCAATATTTACATTAATATATCTATTAAATTAATCAGTTTTTTACTATTTTAATCTTTATGTAGAAAGCAAAATGCATCGACTGGTGCATAAAAACATATAGTTCCATTTATAAAATCAAAGTTGGCCTTCATAAGTTCTTTACGCGTCCACCTACAAAAAGAAAGAATAAAACCATTATGTGCATTTCTTGAAACCATATCATCACCATGTACATATTTCTCGTTGCAAATAATAGTAATGGCGTAAATCGAGATGGTAATATCTGGTGAACCACCCTGTGTAGGGAAAAATTATACAAAATCTGCAGGATTCAAATAACTTCGAGGACAGCCGATATTTTCATAAAAGTCATACATTGTTGCTTTCTTCATAGCATCTCACCACTGCAACCGAATCACCGTCGCGCGCGCATCGCATCGCGAGAAGCACTGTTTATTTTACGATACCGTGCGATCGAATGCTCACGCGTGTGAAACATTTTCCGCGTGTGCTTTTGTAGTACAGTGTAATTGGAAGTAATAAAGTGTAAGAGGTGAGGATATACACAATTTACAATTAAACAATACCATCAACAAAATGGCGAGTAAAGTTACTCATAGTACCATTTGTATTTATAAAAATTGTGGAATTAGAAGTAGGGACAACATATTAAATGTCCGATTTCATAGTCTGCCAGTTTCTGATAGAGATCGGTTAATCACATGGTTAGTAAATAGTGGTTGCGATCATCTAATAGAAGAATCAGACGCAAAATTGCGGACATTTTCAATATGCAGCAGACATTTTTCAGAAAATTCAAAATTTCCAAGTGGCAGATTGAAAAGAAATGCGGAACCAATTGTTTATAATATTGAATCTGATGATGAGGATAACGATTCTGATGAAATGAATCTACAGCGAAAAACGTCTGCTGCTATTAAAACATTAAGAGCTAAACATATTAAATTAATACGGGAAAATAAAAATAATAAGAAAATTATTTTACGTCTGAGACGAAAACTAAAAATAATGACAGAAGGTAATTTGTCAGACGAAACGCTTCTAAAGGCTATACGACGTCGAATCCAAGGGTTTTTACTAACATTTATTACGATGCAATTGTTTCATAAAAAGCAATCTTTGTATACTGAGGAAGAGCAGCAGTTATCAAAAAAGATGCATTATACTTCGCCCAGTTTGTACGCGAAAATGCGTAAAGAATTTGATTTTATATTACCTGGGAGAAGCATAATGAGTAAATGGTTTAGCAATGTAAACCTATGGCCAGGTATTTGCAATAACTTTTTTGTACAACTTAAATCAAAAGTTGATTGTATGGACACTAGCGAACGCAACTGTGTTTTATTGCTAGATGAAATGCGGATAAAGAAATGTTTCGATTTCCATGTAGGTCGACAGAAAGTTGAAGGTTTTGAAGATTTAGGATCACTAGGATGTACTAATAAGGTAGCAACTTCAGTATTAGTTTTTATGGTCAGAGGCTTGCTACATAATTGGAAACAACCTGTAGCATACTTCTTGACCAGTAATGCAATTAATAATATTCATTTAACATCCTTGTTAAATGAAGTTATAGATGCAATTTTAAACACGGGACTAAAAGTACGTGCTGTTGTTTGTGATCAAGGTAGCAATATGCGAAGTGCCATTATAAATAAAATTTCTGTTGACCGTCCATATTTCATGCATGGAAATCAAAAAATATATACAATTTTTGATATACCACATATTTTTAAGTCTATAAGGAATCAACTTTTGAAATATGATATTATTTTTGATAATAACAAAATTGCATCATGGAAGGACGTACGTTCGTTATGGCAATTAGAAGATGGTAAAGCAACGAGAGCTGCTTGCAAATTATCGGAAAAGCACATTTTTCCAAATAACTTTGAAAAAATGAAATGTCGTTTAGCTCTGCAAGTATTTAGTCGCAGAGTTTCAGCAGCTCTTTTAACCGCTGGAACGGTGGGAGAAATTGATAGTCCAACAGTCATGCATACTGCTGAATTTTTCAAACTCCTCAACGATAGTTTTGATTCTTTAAACAGTAGAACTTGTAACGATTCGAATCCCGACAGATGTGCATTGTCGGAAATTCGTTTAAATGCAAAAACTAACTTAGTTGCACTATTAGACAAATGTGCCAAATGGCGTACCATCACGTCTAAAGGTCTGGATATACCACCATGTTTCGAAGGTTTGGAAATTTCTGTTAAAGCTATTTTGCTATTATGGGACGATCTTCAACGCGATGGAATTAAATTTTTTATGACGTCTAGAGTGAATCAAGACCCATTAGAAAATTTATTTTCAATGATTCGCACTTATGGTGGAACCTATAATCAGAATCCGTCTCCAAAATGTTTCCGCTTGACATTACAAAAGAACATGGTATTAAATTTGTCAAAACCGGCTCAATCTGCCAATTGTTTGGATGATGAGGCTGAAACTTTACTTCCAAGCTCGAAACATGATGCTACATCTAATAGTGCGTTAACATCGATAAATACAAGTCATGAACTTGAAATTGATCAAGACATGCTCATTGATGTCGAAGAAGTTGTCATTGATGTTTCGTATGTTAATGACGAAACATTAGAAGCTTCCGCGGTTGAATTTTTTGCAGGATTTGTGGCGATGAAATGCATTAAGAAATCTGGTTGTGAGCAATGTTCGATTTCGTTAATTAGTGAAAACCATAATTACATACAGGATAGGCAGATATTAACATTTTTCAGAGCTTATGACACAAATGACGGCGAACTATTAGGCCATTTGTGTGCTCCATCCGCAGAGTTTTCATTTGTATTCAAATTAATGAATGCAGTATTTGATGCGGGCTATCCTAATATTAGACACAAATATGGTATACAAGATATATTATTTCCATTAATGATGGAAGCTGTGGATATGAAATATCCAGGTTGGTTTCAACATGAAACTTGTGGGCTCCATCGGAAAAATCTTGCATACTATATGATGAAAGTTAAAATTCATAAAGATCTAGAATGGTTAGGAAATAAAATAAGAAAAACATCTTATCGCCACAAACCTGTGCAAAAATTAATAAATGTTCAAAGTACGTGAAACAATTCTGGACAAACTAAGTTGGCAATTTTTAATACTATAAATTTATGCTACATATACAATCAGAGGCGATTTAACGTGAGCTGACAATTTATATTTATAGTATATGCATGCTTATAGTCAGAGGCGATTTAACGTGAGCTGACAATTTATATTTATAGTATATACATGCTTATAGTCAGAGGCGATTTAACGTGAGCTGACAATTTATATTTATAGTATATGCATGCTTATAGTCAGAGGCGATTTAACGTGAGCTGACAATTTATATTTATAGTATATACATGCTTATAGTCAGAGGCGATTTAACGTGAGCTGACAATTTATATTTATAGTATATACATGCTTATAGTCAGAGGCGATTTAACGTGAGCTGACAATTTATATTTATAGTATATACATGCTTATAGTCAGAGGCGATTTAACGTGAGCTGACAATTTATATTTATAGTATATACACGTTTAGAGTCAGTCGTGTGTTCATTTGCAAGAAATGCTCTCCCAATAATTTCTTGCTCAAGAAATGGGGGACAAAGTGAGAGCTTTTTTTCGCAACATCGGTATCCCAAAGATCGGCTAAAATGAGGGTGGTCGAGCTACGGAAAATTATGACACTGCTGAGATGCGGTGTCCTTTACGTACGGCGCCGATACCTCGTTCACAGTTTGCAGATGTTGGGGTTACAACGGGGGATGAGCAATTCAGGTACGGACATATGTATTCCCAGGTTGATTTTTCTAGGGTACTTCATGACACATCGTGCGGCCCGAGAGTCCGACGTGTTCGGCAAATTTTCATAAAAATCGATATTGTCAGTTATTATTACATGTAACCATACTATTTTCTATATCAGAACGGGAAATTTTACGGTTATGATAAATATGATTATAACACGTGGTATCATAGGGCTCCAGGCGAAGATCCACTTTAAAAAAATCTAACGCGCCACTAGTGGGACCTCAAAGGTGGTGTGGAAGACCACGAGATAATTTAAATTACACTGTTCAACACGAACTTTGATCTGCAATATGCATTATTGGTTAAAAAATTCTATTTGGACCGATGAGTTAATTTTCTTTTGACCTATAAAAATGGGCCGATGTGTTCATTTTCAATGCAATACTTTTGCATTTTTAAGAAGAATTAATTGGTTTTAGTTGTTGCAAAAAAATGAAGATTAAAATAACTTTTATTTCCAAAAGGATGAAACTAGACAAGATCATTAGTTTCTAAATGCACAAGGCCCTCGATTCATTTGACACGCTGCTGCAAGAAACGAAGACAGATCCTACAAAAATTGGATGTCTCTCTCATTTCTCAGCTACAGTACCATCAGTACCATCACGTGGACTGAGCAGCCAGTTCTGCTTGTGTATCGAGAGGAGACGGACGGCAGTCAGACACTTAAAGAAGCATCAGAAATGTAAGTACCTGTACCCCTAACAGTTCTTCCTATTAATTTATATAATCTAATCTAAATTCACATAATCTATACTCATAAATTATAAACAACACATATTAATTCATTTTTTACTGTTTTCATAATTTAATAATAATTTATGTTTTTAGACCACTAAACGTCTGAATTTGAAAATGGAAGTCACATTTCTGAAAACGTCGTCGACGTCTACGACGACGACATCGCCGCCGACGTCTACGACGACGACATTGCCGCCGACGTCTACGACGACGACATTGCCGCCGACACCTACGGCGACGACATTGCCGCCGACACCTACGGCGACGACATTGCCGCCGACACCTACGGCGACGACATTGCCGCCGACACCTACGGCGACGACATTGCTGCCGACACCTACGGCGACGACATTGCCGCCGACACCTACGGCGACGACATTGCTGCCGACACCTACGGCGACGACATTGCCGCCGACGTTAATTCATCAAAATATGATGGTATGTAATGATATTGTTAAACAGATATGTATACTGCCAGTGGAGGATAGAAGTATTTCGTACACCTTTTAAAACAGAATAACTTTGTTATATTTGTACCAAACGACCTGATTTTGTATAATCAATTAGAAGCATTGGTTTACTAAATGATTTGCAAAAAAGATTTCCTAAGAAATACAATTTACAAGGTTGCATGCAAAAATAAAAAAAGTATTTTTTAAAACTTTTTTATTTGGTCCCTTAATGAAAATTTAAAATATGTATTATTGTATTAATGATTATATTGATAATGTACTTTTGTGTGAATTTCAGAGAATCAACGATGCCGCGAGACGGGCTGTGAATAGAGAAATGAGGAAGATGAGGAAACAAATGGGAAGACGGCCTCCCGCGCCTAACTTCACCTCTTCCCCATATCCTATCCCTAATTACCTTCCCCCGACATATCCCCCCTCCGTATATCCCCCCTCCGTATATCCCCCCTCCGTATATCCCCCCTCCGTATATCCCCCTACCGTATACCCTCCCCCGACATATCCTCCCCCGACATATCCTCCCCCGACATATCCTCTCCCGACATATCCTCCCCCGACATATCCCCCCTCCGCATATCCCCCCTCCATTTACCCTTCCTCGACTTATCCACCCACCGGCTACCCCACTTATCCCCCACCCTTCCCATATTATCCACAAAGATATTAGTTAATAAGTAGTTTATAAGTTTTTTTTGGTATTTTTATATTTTCGTTTTTTATATATCGCACATTTTATATATTTAATTTTTAAGTAGTTTATAAGTTTTTTTGGTATTTTTATATTCTTTTTAATTTTTAAGTAGTTTATAAGTTTTTTTTGGTATTTTTATATTTTCGTTTTTTATATATCGTACATTTTATATATTTAATTTTTAAGTAGTTTTAAGATTTTTTAATTTCTTCAACATAGCGTTGTACACATTTTATATTACATGCTACATTAAATTATACCTATATATTACGACTACATTCAGAACATTTTTTTATACTTTTCCTTCTAACATTTTCTTATTCATAAAAAAGTTTGTTGGACAGTGTAATTGGGCGATACGCGATATGTACTACATTGTAACGCGTGCGTTTCATTCTTTGACTGGTCGGGTGCTCGGTCCTTCCTACAGCATTCGAACGCGGCTCAGAAGATTATTCGAAGTCGAATAAACCGTTCAATAAAGATACACATGAAAATGAAAAGTTTATTCAACGCAAAAACATAAATTTTCGTAGAATAAAACATCATTTTTCATGCGTGCAATAGAGATAACCAGGATTATTTTTATTTGACGCGTGACGAATAATTTTTTTATCTCTTATATTGGCTATTTGAAATTCTTAATTCAATAAAAACTTGTCTATCTCTGCTCCTACAATTATATTATATTTGTCAGCGATTTGAATTTCTAGACGTTCCTACACTTTCCCTCTTCGCGAGGGGACGGTTGTATATGTTTTCTTTGCGAAGACGCTAAGCGGAACGAAATGCGAGAACAAGCTTTGGGCACGTCCACTTAGAATTATCGCTATTTTTCCACATATGTTTTCCACGTAGCACAGTGTGCCGTCTAATGGAGAAAAGTCAGATAATCATAGTGTGTAAGATCTGCAAATTTATGTATGTTAAATTTTCATAACAAAACGTAGTTTCTGAACCTACATTCAACTTTAACTGAATATATCAATTTGTTATTAAAGTTGAAACTGAAACTTCACTGTCAAATTCCGTGCATTTTTTTATACATATTAATTCATCCACATAATTCTTTATCGGAATCAGTCGAAACTTTATTCGGAACAACATGTCAAATAAAATTTATTCCATGTTTCTAGATATTTCTGTTTTCAGAGATCGATTCTTGGAACAATTATGTATTTAAAAAAGTATAAGGAAGTATGTTCATTTATGAAATATTTTTAAATTAAACATTCAGGTATTTGATATGAAATTTGTATTAGGAATTCTAGATTTTTCTAAAATAATGCTTCAATACTTTCTTACGTACAATATTTCTAGGAATCTTTTGTTCTTGAGTGTTACTTTTAATATTTGAAACCTCAAAAATCAACACTAAAACCTCGTCTGAAATATGGCGGAGAATATAACATTTGATGATAACCCATATGGTTTCGTGATGATTCGTCTTCTCACCGACGCGTCGCGACGAGAATCTCTCCTCAGTGGTCTTCTGCACCGACGAAATGTCGTCGATGCTTCTGTTTCTCACTCCAGTCAAAATAAATCCCAGAGGGCGTAAGAGAACACCGAAATTTTCGTGGGACACGTAGTCCCGTAAGGCTGGCAGTCTTTAACAGTATCTCGTCGGTGGTGCGGTCTGCCCTTACCGACGGCGTCGCCCTGTATGACGACATTCGCCGTATCACCGACGAGATACTGTTAAAGACTGCCAGCCTTACGGGACTACGTGTCCCACGAAAATTTCGGTGTTCTCTTACGCCCTCTGGGATTTATTTTGACTGGAGTGAGAAACAGAAGCATCGACGACATTTCGTCGGTGCAGAAGACCACTGAGGAGAGATTCTCGTCGCGACGCGTCGGTGAGAAGACGAATCATCACGAAACCATATGGGTTATCATCAAATGTTATATTCTCCGCCATATTTCAGACGAGGTTTTAGTGTTGATTTTTGAGGTTTCAAATATTAAAAGTAACACTCAAGAACAAAAGATTCGTAGAAATATTGTACGTAAGAAAGTATTGAAGCATTATTTTAGAAAAATCTAGAATTCCTAATACAAATTTCATATCAAATACCTGAATGTTTAATTTAAAAATATTTCATAAATGAACATACTTCCTTACACTTTTTTAAATACATAATTGTTCCAAGAATCGATCTCTGAAAACAGAAATATCTAGAAACATGGAATAAATTTTATTTGACATGTTGTTCCGAATAAAGTTTCGACTGATTCCGATAAAGAATTATGTGGATGAATTAATATGTATAAAAAAATGCACGGAATTTGACAGTGAAGTTTCAGTTTCAACTTTAATAACAAATTGATATATTCAGTTAAAGTTGAATGTAGGTTTAGAAACTACGTTTTGTTATGAAAATTTAAGATACATAAATTTGCAGATCTTACACACTATGATTATCTGACTTTTCTCCATTAGACGGCACACTGTGCTACGTGGAAAACATATGTGGAAAAATAGCGATAATTCTAAGTGGACGTGCCCAAAGCTTGTTCTCGCATTTCGTTCCGCTTAGCGTCTTCGCAAAGAAAACATATACAACCGTCCCCTCGCGAAGAGGGAAAGTGTAGGAACGTCTAGAAATTCAAATCGCTGACAAATATAATATAATTGTAGGAGCAGAGATAGACAAGTTGTTATTGAATTAAGAATTTCAAATAGCCAATATAAGAGATAAAAAAATTATTCGTCACGCGTCAAATAAAAATAATCCTGGTTATCTCTATTGCACGCATGAAAAATGATGTTTTATTCTACGAAAATTTATGTTTTTGCGTTGAATAAACTTTTCATTTTCATGTGTATCTTTATTGAACGGTTTATTCGACTTCGAATAATCTTCTGAGCCGCGTTCGAATGCTGTAGGAAGGACCGAGCACCCGACCAGTCAAAGAATGGAACGCACGCGTTACAATGTAGTACATATCGCGTATCGCCCAATTACACTGTCCAACAAACTTTTTTATGATGTCTCGATTCTCACTATGCAATTCTTATAGTGTTTTCGCGCTGATTTCGAATCTGGCCTTAATTTTTCTCCCAGACTCACAGTTTTTGAGAAATTTAAGTTAGAAAAAAAACACATTTTTCAACTTTGAACAAAGGTTGTGATATTATTATAAAAGATGTTGTATTGTTCTTTACAGCAAAAGATTCTCTAGATTTTCCCGAATTCAGTGATGTACAATAGTAATACATTATGATTGTTTAAACATGTTTAAACAAAACATTAAAGACGGAGATGCACCGCTTTTGCACCTTTTTTTGATGATACTTTTTAATTTATCTGAAAAAATAAGGGTCCAGTGGAAAATCAAACTACACCACGCGATAGAGCAGACTTTTATCTTGCGAAACCACCCTGTCAGACAGGGCCGCCGCGTGCGGTTGTGCAGGTTGTGCACCGCACACGGGCGCTTCATCAAAGGGGCGTCACAACATTAACAGTAAACAGATTTGCTAAGTTCAAAAAAAGGTAATTCAAATTATTTGCATGTCTAAAGAGGGCGCACTCTAAATTTCTTTTGCACACGGGCGACTCGTACCCACGCGGCGGCCCTGCTGTCAGATTTCGAACATCGACGTTTTTACAGAACCAGAAAGCAAAATATCATCGCGGAACACGAGTCGCCGCCAGTGGTGCTCTGCCCTAGCGTGGTCGTTTGAGGGGATACGGCGCGCGGCGCGCGGTGGTGTCTCTCCGTCTTTAATGATTGTTTATTAATGTTTAAACAATCATAACGTATTAATAATGGATATCACCGTATTCAGAAAAGTCTACAGAATCTTTTGCTGCAAAGAACAATTCAATATCTTTTATAATACCGTCACCACATTTGTTTAAAGTTGAAAAATAGGTTTTTTTTCAAAGTCATGTTTTTCAAAAACTGTGCGTGTACGAGAAAAACTAAGGGCAAATTCGGAATCAGCGCAAAAAACTCTATAAGATCCACCCATCAGTTATATGAAAACATAAAAAAAGTTGAAATTTGTTGGACAGTGTAATACACGTACTGCAAATTTCATCAAAATCGGTTGGCGTAGAAGAAAACAACACGCATAGAAAGCAGGGATTGAAAACTATTATGAAACCCAAGATGATGTTATAACTGTTATAAGAATATCGATATTGTTTTATATCGGTTACGGTTCCGGTTCCGGTTCCAGTTTCGATTCTGTCATTTTAAATTCCGTATTGTGTTCGGCATTATGTATTTATTTAGGGTATACGGGCCGCCCGATTGTCGAGCTGCCGAAGAGAGTAACTCGACTTCGCCGGACACGTTCGGAAAGAATCGGACAAGTTCGGACGAGCGAGTTATTGCGATACCCGAGAACATCTCTGCGTTCTTATGAAATAGATAATTGCAATAATGGCATTCTATCATAACTTATAACGTAATTTTTATTATATAAACACTATTTATTATTTGAGTAGTTATTCATTGTTATTTATCATGTAAACAATTGTTACATACATTTTTTATAATTTGTTTCTACACTCCATATTTGGATTATTATTTCAATAATTTCTTGTTAAAATAATTGTTTAAATAAATTATTATGGAGATAATACTTCAAATAATAAATATAGAAATAATTAAACAAACAATTACTTTAACAAGAAACTATATTGAAATATGTAAGAGATAGCCTGGATTAAAACAGCAAATGCGAATCAACTTTATTTAAACGCCTTTTTCCGGAGACTGTTTCTTGTTCATTTCGTTTTCGACGTTCGCTTCGTTTTTGACCTTCGCTTGTCGTTGGCTACGAACCGCTTGTAAATAACATTTACAATACACCGGGTGGCGTAACATGAATAACAGCAACATGAACAACAGCTTACAAATATTAGTTCAAATAATAAATATAGAAACAATTTATAAAATTTGTTTATTTAAAAAATAATTTTAAGAGTACATTAGTATTGAAATAATAATTTCAATAATGAATATAGAAACAAATTACTCAAATGTATTTATTTAAAAATTGTTTAAATTATAAATAACAATAAATAACGATGATTACAGAATATTTTTCGTTTACGAATCATTGTTTTATGTATAATTTTCAAATTAATTTTAAATTCCAATACTTTTTTAGGATATTACGTGGTAATTACTTTTGTTTTTCCTACATCTATACACTGTCGATTATAAAACGATAACTACAATGGTGAACAATAAGGGACATAAGAAAGCAATAAGAGTGCGTAATGAAATTATACAATAAAAAGTAATTTTTTTTCTAAGAATTACAGAATGTGGGTAATGTCAGCATTCTACATTTAATTATTATCTGCGGTACTGAATCTATTTACCTACGCCACTGACGCAGTTTCATGTGGTTCACGAACAAATGATTTATTTAGGTAGAGAGCGCTGACCACCAACAGTATTTCGTCGGTGGTAGAACTTTTAGCGATGTGGTCTTTCAGGTCACTGTAATTTCTACCGTTACCACCCCGCCCATTGCGCCCACTTACCGGACCGCGGAATAGCACGGGCGCTGGCAGTCTTTAACAGTATCTCGTCGGTGGTCTCGGTTCGACTCGACTCGAACTCGGCTCGCATTTGCGAGTTCGATGGCAGCCCTGCCTGAAGGAGGTGTAGGCCACGTGCTATGACTGCAGACTTTGTGCTGCTGCGTTCATTTTTGGAGGCTCCAGTGGCGCCCACTCCACGTTCTTTCCAGATGCTCTCCACCCACTGCTCCGAGCAGCCTAAAGCGGCGGTCTGGAACAGTCTTGCCAGACGGGGCGCTTTTCACGCGCATGCGCGACGATTTTGACGTCATACGGCCTCAGTCAAGTACGAAAATCGGGTACCTTGTCGCCCCGCTAATTGCGCAAAATTTATTATTTGATTAAATATTAGCAATAACTTATCTGAAATTCTCGCAGCCCGCTGTTCTTTCGCGCCTCGTGTCGTAACGGACTTCGTTAGACGCTCCCACTAATAATAGTCTCCTACTATTTTCCCCCTAGTAGTACCCCACAAACTTCGGACGTAGATACGTTCCTGTCGAAATTCGCGCATGAGCGTGAAAAGCGCCCAGTCTGGCAGCTCTGGTCTGGAATGGTAGGGCACTCCACGTGCACTCCAGGCTCTGGTCTCTTCCTGCTCTGTTCCAGACTTGGCTATCAGGGATGGTCATCCTGACAGGTACTTCTACACTATAAATATATAGTGCTTATAATATTATATTTTGATATTAAACCTGTTCAATACTTTTCTAGTGAAAGTGTTCAAAGACAGAGCATGAATCCTAATGATAATAATAATGATAATAATAATGATACAAAATCAAATGACAATTCTGATGATGATGTCACATTGGAAAACCAAGAAGAAGATTTAACAATATTGAAAAAATCGTTATTAAAAAGGTATACCTATATTTATATATTATAGTAAAATCTATGAATATAAACATAAATAAAAAAATAATATAACATAATATTAATTAATATTATATTATATTATTTATTCAGAACATACATAAGGACAGCGTGTGTAAAGAAAGACCACACCTCTAGAAAATTTAATGTACTATGCATATCTTAATAAGTGATGACTGTTAAAAAAATTAATGATTTTTTCAGACAAAGTAACGATGCTCAATCACTAACATCAGTAAAGCGTGCCCGCAAACATGTTTCTAATCCGCGTTACATAGGAGATTTGACAAGAGAAGACTTTACTTCTGATATTGCTTATGGAACTGTCAATGATTACTTTAATAACTTAAAAAAAAAAAGTATTAACCCAAAAGGTAAGGCGACTAATTAAAAAAGTGGAAAGTTTACAGTCATTGTTGAATCATCTTAAGGAAAGTGGATTAATAACGTCAGAAGGATCTATGGCATTAGAAGTGAGTGTTCAAAATCTCACGCGAGCGGATCATTTCACCTTTATAATATATTACAATACTTCGCTGTTCTGTACATTTATTCAATTTTTTTAAAAATATATATTAATTTTGTTGCATTTTACTTTCGATTATATAAATTCACCTTTCTTCGCCTCCTCATCCTTTTCTATCCAATATTCTTAATCACACGAATTCCTACTTATTTTTTCAGTGTTGTTCATGTCCAGCTTTATCGGAGCTCATTAAGAATATTTTAATTAACAAGAAAACTAAAACATATCCTCCCGAATTAAAAGAATTTGCATGCACATTATTATTTAATTCGACATCAGCTTATAATTATGTACGGGAAAAGTTCATGAAATGTTTACCTCATCCTCAAACGATTAGAAAATGGTTCTCGAAGATAGATCTTAGTCCTGGTATAAGCAAACCAGTCATAGATAATTTAAAAAATCTGATTGACAGTAATGCAGCTAAGGGTGTCAATTTACAATTTGGTATTCAAATGGATGAAATGTCTATTAAAAAAGGAATTGAGTGGGACGGCAAACTGTATCATGGACTGGTAGATTTAGGTTTAAATAACGAAGAATCTGATGAAGCGACGTACGCTTTAGTGATTATGCTTGTTTGTTTGAATGGTCATTTCAAAACCCCAATTTCTTATTATTTCATAAGAAGTTTAACAGCAGAAGCTAGAGCAAACATTTTAAATGAAGTTTTAATCACCTTGTATGAAAACGGTGTAACCAATATTTCGTAACTTACATTTGATGGCATTAGTACAAATATAGCGACGAGTAAGCAGCTTGGCGCTAATGTTGAAGATATTGAGAAATACTCATATTTTGAGCATCCTGTGAGCGAAGATCACATTGTCGTTGTACCTGATGCTTGCCATATGATAAAATTAACTCGAAACACACTTTCTGAATTTAATTTGATCGATAAAGATGGCAAAATTATAAAATGGAGTTACTTAAAAAAACTCGTTCAATACCAAGAGAATGAAAAGTTGCACCCAGGAACAAAGATCCGTCGTCGACATATACAATTTCAAAAAGAGAAGATGAAGGTGAAACTCGCCACTCAAACTTTAAGTACCGGAGTTGCAAACGGTTTAATGTTTATGAAAGTACATTATCCAACAGAATTTGATGACGTAGATGGTACATCGAGATATTGCTTAACACTGAATGATATTTTTGATTTTTTAAATGTAGGAAGAAAGTTTGGAAAGAACAAGACACAAGACTGTATAACAGAACAAAATTATCAAGAAATGGAAGCAAGAGTTTCATGTTATATAGAATATCTAAAAGGCTTAAAAATTATTAAAGGAAATACAATTATGCCTATTCTTAAAAGCAAACGTCGCGTTGGCTATTGATTTCTAAAATTTGGTGGACACGGTTCCACTAATTTCTCTTCGGCATCAGAAATTTTTGACATTGATTATTTATCCACTTGTATCGTTGATGATTCCATTAAGATTTATGTGTCCGGTTACGGGTCCCATTCTGTTGCAAAAAAATTAAATTATAATATATGTAAATTATTAATTGTGGAGAATAAAGTAACAACTGTATTTACTCACATGCGTGCAATAATGAATGCCGTAATAAATGTTCCTAATTTGAAATCAGATTTTCTAAAATCTATAAATCATAAAAACATTTTATATAAATAATATATATTAGTAGACAACCAGATATACATCATTTAGCATTTTTAGATAAATGCATTTGTGGTAAAAATTATCACAGTATTTTGTTTAAATTATTATGAATTTTTTCTAATATTTTACTGAATGATTAGAAATTAGGAATTAATGCACATATCATTTCTAAAACTTTACAATTATAAACTTATCCTTTATAAGACGATATTATAATACATATAATATATTACCTGCACGACTTTTCTCTTCAGTAACTAATTACCCAACCTCTTTGACGTATCACGTAGTCATTTAACCTGTTCGACTTCATCGCAATAATTTCGTCTATTTCAGGCTTCTATTGACTTATATATTACTCAATTCATTTTCAAATGTTGATATAAATATTTCCATTTCAGATTGCATTGTCTGTAAAATATAATTAAAGAAATCACAAAGCATCGTGTCCATTGCTTTTGAACTAACTTTTTAGAGATGGAATTTACTTATCTAAAATATTTTAACCAGATTTCAGCATCCAATTGATTTTCGTCTCGTACCATTTTGAAGAATCGCCCATTAAATTTTCTCCCACACATTGCCAATACATATGTATACGTCTTGGACTAGACTGGAACAGCATTTTTCTCGTAAACAGTAAGTATTCCACAAAAGTGGTGGAAGAAAAGTCGCAGCATATCTTAGTGGCACTACGATAACCTAAAACAATTTTTCAAGAATATATGTAATTATTATATTATGTATATAAATAAAGGTCAATATAAAAATACAATTATTTTTAAACATATTGCAAATACACAAGACTAGTTCCAAAACTAAAAATTAGTAGAATGGTAAATAATAAGTCAAACATTGCAAATAACATTAAAAAATAATTAGATAATATACTTACAAGTTTTTCAATATCAATAGTTAAACCATGATAGATAGCACCACGAATCACTGTCTTTAAAACAATTATTTCTGCAACACATAAAATATAACCCATTTGAAAATTCAATATTTGCTTCACTCATCCTTTTTTTAAGAGTTCTCAGTATATCGCTTATAATACTTACAAAATAACCTTGGGAGTTGTATACAAAATAAATTACTAAAAACCGTAACACTTTCTCATATTTTCATCAACTTTTCATAATAAGCACATCTTACACAATCACCTATAAAACTAACATCACTGACAAATTCTGATACTACAGATAGATTATGCCACAGCCTACTTTAATACTAGCCGTGCTGAAGGTAAAATGGCAACACTGTGAGAGTCCGGTTTTCCGATTGATATATATCTGTATATATTGATATATATAGATATATCTCTAATAGGACTCTCGCAGTGTTGCCAAGTTGTTCAGCATGGCTAGTATTACAGTAGGCTGTGATTATGCATAGAAAATATAACCATAAACTAATCACACAGCTCAACTCACGATGGTAAACTTCAGCTTGAATTCTTTCTGTGCGCAATCCGTCATTTCAATTCTACGTGTGTGCAATATTGCCACTAATCAGTGAATATTGCCGTGTGCGGAAGAACCTTAGACCATATATACCAATAGACCCGGCAGGGGTATAGTATGTGTATAGGAAAACCGATTCTGCAGC
Organism: Lasioglossum villosulum; assembly: GCA_963971365.1. Taxonomy (NCBI): domain Eukaryota; kingdom Metazoa; phylum Arthropoda; class Insecta; order Hymenoptera; family Halictidae; genus Lasioglossum; species Lasioglossum villosulum. Next base: position 400,139 of record CAXARU010000054.1, read on the forward strand.
TCAGCAAAGATAAACTAAGGCTAACGAACGTCGTGGCGTCACAAGATAAGTCTTGAGATAATTTCAAAATGGCTGAAACAGCAAACCGACGCCGACAATACTCCATTATACATATGCACCTGCTTATACTAGGTTCGCACTGTCATTCATCTACTTTTTTTGAAATTTATGACTATATCATAATAAATGGTATTACTGTAGAATTTTTTAAGAATCAATTACTCTCTGTCTCACTCTGTCTCTCTCTCTTTCTTTTAAAAATCGAATATTGAAAAATCGATTCTAAAAATCGATTTATTTCATGAAAATAATCGATTAAACATCGACATCCCTACTGTGGACCTACTTATACTAGGTTCGCACTGTTATTCATCTACTTTTTTTCAAATTTCTGACTATATCATAATAAATGGTATTTCTGTAGAATTGTTTTAGAAAAAAGATTTAGATATTTAGAAAATATTTTCAGGTAAATTACGCAAAAAATAGTAGTCGTCACTAAGGGAGTCATAAAGTGACCAGAGAAAAGAAAAGGTAAAACGGGACCCGTATTAAACCGGTAGAAATTATGTAGTATGATAACTATAATGTACTATAGTAATGTAGATTAATAGATTTATGAGCATAACTATCTTCATTATGTTTGTTAAATAACAAATTTATTTAGAATAAATTTTTTCCAATAGTTTGTTTGTTGTTTTGTATTTATCGCGATTTTGAACATGTACTAAAATACACACGAACCGTATAGTAAGAAATTAAGGATCCGTGCATACAGCGCGTTCAAGCCCGGCGACTGATGCGTTTATGTTTTGCGAGAATCGAAAAGAATTCGATGGAGGAACAGAAACGCATCAGTCGTTGGATGTCACACGTGCCGAACGGATCTGCATTCAGTTATTCACGGATTAGCCATCACGTTGTCAAAATGTCTTTCGAACACGTGGCGAAAGAATTGCAGAAAATTCGCAATTCTAATAAATTATCTAAGGAAGATTCACAGGTAAGTTTGCAATAATTATTTAATAATATTATTTAATTAAAAACTAATTCCTTTACTATAGTCATCTCATTTATGAAGAAATTGTTAGAAACTGTTATCAATCTTACTCAAATCAATCTACTCAATCAAATCGGCAGAATCTCTGCTTCAATCTGACTTTCGGTTTATGGTATTGTGATCATTTCTCGCATATTTTAAGCATATTCTCAGAAACACCTGGTATATCGAAATCTTAATGAAATTAAAAAAACAAACGAAGTGCCTTAAAGAAAAAGAAACGCTCTTAATATTGCTTTTTAACCGACTTCGAAAAAGGAGAAAGTGACTAGTTATTTTCGCTTTTTTTCTATGTATGTTCACCGATTATGCCGAGATGGATGGACCAATCGGTACGAAACCTTTTGCATCTTGTAGAGTATGTCCCTCGGGTGGTCCTGTTATAAAAAATTAGCATTTGTTAATTCCTAACGATTTTTATTTTAAAAAGAACGTAATGCTTCATTTATATTTAACCGACTTCTTCTGCGTTTGTTCAGCAAAGAATGTACCGATCGCGATGAAACGTTTCACATTTATGTAGTAGGAGATATTTCCGCGATGATCCACTTGCAAAAATTTATGTTATTTATTATTGTTAATAACTATTGTTGTAGCAAAAATGACCTATTCGTAAATTAAAAAAAGTGTGAAATAAAAAAAAATGATACCGACTTCGAAAAAAAATCTACAAAAATACACTAAAAAGTATGAATTAATTTCCATTTTCTAAAATAGTAAATATAATACAATTTTTCTCGGAGGCGGCGTAAAGTGGAAAACTATCGAACTGGAAATTACAACAATTATATAAATTACAACATTTTTTAGTGCATTTCTTAAAATTTTTTTCTAAGTCGGTTTCATTTTTTTGCACAAAATTCTACGAAATTTTTGCACTTTCTAGAGCCAGTTAAATTTAAAAGGCCAACATTTATTTTAATGTTGAATAACTCGAATAAAAAAAATCGCACACTAATCAACAACCACACATTTTACGCAGGAAAGATAGCTGTTCCAAATGATGTTAACGTGATTTATCAAAAAAATTTGTTTAACCCTGTGTGATGTTACAAAGTTGTACAAACTTTTTGTTAACCGTCAATGTTGTCTTTATCTCGCTATAACTTTGTAAAAAAACAACATAGCAAAATTTTAAAAAAGAGAAATTGAAAGTAGAGGTTCCATGCTTTGAAACCATTGTTTAACGATATGGAGGTAACAATTTTGGTCAGAGTTATGATTATGTAAATTTGTAGCAACTTTTCGGGTTCGCACAAGTGATCCCTTAATTTTTTTGAGGAGTCTATATATGTGTATATGTATATTATAAATAATTATTTAATAAATTATAACGGGCAAGTGAAAGCTTTTGAATTCGAAGAATTGCAAACTCTAATTGTTATTACAGGTCTTGCGAAACCTGAGAGTTAAGCTGCAAAACCCAATATTGCAACAACATCAAGTGGAACCACGCGCAGGATCTCGTCCTCTAACCAAAGCAGAGAGGGAAGAGTTCGAAAAATACGCGACCATCCAAAACGGCCCTTTCGATTCGGCGGAGGACGAAGTGATAAAAAAAAACTGGAATTTATTCTGCAAGGTTTGTTATTTGACACCATTATTTTATACAGAGTGAATCGTGACCAGTAGAAATTACTCTGTCGTTAGTATTCCGATCGAAAATGTTTTTATCAGGTATAGAGAGGTTTCACGCGATTATAGCAAATTTTTCGTCAACTCTTTCTTTTTATGATATTTCAAGGTTACTTTCAATATTTTGCAAATACACCCATAATTTTTTTCATAATATTTCATAATTTCATTAATTTTCATTCATTTCGTATCATAACGTTAAAAAATTGCAAAAGATTGCTTTTTTTACAAATAATTTCTTTTTGTAAAAAATGTTTTTTTTACAAAAAACCATGCTATACCTGATAAAAAATTTGTATAACAGAGCAATCTCTGCTGATCACGATCCGTGATTCACCCTGGATATAGAGGGTGTATGAAACAATAAATTAAAATATAAATTATTAAATTATTTCACAATTTATTAAATTTTATAATTAATTATACAGGGTGTTCCCTACTTTTCCGACAAGATTGTAGAAGCATGATCTACAAGTGAAAATACAAAAAAAAATGTTATATGAAGTTTGTTTATAAATATTTTATTACAATATTATAGGCAAATATTGAATGTAGCCTGAATAGGTGGGGAACATTCATATCATATTTTAGCTATCACAAGCTAGTTGTTTCAATGATAGAATCATAGAAAATCATAGAAAAAGATAATGAACGATCAAAATTTCCGACTCATAGAAGAAGATCGTATGGGATGGAAAGAGACATAGTTCATAGCATTTCCCATACGCTCTTCTTTGCGTCGGAAATTTTGATCGTTCATTATTTTTTTCTATGATTTTCTATGATTCTATTATTGAAACAATTGGCTTGTGATAGGTAAAATATGATATAAATATTCTTGATTCAATATTGTCTAAATGTCTTGCAAATACTGCATCGAGAGTTGTTCTTGATCATGTCGCTTCATTATGATGATTTACCATTTCTAATCTTAATTTACTTCTAATCGTTAGTAGACTGCAAGAAGTTTCACTTCTGTAGCGCGTGGTTTTGTGACGCGTATGATTAAAATAAAATTTTTTTTCTTTGAAAAATTCAAAACCTATACGTCATGTGGTCGGTCATGCCCTATATGCGTTTCGGTTGAGCTTTTTGAAAATTTCATTACTTTTGCGGTAGGACGCATCGTTCCCGAGATACAGCTTCTACTACTTTCGTGTCACAAATTCCGTGATGCGAATTAGGCTGTCAAAAGATGTTTCACTTCAATAAGTTTATTGTAAACTTGATAAGACAATACTGTGTGTATATAATACAGTACCAGAGCTTGACTGTACGTTGACTGTACTCCTCTCTCACAACTCTCACAACGTTCTACCGTTCTCTCCTGCACGCTCTCACCACGCCACTCTCCGCACACACACACACACACACACACACACACACACACGCGCGCGCGCGCGCGCGCGCGCGTCATCGATGCAGCAGATCGCGATTACATTCTCTAACATCCTCTCTTAATCGCAATTTCACTTTAACACATTCATTCCATTTTACAACCAATTATTTCTTAACTTATTGCTTTTGTACTTTTCTGAGATCACACGTCTCTTACAATCTAACAATACTGTTTTTAAACAACAAGATTATTCGTGGGGTACAAAAACTTACTATTCGCTAATGGCTTCGTAAATGTATATGCAGTTTGCTCTGCAGATTTACAATATTTGACATTTATCTCGTTTGCTCTAATTTTTTCTTGCACAAATTGATATTGTACATCTACATGTTTAGACCTTTTGTTGAACGTACCATTCCCTCCAATTTGTATTGCACTTTGATTATCTATATTGAGTTCCGCTGATACTTTGTTTTCGAGCAATTGTTCTACTACACCTTTTCTGTACAGTCTTTCTTTACAGCAATCTGCAACAGCTATAAATTCGGCCTCTGTACTGGACAAAGCCACCACAGGCTGCTTTCTCGAACTCGAACTCACCATTCCTCCAGCGTACTTTATTAATTAGCCTGTAGCACATTTTTCGTTTCTGGGTCTCCTGCATAGTCTGCATTACAGTACGTTTCTATTTTATCGACTGTTTCACCTTTTAAATATTGAAGACCTAAAATTTTCGTGTCCTGTAAATACCTTAAGGTCCTTTTTATATTTGTTATGTCATTGTCTGTGGGATTATTATTGCTGTAACGGTTCTAGTTTCCCGGTAGGCGCTTCCCCGTGATAGCTCGTCGAGCCGGGGTTCGTTGTGAGGAAGCGGTCGGGACGGTGATTCACGAGGCACGTTCGGTGAATAATAAGACGTCGGATCGTGTTAGACGAGTCTCGCTGTGTGTCGCGACGGGGCGTTTTACGGAGCGGGGGTCGCGGTGCAGTGACGCGCGGTTTCGGCGTTGCTGTTCTCTAGAGGGAAGGCGTAGTGTTCGCGGTCCCGGCGAAGGGGTTTTCCGGGGGTCTCTGTGGAGAGATATCGCTTTCGAGCGAGGGGTACGGTGGTGTGTAGCGGGAGCTAGAGTGTGTCGCCTCACAGCGATGGGCGGGCGGTACGGTGTAGCGGAGTGTTGGTTGGGAGAGTGTCACTTCCCGGTGACAGGAACGTGGTACGGTCGAGTGGAGTGACGGTTGGGAACGTGCTGTCTTCTAGCGGCAGGAGGGTATCGCCTTGCAGCGAAAGGTTGGGTGGCGCGGAGTGGAATCTAGAGTGTATCGCCTCACAGCGATGGGAGTGTTTCGCCTCACAGCGAAGGGTACGGTAGAGCGGAGTGGAATCTAGAGTGTATCGCCTCACAGCGATGGGAGTGTTTCGCCTCACAGCGAAGGGTACGGTACAGCGGAGTGATGGGGCTAGTAAGAATTTGCAGAGAGTATACCTATGTATGTCCCGTAGATGATACTCGAGGTTCGTTGTCCCAACGAGAGGATACTGACAACTAGTAACTGTCCCAGTAGACGAGCTGCAGGTGGTCTATCACTTTCCAGTGATTGGACTAGAGTGATTTCTTAGGATTTTGATGGGGCTTTTATATGGTTTACTTGGTGGTGAGGAGCGGTGGTGCGGTAGGGTGTTGAGGGTAGTTTTTGTATATTTGGGTTTTTGGTAAATGTACTGTTTTCGGTGCGGGAAGGTTAAGCGGTTGGAGTGTCAGTTACTCCTTTAAACCGACGCGCTTCGTGCCATCTTCGGCCATCCTCGGTATCGGTCGCAGGTGTTCGCGGCGCGTGTACTTAGTAACAGTCTTGCTCGTTGCAGGTCTGTTACATTGCATCTACTACTAAAATTCAGAACATAGCTTAAATCTGGTCTTGTTTTATTTGAAAGATATAGCAAACTTCCCACCGCTTCCCGAAATAGGAACGATCTTACCTTACCGTGTGTTTCTTCTTTTTTGTTTTTATCATTTTCCTGCATTGGGATAATCATCAACTTTGAATTTTCCATTCCATACTGCCCCAGTGTTATCTCAGTATATTCCTGTTGTGAAAGTTTGATCTCAGAACGAGTTCTTTGCAAGGTTAAGCCCAGAAAATCATTAGGATCTTCTTCCACTTTTACTTCAGAGTCTTTTTTGAGTTCTTCCAATAATTTGTTGTTTTCTTCTTTTGGCCCGATGATTACTCCATCATTAACATATATCGCCAATGCAAGTTTACTGTTTTTAACCGACTTCGAAAAAGGAGGAGGTTATTCAATTGGACCTGTATGTGCCTTTTTTCACTTTTTTTCTATGTATGTTCACCGATTACGCCGAGATGGATGGACTAATCGGTATGAAACCTTTTGCATCTTGTTACGAGCCAGGGCCGCGAATAGCACGATTGGCCGGCGAAGGGTTATTACCCTGGGAATATGGACTGAAATTGTCAGTTAAGAGCGGACGTACCTGATACGATTGTCAGGGAACCGCTAGGATCGGAGTCAAAACGCAGACGTACCTGATACGATTGCCAGGGAACTGCTAGGATGAGTGAAATTTCATGGGTGGACCCAATATGTAATTGGGCGGACTCTGCTGGGAGGTTATACAGTGAGCGGACGTACCTGATACGATTGTCAGGGAACCGTTAGAAGGTTGGACAAAAGCACAGACGTACCTGATGTGATTGTCAGGGAACCGTTAGGTGTGCGGACGTACCTGATACGATTGTCAGGGAACCGCTAGGATGGTTTGGTTATATAGGTTTCGTGGATGATACCAATATGTAATTGGGTACCCACTAGGTTGGAAAATCCCTATGTCGACGATTGGATTGTCATCTACGAATGTGCTGAGTGATAGGATATTGCTAGGATTGTTAGTGGGGCTCGTAACAAGTATAATCTAATCGATACAATCCGAGCGGTAAGATTGTATCCTGTGGGGACACTTGAATTCAATTACTCGATTAGGATTGGTGGAAGAATAATTGTGGGTTTAAAGAGTTTGCACGTAATTAGGAAAGCACAAATATATTCGACTTGTAATTTAGTTATATTTGTATGGATGTCACGCGTAAGTGTGTTTGAAAGAGTGTAACAATTTGAGAATATTACGTAGAAGCTCGATGTTGACGCACTGGAAAAATGCGGGGGTCTCGAAGTAACTCTTTAGAAATGCCTAATAGTTTAAATACCGGACCAGCGGAATCTATACGGTTAATGATTGATCCGAAGAGGATCTTTAGCCCGATCTTACTTGAAATTGACTTGCGAGACACAGCACGACGCGACACGATTCGTGACTACAGAAGTACTACCCCCGACAGGAAAAATGTACAGGTTTATATACCCCAAAAATGAATGGGGTGGTCTGTTCATAATTTAATCGTCGCTTAGGGCCAAACTCTAGTTTTTTGTCAATTTCCACTAAATCGAGCCAGAGCTCGGTCTTCGTTAAAAGGGATCAACTATGATACGAAAGGTTATCTAGGACGTTTCCTGCCAGAGACGAACTTCAAGAGATTCCTGTGAGAAAGTCAACGGAATCTATTCGCTAACCGTCACAATCCTATAGAGTGTGTCCCCCGGGTGGTCCCGTTTTAAAAAGGTTGCAATTGTTAATTCCTAACGATTTTTATTGCAAAAAGAACGTAATGCTTCATTGATATTTAACCGACTTTTTCTGCGTTTGTTCAGCAAAGAATGTACCGATCGCGATGAAACCTTTCACATTTAGTAGGAGATATTTCCGCGATGATCCACTTGCAAAAATTTATGTAATTTGTTATTGTTAATAACTATTGTTATAGCAAAAAACCTATTCCTTGGTGTTTCTCTGCAAAGAATGTACCAATTGCGATGCAATCTTTCACATTTAGTATGAGATAACTATTGTTATACCAACAGTAAGACCAAAAAACCATTCTACGGTATTCTACAAACTCTACTCGTTCCAACTGTTAATACATATCATGCGGCTTATTCTTCCGGGTCCCGATACGAGGTACAGAGAGGCGGAAGAATAAGTAGCTACGGGTATTTACATGTGAAAACCGGGCTACGCCTAGTCGTGATGGACGCAGTCCATCCGCGATAAACAACGTGTATTCGAGGATCTCGACAAATACTTTCGTACTTCGGGCGCCAGGCACACTGAGATGCCACGCAAAATTATCCGCGCTAATAAGAGTCTCGAATTCATGTTCGCGAAGACAAGAATAGCTCGTTATGAGCCAGGATTTCACGTAGGATCGGACAGGACGCTCCCTACGGCGGGAACGGATTTCGTGAATCATTTGTACAATATTTAATGAGAACAGAGAAATATATTTACGGCAGGACGATAAATGTGAAAAGAATTGAACAGTGAAAGGTAATCTATCTAGTTGAAAGTCAATAGGTAAATTATATAAGTTGCGGCAAACGGAAAATAATGAATCGGTGAGATCGGCAATAAGCCGACACGTGCGTGGCTCGCGGAATCAAGAAGGCTGCGTTGGGATTTGTACGACGCTGTTTGCACGTGCGTGATAATCCGCGAGGAACGAAAGCGTACAAATCCCCGATGTTATACGTGTTTCTCGGAATAAATAATATTGCCCGTGTCGGCAGCGATCCGAGATGTTAGGCCGGTGCGGGGTCAAGATGGAATTGACCGATAATTTACAATAGGACTGCGCGCGGCAATTTCGCTAAACGAACAATGCGCGAACGCGTGTTTTCGCACTCGGAACTCTAACTAGTTGCTCTCACTGGGAAACTCGCCTAAGGAACACGAAAAGGGCAGCCGATTTAACGGCACGCGAAACACGTGGTCGTCGAAAAGACGATCCACGTAAAAACCCGATACTAATACACGAACGCTGCTCGAGCCACTTTGAAAAGATCGCGAATCAATACCAATTCATTTCAATGGGAATCTGGAAGGCACTTACCAACGGCAGCAACGAAAGCCTTCGATTATTGGCGGCGGCGTATAATGGTCTTAATAATACTCGGCGCACACGCGATTACAAGATAACGGCAGCAACAACGTTTCGCAAAGCGAGCCTATGCAGCAGTGACGTGAATCTTTGTTGGCTTGAGGAAGCGGAAGCAAGGCATCCCCTACTTGATCGGTTTTTCGCCCACCAATTACTGTCGCTTGCGCGGTGTCGTATGCGCGGAGGCCCGGCACTCGACAGGAAGGGCCCCAGAACTTGCCAGTTTCCTGATTCCCTTAACGATGGTTGCGTTTCCACCGGGAGTGTCGTTAGGCACTCCAGAACCGCTCGAGCCGCTCCTGCAAGGACCGATAATGTTGCGGGACGATCCTTCGTTGTTTTCTTCGTGGTCCCTTAGTCCCTCGTCGGCGTCTCCAGGTTGTTTATCTTGGGCTCGAGGTTCCTTCACGTTTCTTCTGCAGAGGATGTTGTGTTGTCCGGCATTCCGAGTTGGCTTTTGAGACTGTTTGAGAATGAGGATTGGAAAGAATTGTAAGGAGGCTCGACACGGCGCGGCGTGACACTTCTTTATCGGTCGCTCGCTCATCAGGAACTGTTTAATTAACGAAATCTCATGGTAACATACATTTGTTAACAAAACGCTGACGCAACGTATAAATCAATAAAATTATATATAACAGCATAAATCAATAACAGATAAACATATGAGTAAAACAATCAGTTAACCACACGGTGGTATAAACATTCTTACAGAATGGAATGACTGAGAAGAGTGAAACAGGATTGCAGAGTGACTGGAATGAGAGACAGGATGCAAGACTGAACGGAATGGATGCGTGTGGTAACGTGTGAATTTGAATGGAAGAGGAGTGGACTGTATAACTGGAATTGTGAGCAAGAATGTATGGATCTATGTATAAATAAACTATATTTGCACCTTAAGTTTGTCAATGATGTTACACTGTGTAATGAAGTGATATACAATGAATTGAAATAAAGATGACTTTGAAATGCTTCAAGGAATCGCTTTGGTTGACGTTAATCAGCTGGTGATTTGTCGCTGTGAGAGTGAGATGACGGTTGTCACTCTCTTTTATTGTCTCGATCCTCCTGGAAGTTCATCACGCACCGGTGGTTCCGGTTGAGCGCTCGCGAACCTTCCAGAAGGATCGAGAGTGAGAATAATCACGCAACCGATCTATTGCCCGCGTAAGGGTACGTGCACAGTGGATCCGTTTTCGCCCGCTTCGTCCGACGTCCGACGTTGTGTCTCTTTTCCGGACGCTTGAAAAAAGAGACAGATGCGTCGGACGTCAGCCGAATCGGACGAAAACGGATCCACTGTGCGCGTACCCTAAGCCTCGATGGCATACGATATCGCTCGCGGTTTCGGCGGGATCGCGGTGCCGGTTTGACAATAAAAAATCTTGAACAGAGACGGCAGCGTTGTATTTCATTTTTCCGGCGGGTGTTCCGTCGGGGCTCCCTGAGCCCCCGTTACGTTCCTGTAATCTTTCCGTCGCGCCAATTGGCATGACGTTCCCAAATCTTACAGTTTCGGATCTTAATATTTACTAAGTCCCAGAGAGAGCGCTTACAGCTAGCGGTTTCCTGATTATCGTGCTAATGGGAGGTCCGGTCCTTTCCATTGTACTCCCGGCGTTTTCCTACTATTTTGTTATTTTGCCACGTCACATACCATTGATTAAAATAAAATATTAAATACAATACAATCCTTTCGGAGGCGGTGCAAGATTGAAAATTTTCCAAATCACAGATGTTGCTGATTACGATTTCATTGAAATATGGTGGACTTGGAAATCAGTAGGTTAGAAGAGAAAATATATTAATATGTGAAAGCATGTGAAAGAATTTAAGGATTTTCGTAATTTCTAGTGTCGAAAATTTTTAATTTTGCGCCGCCTCCGAAATGATTGTATTGTATTCAATATTTTATTTTCATCGATTGTGTTAACAGTTGGTGTATTCATAGAAATCAAAAGGAAATTTCATACTTTTTAGTGCATTTTTTAAGTGCGATTCGAAGTCGGTTTAATTTTTTTTTATATATTTTTTTTTAGTATGCACCTTTCAGTGCTTAATGGCATCAGTCATTTTCTTCGTAATGTTTCAATAAATTTCTTATTCCACTGTACGGGAGCTTGTTTGAGCCCATAAAGTGCCTTTTTTAACTTGCATATCTTTTCTCGTTCTTCTTTGTATTCTTTCGGCAAATGCATATATTGGGTTGTAAAGAAAGTTCATAGCGTTTTTAAAACAAACTTTAAGGCAAAATATTTATTCTTGTATATAATGTTATTCTACAATGTATTTGCCACTTTGATCTATTACTTTTTGCCATCTATATGGTAGTTTGTAGATTCCATTCTTCCAGAAAATGGTGTCTTTCTGGGAGATAAACTGGTCCACGTGGGTCGAAATAAATGAAAATCTGATGGTGCTAGGTCCGGCGAATATAGTGGGTGAGGAAGGACATCCCACCTAAGCTGGAGTAACTTCTGCCTGGATTGTATGGAGACGTGCGGTCTGGCGTTGTCGTGCCGAAACACGACGTCCCTTCTGTTCTTATCTGTTCAATTTCTGTTCTTATTATATCATCATCAGCAGCAGAAGGCCTACCAGAACGGTACTTTCACACACACACACACACACACACACGCACACGCACACACACACAGAGAGAGAGAGAGAGAGAGAGGGGGGGGGGTGTCCCAAAATTCCTCCGACACCCGAAAATGGGAGGCTATATATGTCGGGATATGTATGTCGGAGGCTGAGGAGCAAGGTTGCCCGTTGAACCCTTCGGAAGCGGACAGTAACTTTATCCACCGATTCGCTCATCTTTCTCACGCACGCGAAAAAGAACAAAAGAACGTCGATACGACAACCGCTGACAAATAACACAATCCGCGATAACGTAACGCAACGGCGAGACACGTCAACGAGCCCACGAGCTTGGCAGAACCTTCGCACGAAAAACTCCACGTCCGTCCTCTACAATTTCTACGCACTGTCCTAGTCTTCTCTCAGAATCTAAAAACGCTCTTGCCTGCAGTGTAGCCAAAACCGTTCTGCCGCTCGTGATCACGTTCAACAAGGTCCCAGCCCATCCTTTTTACGGGGCCTTATTTCGCACCTCTCGTTGCGCCGGCACGGAGAGGGATGCAGGTAAATGAGAAACGTTTTATTGCTTTCGCTGGGCAATTTCAGAGGTACGCCTAAGCATCTGGCTCTCAGCTGCTTAACGGTAAACGCTTAAACTAGATGTCTAAATCATTACTTTAAAACTAGTCTTAATCGTACGCGGGCGTGTAAATCCAAGTAACAATATGGATGTCTTATACGGTGGATGAATGTTACGCGTCATTGCCAACGGGTTGCGTCGCTGCCGTCGCGTCCCGACATATATATATATATGTCTTCCTGTAAATAACTATATAGATAGGCAGTTTTTATGACAAATTTTACCATGTGATAGTTTCTCGCAGCAGCTAGTGCAAGCATTCTCAATGAACTACTGTTTATTACTTGACTGTATATGTCATCGTAATTCAACGTTTCTTCCTTCTGTTGACAACCACGTACAACAAGACGAGCTCTGTAACGTTCGTCTTCCTTAACTTTAAATATCCACTTGCTGCTTAGTATTCTTTTTCCTTTTGCTTCTGCCCAATTGACAAGTTTTATTTATATTTAATGTTTTTTCCTGTTCTACTGCTTCTTGATGCTTTATAGTTTTTCTTCTCCGTTCCCTGCTTCTTCATGCGTTAACAGAAAATACTCATTATATTTCTGTGGAATCTTCCTAATCCTTTTTGGCTATTTTCTGTTTCAGTTGACCCATTTTGAGCTTTCTGTTTCTTGATTTTCTGTATCTACATTTCTTTTATCTTGTTCCAAATCATCTTCTTCTGTTGTCTCATATATGTCATTTGTATCTTCATTTTCACTTTCAGAAGAACTCTGATTTCTTATCGTATTTTCTTCTTGCTCAATTTCGTCTTCTTCTATGTTTATAAGATCTTATTCGATCTCACGCAAAAAGCTGTCCAGACATAATAACGACTCGTTGCCCTATTAAAAGAGTTTCGAGATTTATTATCACAAACTATTTACATTATTTACATTCACTTGTTATAAGAGAAACGACATTTAAGTTATCTCCAACACCTTTCCCTGTATTATTCTATACGTTGACACTTTTATTAAACTCTTTGATTTTCTCTATTCTTTCCTTCTTTCCGCACACGGGGTTATCTTCTTTCTTGATCGATCTGCATGTTCCCTACTATATCGATCTTACCCGACATGTCGTCATGGCACTACGTTTACGTCAAAGAAATATATTTCTTTATATGTTTATGAACCATTTCTTTTGTGAGTTTTTGTTTTTTATTTCACCTTTTGCAAATATTACATCTCTGGACACTATTATTTTTCTTCTTTGGTTATCCCAGAGTTTATACGCATTTTGTGCGTATCCTACAAATTACAATGTCCAACAAATTTCAACATTTTTAATGTTTTTATATAACTGATTGGTGGATCTTATAGAGTTCCCTGCGCTGATCCCGAATCTGCCCTTAATTTTTCTCCTATACGCACAGTTTTTCACAAACAACTTTGAAGAAAAAACTATTTACTTACGCCGCGCCGCGTGCCGTATCCCGACGAACGACCGCGCTAGTGGAAGACCACTGGCGGCAACTCGTGTCGGTCGATGATATTTTGCTTTCTGGTAAGGTAAAAACGTCAACGTTGCAAACTTGACAGGGTGGTTCCTCAAGACAAGCTCCCCCCAGCAATATCTAAGCTATCAGGGTGTAAGCAGGTTGCCCACTTACACCCCCCTTCCCTGGGCCGTTCGGTGGGCTTCGCGAGTCTCCAGCTCGCTCCGCCTAACGACCCCCGGTGACTCCGTTCCTCGCTCGAGGAGCCCTTCAAAGGGCTCCCGGCCGAGGGACGAAGTCTCCGCGCGCGACAAGGAGGGACGAAGGCGCGCACCCCACCCGCGTTCGCCCCTCCCCCACTCCCACCCCCTCCCCCTACCCAACGATCTTTACGTCCCCCCGGGGGGAATCCAACCCTTACCCTGCCGGCGCCGACCAGCTTCCTGGCAGAGCTGTGGGGCATGCGGGCCCAACAGGTGCCAGGACCATTCCCTGACGGGGGTCTATTGATCACCACCACCTTCACCTCACCGGGAGCGTATCCGGCAGCCTCCGCGATGGCGGTGGCGGCCAACTCCGGGTGACCTCGACACCGAGGCCCTGGAGTCGGATATCCGCGCTCTTGGTGGGGGTGTTTACGAAAACACCCGTCCCCGAGAGGGCGACCCGCATTGTAGCCGTTGATCGGCTGCCCTCACCGCGAACCCTCAGCATGAGGGCCACGGTTAGGGCCACGCCGACCGCGAGTCTGCCGGTGATGTCGACGGACTCAAGGCTAAATGCGCCCGTCACCCTCTCCATGGCGCCGGCAAGCGTCGCCTCCACCCCTTCCAGCACGGTCAGTACAACCGCCGCCGTTTTCGGCTGTTGCGGATGTTGCGGCGCCTCGTTCGCCCCCTTCCCCTTCCCCTACCTGCGCAGGGGGACCATCCGTGGGGGTGGTCTTGGCGAAGGATGGTGGGCCCGGAGCGGGCTGCGCTGCGGCCGCTTTGGCCGCCCGCTTTCCCTTCCTCCGGGACACCACCTTCGCCCAGGTACCACCCTCTTCTGTGCCGGCGGTGCGAGGGCTCGTCCCCCCTCGTCATCACCGCAGCGGGGACCTCCTTAGGCGGGGGCCCCTGGGCTTCTTCGCCTCCTTTCTCCTCCACGTCGCCTTCCCCTTCTCCCGGGGAACGGCGATCACAGGTGGAGCTACCTCGGGGCGCTTAGCCGCCCCGAGCAACTCCTGCCTAATATTGGAGAGAGCCTCCATCATTCGGCATTCCAATGCCAGGAACTTATCCTCGACTGCCTTATGACAGTCGAGGATTTCTCCCCTCCCCTGGGCTCTCTACTGTGGCGGGAGTCACCACAATCACCGGCGGCAGCAACACTTCCGCTCCCCCCTCGTTCTCTGTGGGTGGTGGCGTATCCCCCCTTCTTCCCCCGCGGTGCCCCCTGTGTGCCCTTCTTGGGGAACCCGACAGGGCCCTCATACCGGTCGAGAAGGTCGTCCAGAGCTTGTTCTGCAGGAAGCATATGCGTCCCGCAATTGCAAGCGAAACTCGGCGACCTGCTTCTCGCCGGTGCCTTCCACCGCCTCTCAAGTGCACGTCACAAGCTCGTATCCGGCCGCCCGGATACATCTGCTCGAGACGTGCAGCTTCTTCGCAAGGGACCCCTGGAGGCCCTTGGAGACGGTGGACGCCTTGTCCTCAGCCTCCCACGGAGCTCCGAAATGCTGGCTATGCGGCAATCCGCCGCTAGCACCTCTGCGGACGGCAGAGATCTTCGGGAGGTCGGTGAGAAGTTCACCCCCTCCACTAAAAGATCATAAATATCCTTAGGCGGGGATGTCCTCTTTGTGATCATGGGGGGACGTACCTTTCCCTCAAGGGATGCCCGCTCCTCTTTTTCCCCCTCCCCGTGCCTGCCAAAGAGGCGGACGACACGGATGTCACGGACTCAGAGTCCGAGCCCGACATCCATTCCGTCCCCTTCTAAGAGTCTTTTTTTGTGTGGTTTGTCTTTTTATAAATTCTACATCCCGAATATTCCGTTCGAGTTTTTACCCTTCTGTTTCTGCAGTCTTTTGACATATGATCCGTTTTGTCACACACGTAACACCTCATCTCTTTACCTTTACGCCATTCGCTGTGAATTCCTTTTTTGCACATTTCAGCTAAACGTGTTGTTGAACCACATTTAAAGCACTTCTTTTCCATTAAAGCACATCTACCGTTTTTTCACCTCCTGGTGTTGCGTCCCATGCACTTACAAGTATTCTTTAGTTCTCAGGTAAAGTGGTTAATATTTTTGTCATTAGCATTTTGTCTGTTTGGCTTCCCAGTGCCTCTAACTTAAATGCTATATTTCTCAAATAGGTTATGTGTGACGCTATATCAAATATACCCTTGTGTTGATATATAAACAATTCCTGCATTAACGCGCATTTTTGCTGTTCATTGTCCCTCTCATAGATCGCTTTTAATTTTGCCTACATTTCGTAACTTGTATTACATGTTGTAATTTGTAAGAGAGGATCATTTTCAATTGTTGTTATTATTACCTTTTTTAATTTCGCGTCGGTTTTGTTCCAAATCCGCTGTCTTGTTCTCTTCCTTTGATGATTCAACGTTCACCTATTTGTACAAACCCAGTGCTATTAGCAAGATGGTCACTTTGAATTTCACTTCTCTTTTGTCTCTCGGTTCACACATTTCTTAATTTTCTTACTTTTACTATATAGTCTTAAGCTTTTTAGTTTATTTTTCTAGCACCTGGTAGTTGATCTGTGTTTTGATAAACTGGGCCCATAACTTGTGGAATTTCACTTTGCAATATTCTGCACAGCCGCTCCCGTGCTCTCTCAATACTACAAAGGATCTAATAATCCACTACTTTGAACATACAATAATAACTTCATTGTAAACTTGATAAGACAATACTGTGTGTATATAATACAGTGCTAGAGCTTGACTGCACGTGTTCTCTTTCACAACTCTCACAACGTTCTACCGTTCTCCCCTGCACTTTTTCACACTACTCTCTGCACACACATACTCCGTCGATACAGTAGATCGCGATAACATTCTTCGACAAATAATACGGAAGGTCGATTGTGTTTCCTTTGCCTGTACTGACGAGATATTTCTTAACGTACGTGGATCGTTAAAAATTTTTAAGAAATATCTCGCAATGGACCTTCCAAATTATTCAGCTTTAAATCTGCTGTTTCGCAGCTATTCAGGCTACATTCAACATCTTCCTATAATATTGTAATAAACCGTTTATAAATAAACTTCATATAACATTTTTTTTGTACTTTCCTGTTTTTGTACTGTGTATAAATATATTATATAAAATTATAATAATTAATATAAAGTTTATTCTGTTGGAGTTTTCTATGAGGAACCATTGTGACGAGGTTGTAAAGAAACTACACTTTATTTAACGCTTTTCTATGCAGTTTATTGTACACGCTGTTCTGCAGCACGCGGTCACACACAGACTCGACTTCGAACAACTCGATCAGCAAAGATTGACCGTCGCTGCTCATGTTCTCACAAAGCACCCTCACGCTGTGCATGCACGCATTGTGGAGAAACATATTTTCACATATCCTTTAAATTATTTATATATATATATATACACATAATTAAAATATATGAATTAATTTCATTTCTAAAAAAACTAGATATCTAAAAATTCGAATTACTAATTCTAATTAGCTCATTTATATTTAAGATTAATATTAAAATATATTTTAAATTTAATTAACCTTGATACAAAAGGTACAATTGTTTCAGGCCATATCTCCGTTATTAATGATTTTGGTAAAAATATCAATGGAGACAGATAAATGATTCGATGTATACTACATTCGTAGGCCCTACATCTTTTTAGGTGTAACTGAGCATGTGCAATTAACAATTGCAACATTTGTTTAAATAGAAATGCATATTTTTGTTGCACTAATTGATTCCTCTATTTATCCTACGTAAACAATTATTAGGGTACCATAACACAAAATGATTAGTTCTGGAGATATTTTTAGAACCTGTCTTTATTGAACAAGATGTTCCCGTGCTTGACCACAATGTACTAAACGTTTCGACATTATTGTTATAATAGTATCCAGTAGCAATTTGTTATAACGTCATTCAGTAGCAATTTATATATCGTAAGTTGAGCATCTCCTTCGATAAAGACAGGTTTTTAAAATTTTTCAAGAACTAATCATTTTTTTGGTATGGTACACTAAACCTTTTTTACGTAGAATGAACAAAGAAATCAATTAGTGCAACAAAAAGTATGCATTCTATTTAAAGAAATGATGCAGTTGTTAATTGTACATGCATAGTTGCACCTTAAACAAATCTATGGGTCTTCGATTGTTGCTCTCTTCAAACCATTTATATTTCTCTTTTGATATTTTTTGTAAAATGCAATAATAATAGGGTTATGGCCTCAAACAATTGCGTGAAAAACCCTGTATATTTATGAAAAAAATGTCTAAAACAATACTTTTATGATTGGTCTAAAGATGTTTATTGTATGTACATAGACGCATAAATGGGATGTACGAAATGTAAAACCATTTCTATTACTCCGCATAGACAAAAAATGTCATATCAGAAGTAAGCGCGAGAGGCGTAAATTTGTACAATTTCTCTCTGATGGATTACCAGAGAGAACCTTGTATAGCGTGTACCATAGATTTAGGAATTTGTTTGCAGACCACCTACGTAGAAGGTAAAATATACAGGTGTTTGACTACAGGTGGGAGAAAAATTAAAAATTGCAATTTTTTGATAAACTTCTGAAAAGTCCATATCTCGGATTGTTTTTATATTCTGGATTATTACATATGCTAATTACGAATATGATAGTGAAAATTGGCGCAAATGTTATTTTCATAGCGGAAACCTTGAATAACCCTGTTTATCGTGTTTCCATTTATTTCCGTAAATAATGGAACTTTGAAAAATACTTCCAATAAAAGTTGTAGGTCCAATCAAAATACACATTTTATGTTGTGTTGATTTTTGTCATAAAGACAATAGTTTTTTAGAAAAACGATATTAAATGTTCAAAACTCCATATAACTCGTCTTAATTTCATTACTTAATACTGTAAAGGGATACAGCTACGCCCCTCCCTCGCTCACGTGTTTTCCGTATTGTTCGATTTTTAACTTTCCATGTGTAGGGAGACCACCCTCTGCGGGAAGCTTCATTCCCAAAAGGATTAACCTAACCTATTTTTCATACTTCTTTTCTTAACAACTCTTTAACGAACAATAACGTCCGATTAAGTTGTAAGGAAAAGTTACTCATGGTCATGTCACTCATAATATATGTAAAGTACATTGAAATCGAGACTGGCTCCGTATAAGTGAATAATTACCTATTATTTTTCTCAGAATGTATTATCTTTATGCCAAAAATCAATACAACATAAAATGTGTATATTGATGAGACCTACAACCTTTATTGGAAGTATTTTTCAAAATTCCCTTTATTTATGGAAATAAATGGAAAAAACTATGATTTTCATGGTTTCCGGTATGAAAATAACATTTGCTCCAATTTTCACTATCATATTCGTAATCAGCACGTCAAAATAGGTAAGAATTCAGAGTATAAAAAATCGGAGGTATAGGCTGCGGAAGTACACCTCAATTTTTTTATTCTTTAATTTCGTTGTAATTGTCATGGAGAACCACCCGTTAAGTTTTCTCCCAGCTGTAGTCGAAGGCCCTGTACAACATTACTTGTAATATAAGTTTCACAGTGTGTTATATTTATTTTATGTTTTTGTAAATTAAGGTTCCTACCAGAGGAAGATAAAATAATAATCGATCATTTAGAGCGGAACAAACATCTAAACGAGAAACGGAAGTACGCGGACTTGGCACAAGTGCTAAATAGAACACGAGCCGCTATATGGAGGAGATACAAATTGTTGAAACAGAAACGCAATAATACACAAAACTAAGCATTTTTTTTGTTTTGTTCGATATATTTAAAAACTTATATAAAAATAAATAATAAATAACGCCTATAATTATGTTGTAAATTATTTCTATTCCTTCTTTAAAAATTTTGTATTTTATTGATGATGCTGGGTATTCTTAAGAAATAATGCTCTCTATGGACTTTGATCTACTGTATTTACCCTTATCTTTGTACATTTAACATTACACTGCTTTGTAAAGGTTCTTCATTTTGAAATACATTCTCTTGAAATTGCACATTTGCTTTACACGCTTTTACATTCTTTCTTTTTCTTTTCATACATACGCCATTTTGCCATATATACATTCATTCTCATACGTCATACGTTCTTCCGCTCATCAATCGTACCAACTTATCAAGAATTATGTGTAGACATTTTCACACCCTCCCTCAATTCGAATCGTATCGATGAGAATTGCTAATCGTGTATTTGCAAACTGTTTCTATGCTTTACAAATAATTAAAAAATACGCGGTCGTACGAGTCTGAAGGACTCGTAGCCTCCGCGCGTTCGCGTGCGAATTCGGACGTCCGGCCGCTGCCCGCGATTCGATATTATTTCGCGGAACTATCCGATTTCCGACGCGACTCCTGAGGAAGACTTCCGACGCGAGGAGGGAAACGATACTCTCTATCTCAAAGCATCCTCAAGACGGACGCGAGCCGAATTACGAGGACGAGGCGAATCCGCGTCGTCCTCTCACCAAAATGGACGAGCCAACGCTAATATAGAGTCGTGGAATCACTGGTCGACTTACCGTGGTCGTTCGAACGGAACTCGCTGCCCTTCGGTAATTCGGATCCGATCCGGGATTCGGTTCGGTCAGGGCACGGTAACAACGGACTTTACTCCGGACATGAAACTCACTCGCGACTCGGACTTTTGTTCGCGCAAATCGGGACTGAACGAGATTTCGTTCAGCCACGTGTTCGTAGCTCGAATACCAACGCGACAGTGATTCCGCGATCCATGTCGACGGGAAGCATCGCTTCTTGTTCGCTCCCACTCTATTGGCCCTGCAAGTGTGCGACGTCACCCCGTTTTGCGAAAACGGTTAAATAATCACCAATATTGGACCGGACCGACCGTGAACGGGCATGAAACCACTCGTGGACATGAGAGCGCTCCTGAAGGAAAGACTTCCCAAACGATACAAGTAATTAACGCCATCTATTGTGCGTGCCGAGTACGGCGACGTTTCAGGAACGCGCCTAGCGCAGTATTGGCCGAATGGAATACCGAAAAGGCGCCCGCTCAAGGATCCTCCCGGAGAAATAATGGCCACAATTTGGCGAAAATCCGGTACCGGTACATTTGGGGGAAATCTCCACCCACGGAGACGACGTACCGGGACTAAGAGATTCAGTTTGATCATCGTATATGGGTGGTCCGGCCGTCGTCTCACCCCGTTCGCACTGAATCCCGGCGGGGGTGGCAGGAAGAATTCCAGGGGAAAGAATGGTTCTTCCCCGTTCGCCGAAAGGGCGACTATTTGGCGTTGGAAACAGGTCTGGGGCCCAAGGACCTATCCGAGGATGCGATCCTGCGATCATCTAGTCGCGTAGCGGAAAGCGCCAATCGGGAATTCGGCAGGGCCAATAGAGTGGGAGCGAACAAGAAGCGATGCTTCCCGTCGACATGGATCGCGGAATCACTGTCGCGTTGGTATTCGAGCTACGAACACGTGGCTGAACGAAATCTCGTTCAGTCCCGATTTGCGCGAACAAAAGTCCGAGTCGCGAGTGAGTTTCATGTCCGGAGTAAAGTCCGTTGTTACCGTGCCCTGACCGAACCGAATCCCGGATCGGATCCGAATTACCGAAGGGCAGCGAGTTCCGTTCGAACGACCACGGTAAGTCGACCAGTGATTCCACGACTCTATATTAGCGTTGGCTCGTCCATTTTGGTGAGAGGACGACGCGGATTCGCCTCGTCCTCGTAATTCGGCTCGCGTCCGTCTTGAGGATGCTTTGAGATAGAGAGTATCGTTTCCCTCCTCGCGTCGGAAGTCTTCCTCAGGAGTCGCGTCGGAAATCGGATAGTTCCGCGAAATAATATCGAATCGCGGGCAGCGGCCGGACGTCCGAATTCGCACGCGAACGCGCGGAGGCTACGAGTCCTTCAGACTCGTACGACCGCGGATTATTCAACGCGCGTGGCGAATCGAGTCCCGTATCGGCGATCGGACGCGAGAATCCCGCGACAGTCAAAAATCCGTCGCGCCGTCCAACTGCGCTTCGCGAAATTACAGGTCGTCGGTACTGTTTTAGCCTCCGCTGAGACGGAAATTCGCGAAGCGCAGTTGGACGGCGCGACGGATTTTTGACTGTCGCGGGATTCTCGCGTCCGATCGCCGATACGGGACTCGATTCGCCACGCGCGTTGAATAATCCGCGGTCGTACGAGTCTGAAGGACTCGTAGCCTCCGCGCGTTCGCGTGCGAATTCGGACGTCCGGCCGCTGCCCGCGATTCGATATTATTTCGCGGAACTATCCGATTTCCGACGCGACTCCTGAGGAAGACTTCCGACGCGAGGAGGGAAACGATACTCTCTATCTCAAAGCATCCTCAAGACGGACGCGAGCCGAATTACGAGGACGAGGCGAATCCGCGTCGTCCTCTCACCAAAATGGACGAGCCAACGCTAATATAGAGTCGTGGAATCACTGGTCGACTTACCGTGGTCGTTCGAACGGAACTCGCTGCCCTTCGGTAATTCGGATCCGATCCGGGATTCGGTTCGGTCAGGGCACGGTAACAACGGACTTTACTCCGGACATGAAACTCACTCGCGACTCGGACTTTTGTTCGCGCAAATCGGGACTGAACGAGATTTCGTTCAGCCACGTGTTCGTAGCTCGAATACCAACGCGACAGTGATTCCGCGATCCATGTCGACGGGAAGCATCGCTTCTTGTTCGCTCCCACTCTATTGGCCCTGCCGAATTCCCGATTGGCGCTTTCCGCTACGCGACTAGATGATCGCAGGATCGCATCCTCGGATAGGTCCTTGGGCCCCAGACCTGTTTCCAACGCCAAATAGTCGCCCTTTCGGCGAACGGGGAAGAACCATTCTTTCCCCTGGAATTCTTCCTGCCACCCCCGCCGGGATTCAGTGCGAACGGGGTGAGACGACGGCCGGACCACCCATATACGATGATCAAACTGAATCTCTTAGTCCCGGTACGTCGTCTCCGTGGGTGGAGATTTCCCCCAAATGTACCGGTACCGGATTTTCGCCAAATTGTGGCCATTATTTCTCCGGGAGGATCCTTGAGCGGGCGCCTTTTCGGTATTCCATTCGGCCAATACTGCGCTAGGCGCGTTCCTGAAACGTCGCCGTACTCGGCACGCACAATAGATGGCGTTAATTACTTGTATCGTTTGGGAAGTCTTTCCTTCAGGAGCGCTCTCATGTCCACGAGTGGTTTCATGCCCGTTCACGGTCGGTCCGGTCCAATATTGGTGATTATTTAACCGTTTTCGCAAAACGGGGTGACGTCGCACACTTGCAACGTCACAACTCCCCCCCCCTTAAAATGGACCGGACTGACCGATGGTTGTCGACCTCGTGATTCCCGACTCGCCAAAGTAGAGCGTTCCCTCCGGAAGTCAACCTTTACAAAGGAGCCATCACCGCCGGACAAACACGCCTTCGCTCCTTCCTGCACCAAAATTTGTACCAATTTATTACCCGAAAAAAAAATGTCGTAGACGTTTGGAGTACTGTGTGGTGTGCGGTATTACAACCGAATCGGAATTCCGAAATTTATAAATTCAGTGCCGTTGTCCGTCACGAGTACCTAAGGTTTTCCCCCAACGCGAAAATAATTGATTTTCGAGCGCCTCCGCGATTTTGGCCCCGGTGGCCCTCCGGAGGGGCAGCACTCGATCCACTACGTAAAAAGATCTTGCGTAACTCATAAATAACAGAATCCTGCACGACTACGGGGAAGCGGGTCCATTATCTTAGTTACAACCACCATCCATGGTGCTCCGATACGACGCCTCCCACAAGCCCGAAGGGGAGGGCTTGTTCCACCTTCGATGCTTACAAATGGGACCGCGTCGCCGGTGTTCCCCGATGGTACGGAACATTTCCGGCCCCAAAAATATATATTTGCGCGATTTGGTGGTAGGTCTTTTCCACCCCTAAATGAGCCGCTTGCACCTCGTCGTGCCATTCTTTCCGAATTTCCGTTCTTTCCTCTATCGGAACTACTAACTTACTCTCGTCTAGATTTTTACCGAGAATTTCCGCGAATAGTGGATCAGTGCGACGATGGTAAAGTTTCCCCTCCCGGATGGACCAGTCGGGAAATCGCTCCGGATTCGCTTCGACTGCGCGAAGTTTTTTCTTCCTACCGGTCCATTCGCGTCGCGGCCGCTATCGGTAACCCATCGCTCTCCGGTTCGGTCCCCTCGAACATTCGCGAAAGCGCGTCAGGCACGTGATTTAATTTTGCCTTTTCGATATTTTATTTCGAAATCATACTCGAGCAGTTGTACTGCCCATCGCGCGAGTCTCCCCGATGGGTTCGTGAGTTGTCGAATCCGACGCAGACTACTATGATCCGTAATAATCGTGAATCGATATCCCTCCAAATACGGTCGGAATTTCTTCACGGTCCACACAACCGCGAGACATTCTAATTCCGTCGCGGAATATTTTCGCTCTGCGCTGTTAAGCGAACGACTCGCGAACGCGATCACCCTTTCCTCCCCCTCGATCTCTTGCACCAATACCGCTCCTAACCCTACCGTACTAGCGTCGGTCTGTAGGACGAACGGGATTTCAAAATGTAGACACGCGAGGGTCGGCGCAGTCGCGATTAAAGATCTTAATTTTTCGAAGGCGGATTGTTGTCCGTCCTCCCATTTCCATGTCTGCCCTTTCCGAAGCAAGATTTTTAATGGTTCCGCGACAGTAGCGAATTCCGGAATGAATCTTCTATACCACGAAGCCATTCCGAGAAATCTCCGTAACTGTTTCAAATTTTTAGGAACTGGAAAGGACCGAATTGGAGCGATTTTATCCGCGTCGGCTTTTAACCCCTCGCGACTGACCACAAACCCTAAGTATTTAACTTCTTCCCTGCAGAATTCGCATTTTTCGGGATTTACGATCAACCCGGCCGATTTGATTTTATTAAAAACTCTCTGGAGCCACTCCATGTGCTCTTCGAATGTAGTGGTCGCGATAATTATGTCGTCTAAATAAGCGAACACGTAGGGTTCCATTTCCGGCCCAATTAATCGATCCAATAAACGTTGAAATGTTGCCGGTGCTCCAGTGAGCCCGTATGGCATTCGTCGGAAATGAAACAACCCTTTTCCCGGGACCGTAAACGCGGTAATTTCTTAACTATTTTCTTCGAGTGGTATTTGAAAATAGGCTTGGCTGAGATCGAGAGTGGAACTGTGACGCGCGGCGCGTAATTTGTCGAGAATGCTCGTCATAATAGGCAACGGATACGCGTCCTTCTTCGAAACTGCATTTACTTTGCGAAAATCTAAGCAAAATCGATATTTGCCCTTGGTCTTTTTAACCGTGACTATTGGGCTTGACCCCTCACTCTCAGATGGTTCAATTATTCCATTTTCCAGCAGCGAATCTACCTCTTTGTAAATCGCCTGCTGTACTATCGGCGAGACCGAATAGGACCTTTGTTTAATAGGTCTATTGTCACCGACATCTATTCTGTGAGTGGTCAACGTTGTCATTCCCAGAATTTTCGCAAAGTCCGCCAGTTCCTTTTCCCAGAATTACGCGTAATCGCTCCTTTTCCGTATCCGATAATTTTTGTAAGCCGCAACAGAGTGGTTCGTTCGATTTGGGACCGAAGGGGAATTCGATTGCCGGTCGCGACGCGAAATGCCACTTTGCTCTGTGATATTCGACAACGATACCGAATTCCGGAATCGCGTCGATTCTCAATAATAACGGGTTCACCCAATTATCAAGAACGTGCCGACTCGTTCTGTTGAAATTTACACAATTTTTCGCGACCTATACTTTTCGAGCGTTTATTGTATCGGCTCGAATCATATGCGAATGATATGTTCGCCAGATCCGGAGACCGATACAAATCCGCATTGCCGAGTGAAACATTACTCTCCGCGTCCCGTAATTTTTCTACTAACTCTTCCAGAGTTTTGGTGTTTTCTAACCCTATCACATTCCGAAGTTCTTCCCGCGCGCTCCAATAGATACGCCGGATACATTTCTCTTCCGACCACGGATTTTTCAACCGGCCTATCATCGTTTGCATGAACGTAAGATAATCGCGTACCGGTTTGTCCGGACCTTGTTTCCGGATTCGCAGGTCGTGTTCGAGTAATTCTTGGTAATCCGGGTCGAAGAAATTTTTCCGAAATTCTCGTACGAATACGTCCCATGATGTTAATGTTCTGCGCGATGCGTACCATAGGGCGGCGACCCCGGAAAAACAGATCGGCAAACAGCGTAAGAGGTCGGCGTCTTTTAGGTTCGTACAATTTCGCATATCGTGAAGCCGGGTGAGGAACATTTCCGGATCCTCCTCCGGTTTTCCCGCAAAATTTAATCGCCATTTCCTCATCATCTCGTACGCTGAGGCCGTCCCTCGTCGTTCCGTCAGTACTTCGTCCGTTTGCGATCTCGGACTTCTTACGGTCGCGGGTTGTTTCGATATCGGCGGCCTAATTCTTCCGGACTTTGGCAATTCCGGTACTTGTAACGTAACGGTCGCGACTTGGGGACTGGACGGGGGGCCGTCCGGATCCCCCTTAATCGACAAGACGTACTCTTCCTCCGGGTCCGTCTCGTACGCGCTGTCATACGACGCATCGTCTTCGGTGGTCGACATTTTCGCCACCCGGTACCTTTC
The DNA here is from genome assembly GCA_963971365.1 of Lasioglossum villosulum. Lineage (NCBI taxonomy): Eukaryota > Metazoa > Arthropoda > Insecta > Hymenoptera > Halictidae > Lasioglossum > Lasioglossum villosulum. The sequence continues at coordinate 426,711 of CAXARU010000054.1, forward strand.
GAGGATCGACTGTCTACGAGACGCTTGATATGACTCTTCGGTTTCAAAGTATCTCGGCCGCGCGCTTTGTTTACTTTACGCGCTCGGACTCTACCCGCGTCGAATTACACGTTGTCGTCGCACGCTCGGAAATTTCGGTAACGTATTCTCGCGCATGAAATTAGACACTCGAGAACGCGTTATTGCCAATCGATCCTGACCTTATTTATCGACTTTATTAGTTCAAGTTCAAATTACCCGTTTCTGTTCTCATTATTCTCGACCTTCGACGATTCCCGAACTCACACAGTACTCTTCGCGAATAATATTTGCCTCTCCGAACAATGCGAACGCAAACACCACGGCAGTGTTGCGGGATTGTGAAAAAAAAATTTCAAATTTACGCGACAAATACGGTATGAACACGAATTTTGCGTGCGGGGACGGAACCGTTCTCCGAATTATACTAGGGCTCGAAAATTATTGCCCCTCACCTCAGAACGTATTTTCCCCTCACACAATCAATAATTTAACATCGCAAATAAATTATATGCAATTCACTCAGAATAATTTAAATAACGGAAACAAGCAACAAAAATAAACAAAAAAAACAAGAAGAAATAAAACAAGGTGTCGCACTGGCTCTCAATAATCTTCCTCAGCGAGCTTCTTGCTCGCGCGGAACGCAAAATTTCACGAACTCAGGAGTGAGCGAATTTCGCAGCGGTTTGTAGCGTCGGAAATGAATAGCTCGCGGACGCGCGATCGGCTCCGGAATTTTCCACGACGCACCGTCGTGACCTGCGAGAGTCGTCCGTTATCCCTGCGCCTTTCTCCGTTCTCGGCAACAAACCCTTACGAGAGAAAGGTCCCTGTTCGGGCGCCAATTTGCAACGTTGACCCCGTTCGAGCGACTTTTTAGGGCCGTCGGACAGGGTCAACCCCGAGGTTTTACAGGCACTGAGACCGGGCCGTGCGCGGTCGCGCGAGCACGGTCCCCTCGGGACAAAGCGCTTTTCCGAAGAGGCTCAATCGACACGCCAAACTCTTGTTCGGGCGCCAGGTACTTGAAAGTACCACGCGAAACACGAAGAACAATCGGGATTCGAGGAATCCTAGTCCGAAGTGAGCCTCCGCGGAACGCGAACGGAAGGATTAACGCGAACGGCCAGGAATTCGGACACAGGGAATAACGGGGACTACCCTCGCGACAGGGTGGATCACGCAGGTCGAAATTACCAAGCAGAAATGGGCTCTACGTCATTTATTGAACACAGTTCAATTCGTCCGAATTACAATGGGGCGGCCACGTGGCCGCGAACCGGGAGCCCGCGCTCCGTGTACACTTTTGCGACGGGTGTTCGTTCGCGGAGCGCGTTCTTCGTTCGGTACCGTTCGCGAAATTACAGGTCGTCGGTACTGTTTTAGCCTCCGCTGAGACGGAAATTCGCGAAGCGCAGTTGGACGGCGCGACGGATTTTTGACTGTCGCGGGATTCTCGCGTCCGATCGCCGATACGGGACTCGATTCGCCACGCGCGTTGAATAATCCGCGGTCGTACGAGTCTGAAGGACTCGTAGCCTCCGCGCGTTCGCGTGCGAATTCGGACGTCCGGCCGCTGCCCGCGATTCGATATTATTTCGCGGAACTATCCGATTTCCGACGCGACTCCTGAGGAAGACTTCCGACGCGAGGAGGGAAACGATACTCTCTATCTCAAAGCATCCTCAAGACGGACGCGAGCCGAATTACGAGGACGAGGCGAATCCGCGTCGTCCTCTCACCAAAATGGACGAGCCAACGCTAATATAGAGTCGTGGAATCACTGGTCGACTTACCGTGGTCGTTCGAACGGAACTCGCTGCCCTTCGGTAATTCGGATCCGATCCGGGATTCGGTTCGGTCAGGGCACGGTAACAACGGACTTTACTCCGGACATGAAACTCACTCGCGACTCGGACTTTTGTTCGCGCAAATCGGGACTGAACGAGATTTCGTTCAGCCACGTGTTCGTAGCTCGAATACCAACGCGACAGTGATTCCGCGATCCATGTCGACGGGAAGCATCGCTTCTTGTTCGCTCCCACTCTATTGGCCCTGCCGAATTCCCGATTGGCGCTTTCCGCTACGCGACTAGATGATCGCAGGATCGCATCCTCGGATAGGTCCTTGGGCCCCAGACCTGTTTCCAACGCCAAATAGTCGCCCTTTCGGCGAACGGGGAAGAACCATTCTTTCCCCTGGAATTCTTCCTGCCACCCCCGCCGGGATTCAGTGCGAACGGGGTGAGACGACGGCCGGACCACCCATATACGATGATCAAACTGAATCTCTTAGTCCCGGTACGTCGTCTCCGTGGGTGGAGATTTCCCCCAAATGTACCGGTACCGGATTTTCGCCAAATTGTGGCCATTATTTCTCCGGGAGGATCCTTGAGCGGGCGCCTTTTCGGTATTCCATTCGGCCAATACTGCGCTAGGCGCGTTCCTGAAACGTCGCCGTACTCGGCACGCACAATAGATGGCGTTAATTACTTGTATCGTTTGGGAAGTCTTTCCTTCAGGAGCGCTCTCATGTCCACGAGTGGTTTCATGCCCGTTCACGGTCGGTCCGGTCCAATATTGGTGATTATTTAACCGTTTTCGCAAAACGGGGTGACGTCGCACACTTGCAACGTCACAATAATCTATAATTATCACATCCTTAATAACTAAATTTTTAATATAATGATACTTAATATCTATGTGCTTGCCCCTTTTACTATTTTCATAGTTCTTTGCAACCTTGATAGCTCCTTTGTTGAGTCGGGACCCTCAACAACAATTCGTCGCGGTCTTACAGCAACCGTGCAAACGAATAGACCCTGGTGATAATCCAGCAGCATCTGGGACGCTCGCGGGTCGACCAGCGGACCCTTCAAAAATCCCATCGTTGTTTTACGGGAATATGACTTTACAACTTGGGACCCTCGAGTCCCGTTTATGACGTACCCGAGCCCCCAGTCCCGCGTTTGAACGACGGTATGGTCAGCGAGGCCAGCGGGACGGTCAACTAAGCCAAACCAGATGCGGGCCACTTGGGTCTGTTTTCGCGCTGTCTCGAAGTCCCGTTAATTATAAATTACAATTTTCCACCGGGGCTTGGAGAAGGGGCTTCCACCTCCACCATAAGAGGTGGTCCCAGAAATTATTTCTCCAAGTCCCATCAGCCAATAGTTTTCGACCTTTTGCATCCCTCTCAAGCTTTCTTTCCCCCAACGGGGGTGGAACGAGTGGGCTTCGAGGCAGCGCACCAAAAACTTAGGCAGATTCATTTTAGACTTCGAACCTCGAACAACTTGCTTCGACCACGATAAGCCGAATACTATAAGTCACGCGTAGTTAGTTTCATACTGTTATTTCTTGTTGAGATTAATAAACTGTTTGTTTTGTACACCGAACAATCGGATTCATTTATATCGACGAGGTCAACATTCGGTTAATTTCGAATTTGACCAGTTGAGCCTCGACAACCCTGAACGAGCTCAACATCCTTGATTGTCAACAAGTAGTGTTGCATCAATTTCCTTTTTGCACATTTCTACAGCAACCACTTTGAATGAAATCAGAGATTAAGCTTTGTTGTTTCCTTGAAATCCAATGTACTAAATTGTTATTAAAAAAGCTTGCGCCTCCTGTAGTACTTTTTCTATCAATAGTGTGTTCTCCCCAGTCGTAGTCTGAAAAAGCAACTAAAATTGATGAGTTAGTTTTTACGTACCTTGGACACTTATCCTTTGTTCCCTTTAAATATCTGAGTACTCTTTTTGCCGCGGTCCAAGTGACTGTATCCGGTTTGTCGAGAAACCTGTTCAGATAAGACACCGAAAATGTAATGTCAGCCTTTTAACCCATTGAAATATACATCAGGCCTCCTATCAGTTCTCTGTATGGCACATTTATTGCGCATAATCATCTCCTTGAAAGTTTATCTCCACGTGTGTTGAGGCTTCTGTACAATGTTCCATTCCAAAATTTATCAACATTTTATTGATCTGTGCTACTTGTGAAAACTTAAGCACATTTTCCTCTCTTGTGATTTGCATTCCTAGAAAATTCCTGAATTCTCTCAAGTCCTTTGTTTGGAACTCTGATTTTAGTAACTGTATTATTTCTCCTATAGCTGTTCTTGTTATTAAAATGTCGTCCACATAGACTAACATTATAGTTCTGTCTATATAGACAGAAATCACTTTTTGATCTATTGAATCCATGTTTAATGGCAAAATCATTAAACGTCTCGTTCCAGCATTTTGGTGCTTTCTTGAGACCATACACTGTTCTTTTGATTCTTAGTACTGTCCCTTTTGTTTCATTTAAACCTTGAGGCGGTTTTATGTAGACCTCTGATTGTAGTTTTCTATTTAGAAATGCTGTTGGTATATCCATTATCTTCCAGCTGTTTTGCAGAGCTATTGAAAATAGCATCCTCACTGTCGAGAGTCTGACAACCGGTGCATACATTGACTCTTCTTCATGAATTTGGTATCCTTTAGAGACTACTCTTGCCTTTTTGACATCTTCCTTTGTTCTGAATACCCATTTTGTATCGATAGCCTTGGCTCCTTTCGGCAGTATCATCTTCTCTGTTGGAAATGGAAAAACTACATTACCGATTAGTAATCGCGACATCTAATAGCTCTAAGTAACCACGAATGTAATGAGGCGTACGTGACGAAACATGACTCACTCTGTGTACAACCGCACGCGCGAACAGTCGTTTTCAGTTTATAAGTGTATCGTTCAAAATATACAGATATTTAGTTCACTGAAGAAGAGTTCAATCTGCTGCAAACACCTGAAACTCCTACAGGTTATGGGCCCAGTCTAAAGCCAAGAATTTTCCTCATTAAATGTGAGTTTAAATATTAGAAGAACGACCACACAATTAGAAAAACAACGGCTCAACGGTCAAAGAAATATTGCAATCGACCTTCACGATAAACTAAAAGTCGGTGAGTCTCGCACGTTACTTTAATACAAAAAATCACTTGAAATCATTCTTTTGTTGCTACGGCTGCATAAATTAAGAGAAGGAATCATTATAAATTTCTCTTTCTAAACCATATCTTCCTTTCCGTAATACAATGACTACGCAAACAAGTCCAGTCACGCCGATAAATGTTCTTGGAAATATACCATCTATAGATCCAAAATTAGACGGTACTTCAAATTATTCCACCTGGAAATTTATAATGAAAATGACACTTATTGGGCTAGACTTGTGGGAATGTATTACAGTATCAAATGGAAGTACAACAGATTCGAAAAAGGATCAGAGGGCATTGGCGGCCATTTGCTTGAACGTTCGCTCACATTGTTATGTACACGTAAAGGACGCGACATCAGCCAAACTCGCGTGGGAAAAACTAGCTAAAGCCTACGAGGATAACGGTTTATCGCGTGTTACGTTCTTAATTGGTCCCTAATTCGGTCAAACCATTGAAGGAATATACCTGGGAAAGGGGGAATGATAGTGACTTGACAATATAAATATATAAATATAACATACACACGTTTATTTAGAACCGAGTAAACTTTTGAAACTGTACAGTGTTCTGACCGATAATGAATGACTGTCCTCACTGAGGATCGCAGCGTTTTTATAGCAGTCTTCCCTCTCCTGCCTTCGGGGTGGTGGAAAAATGGTTTTGAGAAAGGGAAAATGTAAAAAGGTGTAGGATGTCCTTGAAGACATGAACCAGACGCACGCAGTCTCGCATCTTCGAGTGTCAGGTCATTCAGACCTTCGTACCCTCTCGAGTGATGCGTCCGGTTTCTTAAATTTATTGCACCAACCCCGGGTGGCCCGTCGCTACGCAGAGGGTTTGATTATTGTTTTACGGTTTATCCCGAAAGCAGGAGGGATTCGCCGGGCTCGCTGGTTACGGACGTGACACGCGCATTTTAATTTTAATGAGAGCATTGTTTAAATTAGATTATGCAAACTTTGAAAATATGAACCAATATGTATGTATATGATATTTGGTCCCCTCAGGGTTTCAAATCCATTTACCAATTCTCCCCTTCTTTCCACTCTCTCTATCGCCAAATTTCGGCGTATTTCAGCCTAATTTTCAGCGGGACCTACTTTTTATTACGGTGGGTTCCGAACCACCTTTTTGCCAACAACACGCGACAGGTACCCGGTAGTCACCGCCTGGTGTATGCTCTATACCCATGCGGTCACCCATCCAAGCACCGGTCACGTCCAACGCTGTTTAACTTCGGTGATCGTACGAGAACCGGTTTTTGAAGCGAGGCAATGGTCGTTGACTATGAACCAATATGTATCAGAGGCTTTAAATTTGTCTCAAAAACTTGCAGACATCGGTAGTCCAGTAGAAGATAAATTACTGGCTGTTATTTTATTGGCCGGTTTACCATCGGAATATAAACCCATGGTGATGGCTCTTGATAGTTTGCAGGTACAAATCACAACGGATCTTGTAAAAACTAAACTATTACAAGAAGATGTAAAGGTTCAGCTCGAAAATAACTCGAGTGATGTAGCATTTGCAATAAAACAGCAACAAAAATATCACGATAAATCAAGATTTCAATTTCAGAAAAAGGTTATGAAATGTTATGGTTGTGGACGATTAGGACACACCAAGCCAAATTGCAGAAATTTGAAACCAGAGTCGTCAGGAGAAAATTTAAAATTTTCAAAAACTCCAAGGAACCACAACTGGAGCTTATTGGCTGCTTTGATGGCGGATAACAAAAAAGATGATTGGTACATCGACTCAGGAGCCACGAATCACATGTCGCCAAATAAACATTGGATGAAATATTATATTGAAGGAAAAGAACAAACTGTAACAGTTGCAGACAATAAAATTCTCCATACCACAGGAAGCGGCAACGTAGTCGTAAAAATCAAAGGTCAGTCCGAAAACAAAATTATTACTAATGTTTTACACGTGCCTGATTTGAATGCTAATTTGCTGTCAGTAAATAAGTTAGCTGCCAAGGATTTTACATTGGTATTCGACGCGTTCAGTTGTAAATGGTACAAAAACTCTGATTTCCAAGCAAAGGGACAAGTATTGGTGACAGGAACAAACCAAAACGGTTTATACAAATTGGATACAGAACCGTTACTATGTAGTGCATATAATGTCACAAGTAACCAGTTAACTCAAGAGCTTTGGCATAAACGGCTTGGCCACCTAAATCATCGCAGTATGACCTTGTTAAGAAAAGGATTGGCAACCGGAATCCAGTATAATGAGTCCAATATAAAACCATGTGTAACCTGCATCAAAGGAAAGCAGACCAAATTACCATTTGACAGTATAGGTCGGAACAGAGCAGATGAAGTTTTGGGAATTCTGCATGCTGACGTCTGTGGTCCCTTTCCTCAACTAAGTTGGTCTGGTGCACGATATGTGTTTATACTAGTTGACGATTTTTCGTGTATGACCTTTTGTTATTTTCTAAAGCATAAAAGCGAAGTAACGACAGCTTTTAAGGAATTTACTGCTTGGGTAACAAATGAAAAAGGCAAAACCATTAAAATATTTAGAACCGATAACGGAACGGAATTTATAAATAAGCAGATGGAAGAATTTTTAAAGAATAAAGGTATCCGTCACCAAACAACCATTCCGCACACTCCTCAGCAGAATGGAGTGGCTGAAAGAGCCAATCGAACAATAATAGATAAAGCAACTTGCTTGCTGCAAGAATCAAATTTAAACAAAAAACACTGGGAAGAAGCTGTGAGGACAGCTGTGTATTTAAAAAACCGTTCACCTTCAAGAGCAATCAAAGGCAAGACGCCATATGAAATATGGACCAACAAAAAGGTTGACCTAAGCCACTTACGCGTTTTTGGGTGCAAAGCCTTTATGCACATTGAAAAACAGCAACCAACAAAATTTGATCAAAAAGCGAAAGAATGTGTCTTTGTGGGTTATTGCTTAGACTCGAAGGGATACAGGTTGATAGATTTACAAAACCCAAAGCGGGTACTAAAAGCAAGAAATGTCACGTTCATAGAAAACGAATTCCCAGCACAAAATGAAGAAGAAAAAGAAAGCAGCGGCACGGTTAATTTTAGGCAAGAAAATGTGTTCTACAACATAATTCCTGATAGAACAGAGCAAGAACACAACTCGGAGTCGGAGGAAAACGTATCCAGGACGGAGCATAATGATTCGTTTTCAACCTCCAATGAAGACACTAACTTCGAATCCATGGAAGATACTGATGATGCAGTAGAAATTGAAACAGAAAATCCTCCAACGCCTTTACAAGAGAGGAGATACCCAGAAAGAGAACGGAAGACAAGAGAATTTCCGGGTATGGTGAGACATCAGGCGTTCTTCACGACAAATTCTGATCCAAAGTCCGTAGAAGAAGCATTGTCTAGTCGTGAGAGTGAAGGATGGAAAAACGCTATGGAAAAAGAATTCGAAGCACTAAAGAAAAACAAGGTATGGGATTTAGTTTCTCTTCCAGAAGGAAAAAAGGCAATAAAATCCATGTGGGTCTTCAAGTCCAAAACAGACGAAGATGGTAAGGTAGTTAAATACAAAGCTCGCCTTGTGGCAAAGGGCTGTTCACAGTCCTTTGGCACAGATTTCAATGAAACTTTTTCGCCTGTTAGCAGATATTCCACTATTAGGACCTTATTCTCACTTGCATTGCAATTAGACATGAGTATAGATCACTGGGATGTATCAACAGCCTTCCTCAATGGAAAATTAAACGAAGAGGTATACATGGAGCAACCTAAAGGCTTCATCATCGACAAAAGCAAAGTCTGTCGGCTAAAACGTGCAATATATGGTCTAAAACAATCTGCACGAGTTTGGTATGAAAGAATTCACAGTATTTTGATAAAATTAGAATTCAAGGCAAACATGAGTACCTCATGTGTGTACTATAAAACGGTAAATAATTCAAAACTAATAATTTGTTTATATGTCGACGATATATTAGTATTTAGTAATAATGTACAAGAAAAAATGAAATTAAAGAATCAATTAGCATCGGAATTTTCGATCAAAGACCTAGGTCAGGTAAAATCAATATTAGGTATTAGGGTAACAAGAAAAGAAAATTGTATTTATTTAGATCAAAGTAACTATATAAACGAAATCTTACATAAATTTAATATGGCAAATTGTGAGCCAGCCAAAACTCCGTACGCGGTGGGATTAAAATTAGAAAAGGCAACTGTAATGGATGATCGTTCATACCAGGAGTTGATGGGTCATTTAAATTTTCTGGCCTTATGCACACACCAGATATTGCCCACACTGTAAGCTATCTTAGCAAATTTAACAATAGTCATAACGAGCAGCACTGGTATGCGGCGAAGCGTGTATTACGATACTTAAAAGGTACCATGGATCTTTGTATAGCATACACAAAATTCGGGATTGAAATTACAGGTTTCGTGGATGCAGATTACGCAAATGATAACGAAGATCGAAAATCAAAAAGCGGATATGCCATTCTTACTGGGTGGAGGAGCTGTAATATGGCAGAGCAAAAAACAAGGGACAATAGCAATTTCAACGAGTGAAGCCGAATATATTGCACTCTCCGAAGCTTGCAAGGAAGCGAAGTTTCTGAGTAACTTTGTATATGAAATTACAAATAGGAAAATTCTAATAGGCGTATTCAATGACAGTGAGTCGGCGTCAGCGTGGGCAAATGAACAAATGCCATATAGTCGTACGAAACATATCGACATCAAAAATCATTTTGTGCGAGAAGCAGTAAAATCAGAAATTGTAAAACTACGTTATATAAATATAAAGGATATGATCGGCGACATTTTGACGAAAGCGTTAACTGCAGACAGGCACAAAAAACTTGCAAAAGGTTTAGGTTTACAATTACAGATGTAGCGATTTAGTGGGAGTGTTGGAAATGGAAAAACTACATTACCGATTAGTAATCGCGACATCTCTAATAGCTCTAAGTAACCACGAATGTAATGAGGCGTACGTGACGAAACATGACTCACTCTGTGTACAACCGCACGTGCGAACAGTCGTTTTCAGTTTATAAGTGTATCGTTCAAAATATACAGATATTTAGTTCACTGAAGAAGAGTTCAATCTGCTGCAAACACCTGAAACTCCTACATTCTCCTATGATCCCAACTTGTTGTGCGCTTCTAGCTCTTCATTTATTGCTATCTTCCCACTCGTTGTTTTGTACTGCTTCAGCGTACGTCGTAAGATCAGCGTTGGCAAACAAACAGTATGCCATGTATACATAATGGTCCTTCAAATGACTAGGTATTTTTCTTATTCGTTTTGTTCTATTTGTTTCCTCTTGCTGTTATTCATATTCAACGTGTTCTCTTGTTACTTCTTCATCTGTATTTTCCATTTCATTATTTAATTCGTTTTCTTCTCCTAATTTTTCATTCTTTTCTTCTTGCTGTATATCTTCATATGTTCTTATTTTTCCGTTTTCCTTCTGATAATTTCTTTCATCAAATTTTATGTCTCATGCTGAGATGATCTTGTCTTTTGACGGTATATCAATACTCTGTATCCATTATTGCAGTATCCTACTATTCTACCTTCTACTGTTCTATTCTCTAATTTTTCAATTTTTGGTAATATGTATGACCATGTTTTACATCCGAATACTTTAATTTTTTCTAGATTTAAACGACTGTACCACGTCTTGGCAAGTATCTCTTCGTTGAGAGCATTTGTAGAAGATCTGTTCAACAGAAACGCGCCTGTTTGCTTTGCTTCTCCCCACAGTTCCTTTGGAATGTCATTTCCTGACATCGTCACTCTTGTTTTGCCAATAATGTTCTGTTCATTCTTTCGCTTACACCATTTTGTTGTGACGTGTAAGGAATGGTACTTTGTATTTTTATACCTTTGTTATCACAGAACTTTTTAAATTCTACATTTATGAACACTTTTCCATTATCACGGCGTTTTTTGAAAACTGTGTTTCCAAATTGAGCTTCGTTCTTCTGTACTGTAAGAGATTTTTTCCGGCGACGGACCTGACGACACTCGTCGCTGTTCGCTTCGTCAGACGTTCGTTTTATTTTACATTTGTTTACCGTTGGTGACGGCTATTGAGGCTGCGCCGGGGCCAGAAATCGCTAGAAATGGCTGTAAGGTGGCGCCTCCATCGACGTTCGAGGTATATGGCGAAAAAAACAAAGAGGCAGATATGTTTCTCGAGGAGAGACGAAGACAGAGATTTTAAACGGCTTGATTTTTCGATAAACCCACTCAAGATTCATTTAGCGAGGAAGCAATATTTTCTGATGCTGTTTACGTTGAAATATTCTCCGAATTATTGCGGGGTAGCGTACAGAGCTCTTTTGTGCAATTTGTCTCCTCAAACTTTATAAACAATAATATTCTATGTTTTTATAGAAGATATTTTTTTCTGTATGCTTTTTGTAAAAAAGGGCTCTGTGTTGGACACCGCAATAATTCGGAGAACATTTGAACACAAAGCGCATCAAAAAATATTGCTTCCTCGCTAAATAAAACCCAAGTAGGCACATCGAAAAATCAAGTGTATCTCTGTCTCTATGTCACACCTGCGGGTGTGAAGTGAGCGACATATCTCCTTCTCCGTCGCAGTCACGTGTTCGCAGCCCAACAAGATAGGGTTAGGATAGGTTGGGCTGTGACGGAGAAGGAGATATGTCGCTCACTTCACACCCGCAGGTGTGACATAGAGACAGAGATACACTTGATTTTTCGATGTGCCTACTTGGGTTTTATTTAGCGAGGAAGCAATATTTTTTGATGCGCTTTGTGTTCAAATGTTCTCCGAATTATTGCGGTGTCCAACACAGAGCCCTTTTTTACAAAAAGCATACAGAAAAAAATATCTTCTATAAAAACATAGAATATTATTGTTTATAAAGTTTGAGGAGACAAATTGCACAAAAGAGCTCTGTACGCTACCCCGCAATAATTCGGAGAATATTTCAACGTAAACAGCATCAGAAAATATTGCTTCCTCGCTAAATGAATCTTGAGTGGGTTTATCGAAAAATCAAGCCGTTTAAAATCTCTGTCTTCGTCTCTCCTCGAGAAACATATCTGCCTCTTTGTTTTTTTCGCCATATACCTCGAACGTCGATGGAGGCGCCACCTTACAGCCATTTCTAGCGATTTCTGGCCCCGGCGCACCCTTAACGTGTGTTTTCCGTTGGTAACAAACAGTTGGTATTCAATATCAAGAATATACCGGGTGGCCATAACAGCTTACAACTCGACTGTCCTGACCGAAAATCGTCCCGATTTACCGAAATATGTACAATAATTATATCGGGTGGCGCATCATTACCAATATACAGAGGGTCCCAAAATAAGTGTAACTTCTGGAAATCGAAGGTTCCTTGGGTCATTTGAAGCGACATTTTCCTTTACAAAAATGGTGTTCGTGACTTTGTTTAGGTGTTATTAACGAAAAACACGGACCAATCAGAGCGCGGCTACAGCGTATTGATTCTGAGTCGACCAATGGCGACACCAGGCTCCCGGGACCTGTCGCAGAGTCGGACTCCATTCGGTATAGCTGCGCTCTGATTGGTCCATGTTTATCGTTAATAACTTCTAAACAAAGTCACGGACACCATTTTTGTAAAGGAAAATGTTGCTTCAAATGACCCAAGGAACCTCCCATTTTCGGCTCCTAGGGTAGTTTTGGGACACCCTGTATATTCATTTATTTATATTTACCTTAAAATGTTTTTTAAATATTTAAATATTGCTTCTAAAAGAAATCTACAAAAATACCATTGATTATTATACAGGGTGTCCCAAAATTCCCTCAGCATCGGGAAATGGGAGGTTCCTTGGGTCATTTCAAGCACCATTTTCCTTTACGAAAATGTCATCCGAGGCTTCGTTAAGGAGTTATTAACGAAAAACACGGACCAATCAGAGCGCGAGCTAGACGCGTATTGTATCGTTCCGCGCCGCGCGCCATCAGCTGAGCGTTGGTAGCACGCCGCGATGTTGTACCGAACAAGAGTTTCTCGATGATGTAAATCCTCTCCGATTTCGATGAACTTCGGACACCTTCTCAAGACCACGATTCTGAACAACATTTTTTCCCTTTACAGTTTTTGTCTGCTGGTATTAGTTTAGGAAATAATAGTGCAAAAACTAGTGATTGAAAATGAATCGATGTACCAATATCTCACCCGATTTTGATGAAATTTTAATACGTTGCCAAGACCACGATTCTGAACAACTTTTCCCTTTACAGTTTTTGTTTGCCGGCATTAGTTTACGAAATAATAGTGCAAAATCTAGTGATTGAAAATCGATCGATGTAAAAAATCTATGTTAATTAGATATTTAATTCGTGGAATTTATAACATATTGTATCTCAAGGTGACCGAAATCGGTGAGGGCCCACATCATCGGCAACTTTATCCGAACTAGAGAAGAAGCATAAATTGATTAACTTAAAAACTAACCTATTCAGTCGTTAATCCATTTGCATGTTACACCAGTGAAGCACGATACACCACACTTTCACACAATTGCTCAACACTACACGTAGCACACTTTTCGAACTCGGGACGATAGCAAACGAAATTCCATACTCCGACGCGGCGCGGAAAGAGTTCCGTGTTCTTCGCGATTTCGCGCGAAACTGTGCTCTCCCCGCGTATAATGTTGTCGATGAAGGCAGATTGTTCGACACAAATGAAATCGTTGCCTTGAAGACATGCCTCCACAATACAATAATAAAGTCTGAAATTTTTATTGCATTAGGCTAGCCTAATTTGGCTGTTAGGCTCTAATGGGGTATGTAACGCGTATGAGGCCCGACTTTTTTTTTCAATTAGGCTAGCCCAACGCAATAAAAATTTCACTTTATTATTGTATTGTAGAGGTTCTCGTCCATGACTTCGTTCTATGATTCTCGAAAAATCAATATTACCATATGATTCGCGAAAAATCAATATCTTCAAGGCAACGATTTCATTTGTTTCAAACAATCTGCCTTCATCGACAACATTATACGCGGGGAGAGCACAGTTTCGCGCGAAATCGCGAAGAACACGGAACTCTTTCCGCGCCGCGTCGGAGTATGGAATTTCGTTTGCTATAGTCTCGAGTTCGAAAAGTGTGCTACGTGTAGTGTTGAGCAATTGTGTGAAAGTGTGGTGTATCGTGCTTCACTGGTGTAACATGCAAATGGATTAACGACTGAATAGCTTAGTTTTTAAGTTAATCAATTTATGCTTCTTCTCTAGTTCGGATAAAGTTGCCGATGATGTGGGCCCTCACCGATTTCGGTCACCTTGAGATACAATATGTTATAAATTCCACGAATTAAATATCTAATTAACATAGATTTTTTACATCGATCGATTTTCAATCACTAGATTTTGCACTATTATTTCGTAAACTAATGCCGGCAAACAAAAACTGTAAAGGGAAAAGTTGTTCAGAATCGTGGTCTTGGCAACGTATTAAAATTTCATCAAAATCGGGTGAGATATTGGTACATCGATTCATTTTCAATCACTAGTTTTTGCACTATTATTTCCTAAACTAATACCAGCAGACAAAAACTGTAAAGGGAAAAAATGTTGTTCAGAATCGTGGTCTTGAGAAGGTGTCCGAAGTTCATCGAAATCGGAGAGGATTTACATCATCGAGAAACTCTTGTTCGGTACAACATCGCGGCGTGCTACCAACGCTCAGCTGATGGCGCGCGGCGCGGAACGATACAATACGCGTCTAGCTCGCGCTCTGATTGGTCCGTGTTTTTCGTTAATAACTCCTTAACGAAGCCTCGGATGACATTTTCGTAAAGGAAAATGGTGCTTGAAATGACCCAAGGAACCTCCCATTTCCCGATGCTGAGGGAATTTTGGGACACCCTGTATAGTTAGACATAAAAAAAAGAAATAATCAAGTAAAAGTATACGTAGCCGGCGCGAACATTGTATCTGCAGGTCAACAGTCGAACGCCTAACGCGCTGAGCCAACCGAGCTGTTGGGAATGTGGTTAATACTTTTAGCTACAATACGCTGACATAGTAAAAATACTAATGAAGCTGATTTCATTGTTTAATTATTTTTTACAAATGTTCAAGGTTTATCAGTGCCTGATAGACTTACAAAATGAATAGAACGCAACAATTTTAAGGTTAGCTTAGTTCTTCGCGGAAAAAACGTCGAAAAAATCGGTTTTTATTTTTTTTAACAACGGCGCACCAAACCAAAAAATCTGAAAAAATTAATGAACAATACCTATAACAATATACTGCTACTGTAAAAATATCTGCATTTTTTAGATTTTTTTCAGGTTTTTGATTTTTTACAAGCAGGATTTTAACTTTAAAAATCTGAAACCAATTGCAAAGTATGTATTTGGGTTCTTGACAAAAACTGATTTTTCGATTTTACCCCATAACTACCCTCCGGATCGAGATACAGGGTTGAAACTTTGCACAGCATGTTTTTTCTTGGTGCTCTATCGAATGGCACATCGTCGATAACATTCGGTTCAAGGGCATTTTTGACTATCTGATCCGGCTATACCCTTTACGGTGACGGTCGCCACGGTCGCATGTTGGCGGTTTCCCATGTCCCACGGTATGGCGTTTGCGACAACTGGCAGCCCTTTACATCTTTGATTACATATCGATCGTTTCACAATACACGATCGATCTCGTATGGTCCTCTAAACTGCGGAATCATTTTCGTCGACACTTCTTTTTTTTTAAGTGCGGAAATGCGTTACGCATACCCCAACCCCCTGGGGGGAACCGGTAGGTTACCCCGTCACGTCGCCCCACGGGACCCATCAGCACCCTCCCCCTACGAGGAGGCACAGATTGACGCGAGGAAGGGATCACTCTCCGCGTCCTTCCCCCATTCGCCGCCCCGTCACCTGTGGCCTAGAATTTCCGTTGGACATCCCCCGCGTCCTTCCCCTCCCTCTTCTTGACACACCCCCTCTCCTCCGTTGATTGGGTGGTGGTATACGACGACGAGGGGGACGTCCACTCGCTATCACTCTCCTCGCGGAGATTGGGTCACGCTCCCGGTCTCGCTCGGCGGCCTTCTTCCTCGACATTACTGTCTCACAGAAGGAGGCCACCGCATTCCACGACCTCTGGCTCCCGATCAAGTGGTCGACCAAGGCCGGGTGCGAAAGGTCCCACCCTTCCACTGCGGCCCTAAGGACACGACGAGGCCCGGACCGAGCCGGGTACTCCTCGAGCGTGTGCCTCGCCGTGTCTACCGGCTCGCCACAGTGGAGGGCCTGGACAATTGGACCATGCCAGCAAGTAACTGCCTCCATCGCTCGAACACTTCCAGCCGGGCCTGGCGCCTCAGACCCTGGATTTTCTGTACCTCCCCGTCGGTCAGTTCCACCCCATGGGGGCGACGGAATCTGCAGGTTATCTCGTAAACAGCAGCCTGCTCCGCCACCTGCAATTGAATGGGCGGAACTACCGCCAGGACGCCCGCCACCACACCAAAGATGGTGCGGTATCCCCTTTTGGCACACAGGGCCAACCGACGCCGAACCCTTTCCAAGAGTCTGGTCGACCGCCGGCTGGCCTCGAGCGAGCGATACCATACAAGGTCCCCATAAAAGGGCAATCGACCGCACCACTCCCGAATAGAGGCGGCGGACTCCCACCTGCGGGCCCCCGATATTGAGCAGCAGCCTTGAAAGAGCGGCCGCTATCCCCTTCAGTCGGGGATCTAGGAGACCAAAGTGATTCTCGAAGCGCCATCGACCGTTGAGGGTATCGACGACCCGGATTCGGTACCCTTGGAGCTGCCGTCGCGTCCGAGACGACTTGTATAACCAAATCGCCTCGGTCTTTGCGGCAACCACAACCAACCCCCTCCCCCGATTCGACTCCCCCTGGAGTGCAGTCGTAATTCTTTATATGTTGTGACGTTGCAAATCAGCGACGTCACTTCGCCGTTATATACGAGCACATTTGTAATAATGCGAAGGACCGGACCGTGCAATAACGAGACGCGAGACCGGGAAACACAGGATTCGAGAGCGTTCCGCGAGGAATTTCCATAATTTGGAGCGCGCATTGACATCTAGCGTGCGCGCCGAGAACGGCAAGTTTCAGGGCTGAACAACGGATCAGGAAACGGAGCCCCGACCTTCGACATTTTTCTAGGAGACGATTCCGGTACAGAAGGACGTCAGACGAAAACCCAATGGCATTTCGAAGCCCGACTACGGGCCACAATGGTTATCGAGGGCACCCGGTCAACCGACTTGGAGGCGCCGAAGGGACAGGAACCCATACCGACCACCGTACCATTTCGCGGTCCCGACGCCGCACAGTGGGGTATTTACACCGGAAAGTCGGAAAAAATTACTATTGCATGGAAACCATTTTCAAATGAGGCACAATATAATTGTAATGCAGAATGTATATATATAGAAATAACATTTTAATAAGAAAATATATAAATAACATTTTCCAATCAATTTTCTTCAGACAATGCGTTCGAAGTTTCTTCTTCAGATATTTCTTCGGTCTCGCTTTCATTTGTAGAAGTGATGGGCTCAAAAGGGAGAAATATATCCAAACTTTCTTTCAGGAACGGCATTGTTTTTTTTCTTCGAGGTTGTCTTAAACTTGATAAAAGGGGATCAGAAGTGAGTAACAGCCTATTGATGACATCCAGATTACATGCCTCCCTGGAGCATTTTCTGGCATAACTTTGTCTATACTGGCGAAAATGTTTGTTTCTCGCCTCGGCTGCTTCTTCTGATAATTGCCCAATAGGCAAAATTGCATTTTCTACAACTTGTGGTCCATGAATTAATATTTTGTGTGTTGTGGGTGACATGGGATACCACCCATATAATTGAACGTACATTTCTGCTGTCCCTGTCGTATAAGTTGCAAATTTTTGTGTATCAATTTTATAGCCGCTTGATATTACTTCTAATATTACTTTAAATTTATAAATTAATTCTGCGTCAAGTCCTGTTATTTCCGATGATAACTTACGGTCCATAAAAAACCTTCGACTAGAATTACCATCGTTTGTATTGCCAAAACCTGGTTTTGGCATATCAACAATAATGCTCATTTTTTTTTTTAAATTCTTCTTGAATCTTTTTTCTTCTT
Organism: Lasioglossum villosulum; assembly: GCA_963971365.1. Taxonomy (NCBI): domain Eukaryota; kingdom Metazoa; phylum Arthropoda; class Insecta; order Hymenoptera; family Halictidae; genus Lasioglossum; species Lasioglossum villosulum. The sequence continues at coordinate 444,843 of CAXARU010000054.1, forward strand.
TGTTCGACTATATATTTTTCATTTGCAGATCTCATTTGCCACTTCATGATTGGTAGTTTGTAGGATACATGTAGTAAATGTTCAAATAACCGTATTCGAGCATGTAAAATTGATAAACCTAATTCCAGTGATTTCGGATTCACTTCGTTTTTTATTGTTAAATTATTTAATTCTCTACCAGTAGCTCCGCAAATGTAGCATCTCATTGTTGAAGGAGTATTCGTAACAGCATTACATATTTTACCATCAAGCATAGTAAATATCAAATTATGCTTGACAGATATGGATTTGTTATTTTCGTTAATTTTCGTTTCTTGTAAGTTCATTATCTTTGTTTGTATACAGGGTGTCCCAAAATAAGTGTAACTCCCGGAAATGGGAGTTTCCTTGGATCATTTGAAGCGACATTTTCCTTTACAAAAATGGCGTCCGCGGCTTTGTTTAGGAATTATTAACGAAAAACACGGACCAATCAGAGCGCGGCTACAGTGGACTGATTCCGGTTCGGCCAATAGCGACACCACGTTAAGAGGGAGTCGGACTCCGTTCGCTATAGCCAGGCTCTGATTGGTCCATGTTTTTCGATAATAACTCCTAAACAAAGCCGCGGACACCATTTTTGTAAAGGAAAATGTTGCTTCAAATGACCCAAGGAACCTCCCATTTCCGGGAGTTACACTTATTTTGGGACACCCTGTATAATTTACTTCTTGATTTATAATATCAATAGTTTCCTTCACGAATCGTATTCTTATTGGCCTGCAATATCTCGGGGATGATGGTACCGGATTTTTCCAGACGACACTTTTATCAGTGGAATTGATTAATTGTAATGGTACTAACGAACATTGAAATATACTCGCATCAGTATCAGAGCTATTTTCAAATTTTTGTTTATATAGCGACTGCTGTGAACCGTTACACCCCCACTTACTTATCAATTCAAATGTATTGCTATCATTTAAATTACTTACTACCTCTTTTAAATACAGTAATAAGCGGCCTGCCGTATGGTTTAATAAATTTTGTAGGTTTACCTCTGCACAAGTCGTGGTTATAGTATAGGATTCTGGAGGAGGATAGCATTCCTTTTTAAATTTTTGAATAATAGAATAGCAGAGGAATAATTTTTTGTCACTACTTCTAATCACATCATAGTCATCCCTAGATAGTCCTGCTTCCACAAAAATTGAGAGAGCTTTTAATTTTGGTAACTGTTTTCTTTCTTCATGTTCACTATTTAAAAGTTTCCTGCATTTGGCTGCAAACGTAGGAGATTTTACAATCTCTTTCAATATAACTGCAGCATCCAGCAAGTCGGACAATCGTAGTTTAACTTCCGTGGCGAACACCAATTTCTCTAAACTTACATTTTTTCGAAGTTCTTCCGTTTTCTTTCGTTTGGCACGTTCACATGATACCGAGAAAGATTTTGTTGGTCGTCCTACTTGAGATTTTGCAATAGGTATCTCCACTGTTCCTTCAAGCCAATTTTTATTCTTTATTTTGAAAGCCTCCTCTATGTATTTGGCTAATAACCATCTGCGTTTGAATTCTGATTTTAAATATGAGATTTTATGCTTAAACTGTTGTTGTTCACTTTCTGAATAACTATTTTGGCTTAACAAAAATCTTTCGAGAAATTGTAGTTTTTCATTCATGTTTAAATTTCTCTGTTCTTGCATTAAATTAAATAATTGTGTCCGTGTGATCACCTTAATTTTAGATTTTCCCGCTGTAGTCTCCATTGAAGAATTCTCTTTTACTAGCTAATAAATACATAACAGAAAAATTCTAAATGTAGAAAATAATTAATATGACGAAGCGTGAAATATGTTCGTACTTACCAAATATTATAAAACAATTTATACAACGACTTTGTTTACAAAACGAAATATTAGATATGATAAATATATCTAACATACACTTAATATTACTATTACACAAATAACTATATAATAAACTCTTCAATAATACACTATACAACACGCTAAACTGTATAATTAAATATGAATATACTACACTGCTAAAACTATATAAAACAAAACTTATATATATGAGAAAAACGGAAAATAGTAATACGTAGTTATAAATGCTTTGAATCGTTTGTCGAATGTGTTGTCTCAGAAGACACTGCTGTAACTGACTGAAGACATAAAACAAAAACCTTCTTCCACTGTTTATTGCGTACTTCATTTTTTTCATTGTAAACATTTAACAGAAACAGAAGAGAGTTGCATATTACACCTCAAGGGCACCCGGCCGCGTCCGCGGCTGCAACAATGACGCGAGGCGGAGAGAGAAAAGGCGGAGTTCACTTCTATCTAAATTGTCTATAAAATCGGAAACTGGACGAATCTGGAATAAATTTTTATTGGATTTTAATCACAAACCTTCACGGAATAAAATGACACAAGAAAGAGTACCGGGACTCACCCTGAACCATAACAAAATGATTAATGAAGTTTTGAAATTAGAAAAATAATTCTTGATCTATTGAATATCATCAAATATTAATAACTATTAAAAAATATACGGAGAAGGAATCACAACTGTACTAAAGTGTAGTACATACTTTTCTCAAAATATAAGAAAAGTGAAAAATCAGACAAAGTTATTTCAAATACTAGAAAATCTTTAGTAAGTAAATGATACTTCAACGAATAGAAAGGAAATAAGCTGTTACCATAAAATCTTCTAACTTCTAACGAAGTACACTCTTTTGTGAGTGCATAAATGAAAAAAACAGTTATGGTACGGTATTCTATACATATTCCATTATCTTATACAACAAAAATAATATGGTTTACACCAAGTTTTAAAAAATGACTTTTTTCCGGCTTTTTGGTGCAAATACCCCACTGTGCGCCGCCTCATCCCGCCATAAATAGGGTTCCAGCGAGGATGGTGCCACCGAGAAGCCAGGACGAGGCACGAGCCTCCCCCACACGTCTCACAAACAGTGAGACGTTTTCGCGTTAGGGTCAAGGAGCCATAGACCCCGTCGAGACGCCCCTGTTAAGGTCGGATCTCCTTTACGCGTCTCGACGCAGCGTTTTGTTATTCTAGCGCCACTTATACTCCATTCGTCATACTTCACATCAGAACTGCGTCTAGGCGTGAGCCACTGCGTCTAGACGCGTGCGTCTACGCCAAGAAACAATATTCCATTTTTCATAGGAACATTCTAGAATGTTCCACGATAATGTTTTGTCAATCGTGGTCTCCCCGAACGCATTTTTAGTACGTCGTTGATTTACCGAATCAGAAACATTTGTACGTATAAAAAGCCGAAACGCAAAGAAAAAAAAAATGTTTTTACAAATACTATTGCTAATGCTTGAAGAAATAGAAGATGAAATGATTATTCAAAGAAGTGTAATAAGAAAACGACGAAGAGAAATGAAAAGCATATACAAAAATCGGCATAAAGAGGGTTATGCAAACATACTAATAGAAAATCATTTACTCAAAGATGATAAAACATTTATAGAATTTTTTAGACTAAGTAAATCCCAAGTGGATTTTGTTTTGTGTCATGTTTCTATCAATTTAAGTTATTATTTTAATAAATGGTTAAGCATTAAATATATATATATAAATAATTTATATATATAAATATTTATATTACAGATATAATAAAATTAATTATATATTAATTAAATAAATATAATACAATAATACATTTTATTTATTATTAAATATATATATATAAATAAATATTTATATATATATATATATCTATATAGTAAAAATGAAATGCTGTTCGTTGGTCACGACATCACGTGAGAACGGCTGAACCGATTTGGCTAATTGTTGTTTTTAAATGTTCGTTGTAGTCCGAATCAGGTTTTTAGGGTAAAAAAAATTGGAAAAGTTGCCTGGAAACATGAAAATTCGGGAAAAACTAAAAGTGCTTTTTGAATCATATTTCAATACAACCAAAAACGAACGTCGCAGCTTTTAATCAATATTTCAATAGGAATTTACATAATCCACGTCTATTTTCTATAATGATTACTGCGAAATACGTATTTTTCTCATTTTTACTTTGTTTACGCATATCCTATAGCTTTTCACAAATTCACAAAATGATCACAACCAACATTATTGAAATTTGGACGGGACAACGTCTGTCAGGTCAGCTAGTATATTATATATATATAAATAAATATTTATATATATATAAATATATATAAATATTTATATATATATATATTATATATATATAAATAAATATTTATATATATATAAATATATATAAATATTTATATATATATATTATATATATATATAAATAAATATTTATATATATATATATAAATGTATAATAAATAAATATTTATATATAATTTGACGCGAAAATGGACACTTTCCGGACTACTGTTCCGGATTTTGTTTAAATTTAAATATGTTGTAGTCTTTAGCAATCGAATCAAGTTTAGCTCAGCTCGTAAATTATGGGTACTCGCACACCCCTAGTCTTTAGTCATCTATGAATGAATCTCAAAAGATTTTTCGACATCTTAAAAATTGTTGATTTTATAGAGTTGTACAAAAACGTGTCAACCTTTTTCCATTAAATTGTAAGACTAGAGCTTACAAACCCATAGAAATTAGTTTTTAGGAGATTTTATAGTAAAAACAAAATTGTATACACTTAAAACGTCGTTATTTGAAATAAATTAAACTGACATTTACAAAATTATGCAATAATTTCCATTGAAATTTATATGAATACACACCAACTATTTGTTACGAGCTAGGGTCGCGAGCAAAAATCAAAGAAATGAAAAATAATTTTAATGGCATCGATGACATCGGTGGTCAGACAAACGCATGGCTTTGCGTTTGGACTGCCTCGGAAGCAGTGGGTCAAAAAACGTGTGCGTTTGAATCTATTGCAACATTCAGAGGTCTCGAAGCGAAAAAACAAACGCGAACGTGTGTGCCGTACACATATCGCATATCGATCGACGCACGTGTTTGAGTTTGGGCGATGCTCTTTCGCTTTTCTTCGCAAATGAAATACAAGGATAGACATACCAAATCGCATCATAGCAACGCAAGCTTGTGCGTCCAGAGGCATAGAAAAGAGCTACGACGAATGGAGTATGGATCGCAAAACGTTGCGTCGAGACGCGCAAAGGAGATCCGGCCTTTACGCGAACGTCGCGCGTGAAACGGAGCCCTAGGAAATTCGGCAAGGAGGTCGGGTGGGGGGAACGAAAATCGATGCGGCACGCGCCCGAAAATCGATGATCACTGTCGCGCTAGCCTCTCGAGAGACGTCACGAGCTGTGTAATCGACACCCGAAAACAATACGCGCTATCGTAGGCTCACGTCTAGACGATACCGACCTTCACGCCCGGTCTCGCAGCAGTCTGAGTGACCCAGTTTCGTGCGTGGTGGTCCCCGTTCGTACCCGAAAACTCAGGCCGAAAAACCCGAGGTGTCAAGGGGCCGATCGAGTCTCAAGGGTCACCGAGACGGACAAAGAGGAAGCGGTAAGTCGCACAGTGATCTTTTCGAGTATTCGATTAGCGTGTTGGCTCGACGTTTATCGCGCGAGGACGAACATTCGTCGTTTCGCCCTCGATCTTTCGCGTAGGCCGAGACGCCGGGCGTCTCGTGCCGTCGGCTCGGGCCGTAGCGACGGTCCTTTGAGCGGTATTTCGCGTAGAGAGTTCCCCTTAGAATCTCGCGCTCGGAAGTTTCCTCGAAGGAATCGCGTCTCGCGAATATTTCGTTCGACGTCTCGTCAAAGTCTCGAATCCTGTGTCGTGTTGCGTAGCGAACGCGTCTCGATTGCGTCGCCGTTCGTATCGTCCGCCGCGTGCCTTTCGTACGCGTGCTATCGCGACAGTCCCGTATCGCGCCGTCCACCTGCGCTTCGCGCGATCCCGCCCGACGGGAAACCGCTATAGTCGGTACCGGTCAACCGTACCCTTTTCGCGCGATTTGATTCAGCGACAACCGCGTTGCGACCGATCAACCGTCCGCAAAAATTGTATAAAGAGCGCGGGCTCTCGGGTTGCGGTCACGTGACCGCGATACTGTACATTTGATGACAAGGAAATAAAACATCCATTTGGGACTCATTACGTTGTCGTCAATTCCCTGTGAGATCCGTCCTGCCGTAAGGGCTGTCCTCGTCCTTCCGTGTTCGAATCATCTGGCCCCGTCGCGTCCTCGTTCACGATCCGCGTGCCTCGAAGGTTCGATCTCCGAGTCCGAAATTCGTGTCGTGTTTCGCGTGACACTTTTTACGGTGTCTGGCGCCCGAACGATCTCGCGGAAATTTCGAACCTTCGGACGTCCTTTGTCTCGGGCGGACCACGGGCATACGGCGGCCCGCGGCCCGGCCTAAGGGCCTGTAAAAGCCCGAAGTCGCTTGGTCGGAGGTTTTCTAGCCTCCGCTCGTGAGCGACGTGACAATGTACAGGGTGTAAACAAAGTAATTAATGGTCATACGTACTAGGGGTGAATCTACCCGGGAGCCCTTTTAAGGGCTCCTCGGGCGAGGAACGGAGTCACCGGGGGTCGTTGGGCGGAGCGAGCTGGAGACTCACGAAGCCCACCGAACCTGCCCAGGGAAGGGGGGTGTAAGTGGTATCACGCGGCCTATTTTCCCGGGTCCAGATACCAAGTACCGAGAGGCGGAAAAACAAGCGGCTACGGGTTTTATAGGTTAGAACCGGGTTGCGTCTAGCCGTGATGGACGCAGTCCACCCGCGATAAACAACGCGAATTCGAAACTCTCGACAAGAACTTTAACATTTCGGGCGCCAGGCAATCTGAGATGCCCACAAAGTTATTCGCGCTAAGGAGATCTCGAATTCACGTTCGCGAGAACCAGAATAGCAGGTTAAGGGCCAGGATTACACGCTGGATCGGACAGGACGTTCTCCACGGCGAGAACGGACCTCGCAAATGATTCGTACAACACTTAGTCTGAACAGAATGATTTATTTACGGCAAACAAAAGTAGAGTGAATAATCGAGTATGGGAACGGAATCTAGCGAGTGAAAAGTCGAGATCTGAATTTACTATTAGTGACGGCAATCGGAAAATTGGAATCGGCATGATCGGCAACAAGCCGATACGTACGCGGCTCGCGGAGACAAGATGGCCGCGTTGGAATCTGTACGACGCCGGTTGCACGTGCGTAGCTATCCGCGAGGAACGAAACGTACAGATCCCCGATGTTACACGCGTTTCTCGGATTAAATAATATTACCCGCGTCGGCAGCGATCCGAGATGTTAGGCCGGCGCGGGGTCGAGATGTAATTGACCGAAATTAACAATTTGACTGCGCGCGGCTATTTCGCTAACTGAACGATTCGCGACGTATTTTACACAAGGAGGACTCTAGCTAATCACTCTCACTGGGAATTCGCCAAAGGAACACGAAACGGGCAGCCGATTCTCGGCACACGAAACACGTGGCCGTCAAAAGGACGGCCCACGTAAAAACCGACACAAAATCACGAACGCTGCTCGAGCCACTTTAAAAGATCGCGAATTAACAATAATTTATCGCAAAGGAATCTGGTAGGCACTTACCAACGGCAGCAGATGTAGCGAAGCTGAACGGCAGTCTTTACAATGTTCTACTTGAGGCACACGCGTTTACAAGATTACGGCAGCAAAACGACTTTTCGCTCAGAGAGCCTACGCAGCAGTGACGCGAATTTTCGGTGGCTCGAGGATGCGGAAGTAAGGCGTCCCCTACTTGATTCGGTTTTTCGCCCACCAATCACTGTCGCTCGCGGTGTCGTACACGCGGACGGCCGGCACTCGACAAGAAGGGCCCCGGACCTTGCCGATTTCCCGATTTCCATAACGGCGGACGCGCTTCCACCGGGAATGTCTTGCGACATTCCAGAACCGCTCGAGCCGCTCCTGCAGGGACCGATAATGTTGCGGGACGAGACGTCGACGGGACGATTCTTCGATGTTCTCTTCGTGGTCCCTTAGTCCCTCGTCGGCGTCTCCAGGTTGTTCAGCCTGGGATCGAGGTTCCTTTCCAATTCCTCTGCAGAGGGTGTTATTTTGGTCCGGCGTTCCGAGTGGGCTTTCGAGACGGCAGCTTGGAATCTCCTTTTTCCGGCGATTTGTTACGTCGGGGTTCCCTGAGCCCATCCTACGTTCCTGCAATCTTTCCGTCGCGCCAATCGGTACGACGTTCACAAATCTACAGTATCGGAACTTAGTTCTTACAACGTCCCAGAGAGAGCGCTTACTGCTAGCGATTTCCTAATTATCCTGCTAGAGGGTGGTCCGGTCCTCGCGATTTTACTTTCGGGTTTTCTTACTATTGTGTTATCGGGACGTGGTTATTTTGCCACGTCACAGTGGGTAACCTGCTTGCGCCTGATAGAGTAGGTATTGCTGGGGGGAGCTTCTCTCCCCCCGGGACGGGGCCCCATAGAGGCCAATGGCGATGGGGGATGGCTGGTTGCGTTCTTTGGAGATCCCAGCCTCCCCCGATTAGCTTAGGGAAGGTTATCATGAGGTCGTTAGTGGGTACTGTGAGCCCTTCTGGCCACGTAAGCCCCACATAATCCTGTATCTCTCCCAGGGGGTACAGGGTATGCGTAAAAGCATTTTCCTCATGTTAAAAAAAGGGGTGAATCTACACCTCTGGATCGGTGGACATTTGTAAGAGAAACTTGCCGCAAAATTGTTTATAACAAAGAAACGTCGTAGGACCCAAGTGGTCACTATTTATGGTAGGGCTTCTTGAGCCGGGTGGAGCGAGGGACAAATGACACGATGCAGGCTTGTGTCTGGTTTGTCTCCATCAACAGTTTAGTATCGAGGGTGCGAATGAGAGAAAGAGAGTGAGAGAGAGAATGAAGACGAGGGTGTAAGGACTATTTTTCGAGATGACGGCGGCAGTGTGTTTTTAGCAGCGGAAGGTTAGAGTCGTAGATGCGAAAACGTAGGATAGTCGCGGAAACCAGTTATTTGAGCATAATTGTACTATCTAATAAATAGATTGAAAAAAAACAGACGGCTTATCACCAAAAACTCCCAATCCTACATATCTTTCTACCTGTTCGTTCGCCTGAGGAGAAGCGGTTGTTATCATAACATGCCGTATATTATATTCTTGTGTAAACTCGTCGAATTCACGAGACGTAAAACAACTTCCTCGGTCAGAAATAATACGCAGTGGTCGACTTAATGCTCGAAATACGATTCTAAACACTCTATAAGTTCGGCGGTATTCGTTGTTTTAGTAGGATACATCTTTATATACAGGGTCATCCGTTTTTAAACGGACAAACGTAAACCAGCTATAAAGAACCCCAAATGGAACAAGTTTTACCCCTGCCACTTTTTTTGTTTCGACCTTGATTTCTAGAAAATTGCAAAAAACCATAATTTTTTTAGTTCACATAAACTTGAATATCTTGGGACTCCAGTGATGAATCTTGATGATTTTTTCTTTGTTGTGTTGAAAATAAACAGGAGCATCTTTGTTTTTGTTCCAAAATTTTTTTGTATGACCTTCGAATCTTGGTTTTTTCTGGATCGGACTGTAGCTATCTGAACGGTTCCAGGATGCGTGACTTCAATGGATGATATTTTCTTGGTATATATTCTATATTCTTGGAAGCAAAAAAATTTTGGGAACAAAAAAAAGATGCTCCTGTTTATTTTCAACACAACAAAGAAAAAATCATCAAGATTCATCACTGGAGTCCCGAGATATTCAAGTTTATGTGAACTAAAAAAATTATGGTTTTTTGCAATTTTCTAGAAATCAAGGCCGAAACAAAAAAAGTGGCAGGGGTAAAACTTGTTCCATTTTGGGTTCTTTATAGCTGGTTTACATTTGTCCGTTTAAAAACGGATGACCCTGTATTTGGTGAACACATCGACTACAACAAATATATAATCGTAACGCGATTTGTGCGATCTCTTAACAAATGATCAACATGCAGCGTATCAAAAGAAGTATCCCCCTTCGGTATACAGTGCAAGGTACCTTCTAACTTACCGTAGTTCGGCGAATATGCAACACATTTCAAACAGCCGCGAATGTGTTTCTCGATCTTAGACTTCATATCTGGGAACCAATAACTATCTGTGATGTTCCGCGCTGTTTTCTCAATCCCGACGTGTCCCATCTCGTTATGGTACTTATACATAATGTTCGATTCCAAATTGCTCGGTACGTAAAACAAAATTTTACCTTAAAGCTTCCGATACACCAGACCGTTCCTCATTTTATACAATTTACTTTCCGAGGTTTCTAACTCCGTACGCAATTTCTCGATATTTTTATCATCGTGTTGGCATAGCGCTAAATTTCTATCGAATGAGTTGTCCTCTATTACAAAAACCTAACGACTTAGCGAGTTTTACGAAACTTCCGTTTATTAGAAAAAATCAGAATTCGATGAAATTTTGAAAATGGGTTCTTTTTTGACTAAAATGACGATTGCCAGAAGGATTCTTGGCGCATCAAAAAAAATTTTTGTATCATTTTCTATTTTATATAGAATATCTTCAATTAGTTGTAAAAAGGGATCATCACCAGCCTAGTTCACCTCACAGCGCCATAAAAATTCACACATATCATCTATAAACGAATCCGCTGTAGTTTAAAGTAATACATTGTCACGTCTATCTCGCGCGAAGGTTAGAAAACCTTCGACAGAGCGACTTTAGGCTTTTATAGGCCCTTTGGCCGGGTCGTGGGCAGACGTATACCCGAGGTCCGCCCGAGACAAAGGACGTCCGAAGGTTCGGAAAGTTCCGCGAGATCGTTCGGGCTCCAGACACCGTGAAAAGTGTCACGCGAAACGCGATACTAATTTCGGGCTCGGAAATCGAACCTTGGGGACACGCGGATCGTGAACGAGGACGCGACGGGGTCAGATGGTTCGAACACGGAAGGGCGAGGACAGCCCTTACAGCAGGACGGATCTCACAGGGAATTGACGACAACGTAATTGATCTCGAGTGGATGTTTTATTCATTGTCAAAAGGGTTACAATTACGCGGTCACGTGACCGCAACCCGAGAGCCCGCGCTCTTCATACTGATTTTGCGGACGGTTAGTCGGTCGCAACGCGGTTGTCGAGAATTAAAATCGCGCGCAAAGGTACGGATGATCGGTACCGACGATAACGATTTCCCGATGGACGGGATCGCGCGGAGCGCAGATGGACGGCGCGATAGGAGACTGTCGCGATAGTACACGTACGCAAAGCACGCGACGGACGATACGAACGGCGATGAAATTGAAACGCGTTCGCTACGCAACGCGACACAGGATTCGAGACGTTGACGAGACGTCGGACGAAATATTCGCGAGACGCGATTCCTCCGATGAAACTTCCGATTACGCATTTTAGGGGGAACTCTCTGTACGAAATACCGCTCAGAGGACCATCGGTACGGCCCGAGCCGACAACTCGGCTGCTGGGCCTGAGTCTTTCGGCTCGTCCGGGGACCACTTGTGCGTGATAGCGCGACTCCGCGAGACCGGGATCCTCGCGCGAAAAACTTGGCTTTCGCGAACGCCAACGTAAGCCGACGGGGTGCGTATAGGGTGGCGGATTTCGCACGAAATTGTCGTTGCGTGTCGTTCGACAAACGGGCTCGCGCGACAGTGAGCATCGATTTTCGGGCGCGTGCCGCATCGATTCTAGTTCCCCCCACCCGACCTCCTTCCGAATTTCCTATGCCGCCGTACTCGCGCACGACGTTCGCGTTACAGTGGCGTCTCGACGAAGGTCCTTGGCTCCTGGACCCCGAAACGCAAAAACGTCTCCTTTTTCGGGAGACGTGGGAGAGGCTCGTGCCTCGTGGTGGCTTCTCGGTGGCCCGTGCACGGGGCTTCGATATATGCCATTTTGGTTTTCGTCGGATGTCCTCCCGCATTGGAATCGTTCGCCTAGAAAAATGTCGAAGGTCGGGGCTGCGTTTCCTGGTCCGCTGCTCGGCCCTGAAACTTGCCATTCTCGGCGCGCACGCTAGATGTCAGTGCGCGCTCTAAATTATGGAAATTCCTCGCGGAACGCTCTCGAATCGTGTGTTCCCCGGTCTCGCGTCTCGTTATTGCACGGTCCGGTCCTTCGCACTATTAAAAATGTGCTCGAACATAACGGCGAAGTGACGTCGCCGATTTGCAACGTCACAACATATACCGGGTGATTCACGAGAAACAGGCCACCTCAATAGATCTGTTAGGACTAGATATGGAAGAAAATGTTAGAGAGAAAAGTTGTACTGTTAAAGGGGGCAAATATGGTGGTATAAAAAAGTGTGCCGATTGTAGTCGTTTTCAAGGTCTTTTAAAGGTCATTTACGATTTTTAAATAGCGCCATATATTTTTCACTTCACAATGTTGTAGCTGATGTCAAGACGAGTTCAATGATGTGGTACACTATGACCTTCAAATGACCTTGGACTCATTAATAGATATAAGTTTGACTACTCTGTTTGATCAACGGAAATTTAAATTCTTCAGATATTCGGTCTCATAACACGTATCCCGTTAACGGAAGGTGATCTCTAGGTGTACACAAACAAGATTATCAACAAACTAGAGGTATGTATGCCTCTAGTTTATGCCATAATTTAAGAAATATGCATTACTGGAGTAATGAGAATCCACGATGGTTACGACAAGTGGACAAACAACGACCCTGGACTGTCAACGTTTCGTGCGGGATTTTGAATAATAAAATAATTGGACCCTATTTTATTCCCGGCACATTAAACGCAACAAGATACCTTACTTTTTGAGAAGAAACATTGCCAATATTGTTAGAAGATATTCCTTTAGAAATTCGTCAAGTAATGTGGTACCAACACGATGGCTGTCCCGCTCATTCTTCGCGTACCGTAAGAGAATTTCTAAACAATAAATTTACAAATCGCTGGATAGGACGTAATGGACACATACTATGGCCAACTCGTTCACCCGATCTTACCCCTTTGGATTTCTTTTTGTGGGGAACACTCAAAGATGATGTATATCGGGATCAACCGACTACACCAGAGAACATGTAAGAAAGAATAATTAGATCTTGTAGATCAATTTCAACAGAAACAATTGGAAGTACAATTGATTGCCTTGTAAAACGTTTAAATGTTTGTGTTACTGCTCAAGGTCATAATTTCGAACATTTAATTTAGTTCAAATAAAATGATTACACATTTTGAAATTATCATTGCTTTATCACAAATTTTCTAGTTCGAGGTCATTTGAAGGTCATAGTGTACAACATCATTGAACTCGTCTTGACATCAGCTACAACACTGTGAAGTGAAAAATATATGATGCTATTTAAAAATCGTAAATGACCTTTAAAAGACCTTGAAAACGATTACAAACGGCACATTTTTTTATACCACCATATTTGCCCCCTTTAACAGTACAACTTTTCTCTCTAACATTTTCTTCCATCTCTAATCCTAACAGATCTATTGAGGTGGCCTGTTTCTCGTGAATCACCCGGTATAAGGTAAACTTGAAATTTTTAAAGACTACTCCTGCATTGTCGTGTGCCAGGTCGGGCCGGCCTGACGGCCGGCCCACTTCGCCCCCGCCCTAACCACAACTCATTCTAATCACATAAATAATAATATAACTAAATAATAAATAAACTTTTCGCGTTAACCTAATCCAAATTAATTCTCATCGCATAATCTTTCCATTGTAGATATTGGTTAACATGGTATAACAATTGAAATTTTCTGTACATTTTATATTAATTTCCAGAATATATATATGACGCATTGCGCACAGCACGAACATAAAGTACAAAGTCGGTAATCAGTGGTCAGTAAGGTAGAGCGCAACATTGAAATGATAAAAAATTTTTTTTCGACGCGCCAAAAATCCTTCTGGCAATCGTCATTTTAGTAAAAAAAAGAACCTATTTTCAAAATTTCATCGAATTCTGATTTTTGCCATAAACGGAAGAACAGCCGCGAGTTTATGTGGAGCATACGCGAGCCGACCCTATGTTCTAGCACATAATCATAATTTTGCATTTCAAGCATCCATCGTGCAATTCAAGGATTGGTCTATTTTTTATTTAGCGTCAGATTAAGAGCTTCACGGTCCGTAAGTATTTTAAATTTAATTCTTAGTAAATACGTTCGGAAACGGCGAAGAGCAGAAATGATTGTTAGCGTTTCTAACACGAAACTGTGATAGCGCGATTCAATCTCAGTCGTCCATTTAGAAAAATAAAAGACTGGATACAGTTTCTTATCGGCTTTCCTTTGTAATAGGATAGCGCCAAACCCCGACGCGCTCGCATCACAATGCAACTCGGTCTCGTCTCGCGGAGAATAAATACTTAATATCGCCGCGCTTACCAATCGACTTTTAAGCGTCTCGAACATTTGTTTATCTTCTTTGCCGAAATGAAACTGTTGGAATTCAACGATGCCATAGCGCCTAGGTGTAAGGGATGGTACAGGGGTCAGGTATAAGGGACTGTGGGACCCAGCCGGGGGCGTAAAGTCAAGCGGTAGTCAGTCCGGTTACAGAAGTAAGCCCGAGCGGATCGCGATAAAGTAAAGTCCCACAGTAAGATAGTAGCTCACCGTATAGAATAACAAACAGTACGTTTACTGTTCACGCGTTACATTGTGAACCACGCGGATACACTGTGGCATGAGTGAAGTGGCACCTTTGCATATAATTAAAGTATATTCAAAAAAGCTGTGTTTTCTTTATTTCGTACACTATAAAGGTTATATCTAAGTGGTCATCGTCCCTGGATTAAGTTTATTCTCCAACAGGTTATGGGCCCAGGACTCATGGTGTAGTGCTGAACAGTGAAATAAAGTGATCGTGCAAAGACAATATAGACAATTGAAGACAGTTTTATTACGTGTTAGCGAAACATAAAGTGAAATCATAATGGCAGACAATGCAGGATTTCGTTTTGCTATCCAGAAGTTAAACGGTGAAAATTATCCAGTATGGAGCTACAGGTTGGAACTCCTACTGATAAAGGACAATTTGTGGGATATTATAAACGAAGAAAAGCCCTCCGTGATAAATGCTGAATGGTCAAAAAGGGATGACCAGGCGCGTGCTACAATAGGATTATTAGTAGAAGATAACCAGTTGCAGCACATAAGGACCGCTAAGACAGCACGAGAGGCGTGGGAATCTTTAAAGGGTTATCATCAAAAAGCAACGCTCACGAGTAAAGTGTTTTTATTAAAGCGAGCATGCAGGATGGTTCTAAAGGAAGACGGCGATATGGAAGAACACATCACGACGTTTTCGAATTATATCAACCAACTGGCAGCTCTTGGACAGGAATTGCCTGATAACCTTGTGGCAGCAATTTTATTAGGTAGTTTACCGGAATCCTACGAAACACTTGTGACGGCTCTAGAAAGCAGATCTGAGAACGAACTCAGTACTCAATTCGTGAAGAGCAAGCTGATAGATGAATATAAAAGACGAAAGGGCGCAAGAGAAGTAAAGGATAATCTTAGTGAAGCAGCCATGAAGACTGCTTATAAGGACAACAACAGTGCACAGCCAAGAGGAAATTGTTTTTTCTGCAAGAAATCAGGACATTTTAAAAGTGAATGTGCAAAATATAAGATATGGAAATCAAAGCAAGAAAAGGCAAATAAAGTTTCGACGGAAAACTCCGCAATGGATTATTGCTTTTACGCAAAGGACGGGACGGCAAAAGAACTATGTTTCGGGGCGAAGACGACCCAAGGGAGAACAAATTCTTGGGTTGTCGATTCGGGTGCAACAAGCCACATGGCGACAACGAGGGAATTTTTCCACGAATTCTACTCTGGCAGGAAGGGGCACGTTTGCCTCGCAGATGAACAAAAGATGGCTAGAGTGGAAGGCATGGGTAAGGGTACAATTAGGTACGTCGACGACACAGGGAAAGTTTCCGAAATGTGCATGCAGGATGTGCTATACGTTCCGACCCTGGGGTGTAATTTATTATCCGTCAAGAGGCTGGCAAAGGATGGATACAGGCTGGTCTTCGAAGGACAAAAGTGTCGATTCTTTAAGGACGGACAACAGCAGGCAACGGTATACCTGTCTCCAGAGCTATACGAGCTAGAGACGGTCGAAAAAGCCTGTACAGCGAATAAAGCAATAAATAGGGGCCATACTGAGGACTGTCTGCACGCATGGCATCGGCGTTTTGGACATCGCGACCCGGTTGCAATTAAGGATTTAGCCGAAAAAGGTCTTGCTACAGGCATCCAGGTAAAGGACTGCAAAACGCGCGAGGTCTGCGAATGCTGCGTGAAGGGTAAAATGGCACGGTTACCTTTTCCTAAAGAGTCAAATACTAAAACTCAAGCAATTTTAGACCTTATTCATACGGATGTTTGCGGACCTATGCAAACCGTTACTCCAGGTAGCAAGAGGTATATACTAACCATCATAGACGATTTTTCCAGGTATACCAAAGTTTGTCTGATGAGTAGGAAAAATGAAGCAGGCACGCACATCAAGCAATTCATAGAAATGGTTAAAACGGAATTCAATAAGAAACCCAAGGTAATTAGGTCGGACCGAGGAAGGGAATACGTTAATGAGGACCTACAGAACTATTTAAAGGATCAAGGAATTAAGTCTCAATTTACAGCCGCCTATTCGCCACAACAAAACGGAGTAGCAGAACGAAAGAACAGATCTTTGTTGGAAATGGCGAGATGCATGCTACTAGATGCAAATTTGGAGAAACAGTACTGGGGCGAAGCTGTATGTACAGCAACTTATTTACAGAACAGACTGCCGACTAAAGGAACAAACAGGACTCCGTATGAGGTTTGGTTTCGGAGAAAGCCAAACGTAAGTAACCTACATATTTTCGGGTGTGAAGCATATGCCCACATCCATAAAGAACAGAGACGAAAACTGGACGATAAGGCCGAAAAGTTTATTTTCGTCGGCTATTCCGAAGAATCAAAGGCGTATCGACTACTGGATAAGAAGAGCAATCGAGTCAAGATTAGTCGAGATGTAATCTTTCTGGATGGGATCCGCGAAAGGATGATCAATAAAGATACATCGCACTATGAAGTGATACTTCCAAGGGCCAAAGCGATGGATATAGAAAATCAAGGAAGCGTACAAGAGGACATCACGGAAGAACCATCGTCAACAGAAAATAACGATGATGAAAGTTTTTGTTCCGCAGAAGAATTAGATAGCGATTTCAGTGTTAATTTAGGAGATCAGGTGATTCAGCCGCAAGGCAGACGTTCCGCAAGAACGAACAAAGGCGTACCACCGGATAGGTACATGGCGGCATCTTTACAGGTAAAATTAAAGGAAAGTGAACCTAAGACTATACAAGAGGCATTATCAGGACCAAATAAAGACATGTGGAAAAATGCCATCGAGAGCGAATTCGAGTCACTAAAGGAAAATGGCACATGGGACGTCGTGGCAAAGCCAACAGATCGGAACATAATCACTAATAAATGGGTGTTCAAAACAAAGAGGAACGCCGAGGGAAACGTCATAAAATATAAGGCTCGACTTGTCGCACGAGGGTTCTCACAGAAGTATGGAACCGACTACGACGAAGTTTTTGCACCTGTAGCGAGACAGGCTACCCTTAGGACCTTTTTAGCCATAGCAGGTAAAAAGAATATGACGGTCAAACACTATGACGCGAAAACGGCATTTTTGAATGGGGATCTCACGGAAACGATCTACATGGAACAACCAGAAGGGTACGCCATACCAGGTAAAGAAGATTATGTTTGTAAGTTAAAGAAGAGCATTTACGGATTAAAACAAGCAGCGAAAGTATGGAACGACAAGCTGAATGGACTATTAAAGAAACACGATTTTAAACAGAGCACTACAGATCCATGTTTGTATATGAGGGGTGAGGGAAAAGAAGTGGTTTATATAATTGTATATGTAGACGATATTCTAATTGCGGCTAAAGATACAGTAGAAATAGATAAACTAGCCAATAGTTTAAAAATGTATTTCCATTTAAGCGATTTAGGTCCATTAAGGTATTATTTAAGCATGGAAATAAGGCGCGATAAGAACGGTTTCTATTGTATTAAACAAACAGAATACATCAGAAAAATATTAACCACTTTTGGATTGCAGGACGCAAAAGAGTCAAGTATACCTTTGGATTTAGGCTATGTAAAGGGCAGAGAAGACTCTCCATCGATGGCGGAAAATTATAAATATCAGCAATTAATTGGTGCTTTATTGTATTTAGCAGTCAACAGTAGACCAGATATTTCGGCAAGTGTTGCGATTTTGAGCCAGCATAATAGGGATCCAACAACAGTTGACTGGACGGAAGCAAAACGAGTTGTTCGTTATTTGAAGGGAACGATGAATTATGAACTGAGACTCGGCCAGCTAGACGATAAGACAGGACTAATAGGCTTTGCAGATGCAGATTGGGCACAAGACAAAATGAATAGGAAGTCGAACAGCGGCTATCTATTCCTGTATTTTGGAGCACCGATCAGCTGGGCCTGTCGAAAGCAGTCATGTGTGGCACTATCGTCCACAGAAGCTGAGTACATTGCACTCGCCGAAGCATCACAGGAAGGAATCTGGCTAAGAAACCTATTAAAGGACTTTAACGGCAAATCAGAGGAAAGGACAACAATCTATGAAGACAACCAAAGTTGTCTCAAGCTCGTAGATAATAAGAAATTTAGTAATAGGACTAAACATATAGACACTAAGTTTCATTATGTTAAAGAATTAAAGGAGCAAGGAGCTATAGATTTTCAGTATTGTCCTACTGACAAAATGTTAGCGGATATGTTAACCAAGCCGTTAGGTAGGATTAGGTTAAGATATATTGCAGAATGTTGCGGTCTAACAGGTTAAAAGTTATTGATAGTTCAATAGGTATAGGTATGGTTATTGTTTTATTACATGCGGAAATATTGGCTATCGTTGAGGAAGGGTGTTGGAATTCAACGATGCCATAGCGCCTAGGTGTAAGGGATGGTACAGGGGTCAGGTATAAGGGACTGTGGGACCCAGCCGGGGGCGTAAAGTCAAGCGGTAGTCAGTCCGGTTACAGAAGTAAGCCCGAGCGGATCGCGATAAAGTAAAGTCCCACAGTAAGATAGTAGCTCACCGTATAGAATAACAAACAGTACGTTTACTGTTCACGCGTTACATTGTGAACCACGCGGATACACTGTGGCATGAGTGAAGTGGCACCTTTGCATATAATTAAAGTATATTCAAAAAATCTGTGTTTTCTTTATTTCGTACACTATAAAGGTTATATCTAAGTGGTCATCGTCCCTGGATTAAGTTTATTCTCCAACAGAAACTTCGCATTCTTCCTCGTCAGATCGTATAAAGGCTTTGCGAGAATGGGAAAGCCCTCAACAAATTTCCGAAAATGCGAATACAGGCCCAAAAATCTCTGTACCTCTCGAACGTTTCGCGGGAGAGGGAATTTCTTTACTGCGTGGAGGCCTTGTTCCGTCAACCGGATTCCCTCGTTCGTTACCGTGTAACCCTAATAATCTAAATTTTTTTGAAGAAACCTGCATACATCTGAACGTAAATTTAAAAGATTCGTTGTAAGTAATTTAAGGGTGTAGATCCAGTTTCTAGTGTGTGACTCACAGAGCGTAGACCCATATACGTGTACGAGGATTGCAAGGGTTCGGCATATTCGAAAGTATGACATTTTACTGCATATTTGCGACCCCTACGTCGTCACAATCGTTAGATGAAAGATTAGTCTAACGCGCATGGTCCCTTTTTTTACATGAGGAAAATGCTTTTACGCATACCCTGTACCCCCTGGGAGAGATACAGTGGGGCTTACGTGGCCAGAAGGGCTCACAGTACCCACTAAAAACCTCATGATAACCTTCCCTAAGATAATCGGGGGCGGCTGGTATCTCCGAAGAACAGAATCAGCCATCCCCCTTCGCCCTTGGCCACTATGGGGCCCCGTCCCGGGGGGAGAGAAGTTCCCCCCAGCAATACCTAATCTATCAGGGCGCAAGCAGGTTACCCACTTGCACTCCCCTTGTATGGGCCGTTTGGTGGGCTTCGTAAGTCTCCAGCTCGCTCCGCCCAACGACCCCCGGTGACCCCGTTCCTCGCTCGAGGAGCCCTTAAAAGGGCTCTCGGCCGAGGGACGAGGTCTCCGCGTGCGACAAAAAGGGATGAAAACGGGCACCCCGGCCGCGTTCGCACCTTTCCCACTCCCACCCATTTCCCCACTGTCCCAACGATCTACAGGGTGTCCCAAAATTCCCTCAGCATCGGGAAATGGGAGGTTCCTTGGGTCATTTCAAGCACCATTTTCCTTTGCGAAAATGTCATCCAAGGCTTCGATAAGGAGTTATTAACGAAAAACACGGACCAGTCAGAGCGCGAGCTAGACGCGTATTGTATCGTTCCGCGCCGCGCGCCATCAGCTGAGCGTTGGTAGCACGCCGCGATGTTGTACCGAACAAGAGTTTCTCGATGATGTAAATCCTCTCCGATTTCGATGAGCTTCGGACACCTTCTCAAGACCACGATTCTGAACAACATTTCCCTTTACAGTTTTTGTCTGCTGGTATTAGTTTAGGAAATAATAGTGCAAAAACTAGTGATTGAATATGAATCGATGTACCAACATCTCATCCGATTGCGATGAAATTTTAATACGTTGTCAAGACCACGATTCTGAACAACTTTTCCCTTTACAGTTTTTGTTTGCCAGCATTAGTTTAGAAGTGGGGGAGGGGCGGACGCGGGTGGGGTGCCCACCTTCGTCCCTCCTTGTCGCTCGCGGAGACCTCGTCCCTCGGCCGGGAGCCGAGCTGTGAATCAAACAATATAAACTAAACGTTCTGATGATGGTCAAACATAATGTAGGATCTACTCCGATGTGAGAGTCGCTGACAGCGACTCGCTGTAGGCTCTTGCCAGAACGAAAAAGTCGATGTAGGTTCTTATCCGGACTAGAAATGTCGATGTAGGAGCTGATCCAGGCCACCGACAAGATACTGTTAAAGACTGCCAGCGCCCGTGCTATTCCGCGGTCCGGTAAATGGGCGCAATGGGCAAGGTGGTAACGGTGGAAATTACAGTGACCTGAAAGACCACTTCGCTAAAAATTACTCCACCGACGAGAATAGTATCAAAATAGTGCCAAAACATCGTCTAAAATATGGCGGAGAATGCAATATTTAATAATAACATCTTCAGTGGTCTTCTGCACTAACGAAGTGTCGTCGGAGGCTTTTTGTTTTTCTGGCTGGAGCGAGAATAAATCCCAGAGGGCGTAAGAAAACACCGAAATTTTCGCGGGACACGTCGTCCCGTAAGGCTGGCAGTCTTTAACAGTATCTCGTCGGTGTCCAGGCTAAGCACTAGACTAGGGGGCAGCACTATAATGGGCACGGCCAAATCCCGGGC
The DNA here is from genome assembly GCA_963971365.1 of Lasioglossum villosulum. Taxonomy (NCBI): domain Eukaryota; kingdom Metazoa; phylum Arthropoda; class Insecta; order Hymenoptera; family Halictidae; genus Lasioglossum; species Lasioglossum villosulum. The sequence continues at coordinate 466,265 of CAXARU010000054.1, forward strand.
GTGAGCACTCTCATTTACTCTCTGGTTAAAGACTGCCAGTGCCCGTGCTATTCTGCGGTCCGGTAAATGGGCGTATTGGGCGAGGTGGTACGGTGGAAATTACAGTGACCTGACAGACCACATTGGTAAAAGTTCTACCACCCACGAGATACTTTTGGTGGTTCAGCGCTCTCTACTTAAATAAATCATTTGTTCGTGAACCACATGAAACTGCGTCAGTGGCGTAGGTAAATAGATTTAGTACCACAGGTAATAATTAAATGTAGAATGCTGACATTACCCACATTCTGTAATTCTTACAAAAAAATTACTTTTTATAGTATAATTTCATTACGCACTCTTATTGCTTTCTTATTTCCCTTATTGTTCACCATTGTAATTATCGTTTTATAATCGACAGTGTATAGATGTAGGAAGAATAAAAGTAATTACCACTTAATATCCTAAAAAAGTATTGGAATTTCAAATTAATTTGAAAATTATACATAAAACAATGATTCCTAACGAACTAGCTGGTTATTCTGCTCGCTCGCTTTGCGAGCTCGCGGGTGGGGTTGTTGTTGCTCGCTCGCTTCGCGAGCTCGCGGGTAGGACTGCTCTTGCGAAAGGGTTAGTGGTACGCATTGCTAGTGAGGCATACAGCTATTAATGGTTTTTTAAAATTTTGTGTGTGACTCTCCACGAGCCACACAAAGAACTTCCCGATTCGTTAGTTGTAAGCGGTAACATTAGCATTAACTGCATAATTAAAAAAAAAATGAAATATATATAAGTACGTTTGTTTATTCGGTGGAAAATTTCCATCCTCTCGTATAAATTGCATTATTGAATGAACTTCTTTCGAAAAAAACTAAAAAATCTAAAAAACTTGACCAATATGGACCAAAATATAATCAGCTCTAAGTTACGACGGGGCACATCGATTGCATCATTCATCATTCTGATCGTGTTGTTACTTTTTCAGAAAATGTTAACGAAAAATTTGATAACATAAAAACGGCCACACGCGCGCGCGCACACACACACACACACACATACACACACGCACACACAAACATTTTGATAAGAATAGTCTAAAATGACTCCAATGACCATGAAACGTGAAGATCTGCTAAAAAATCGATTTTCGATTTTTGGGGTAAAAAAACATTAATAGCTGTATGCCCCACTAGCAATGCGTACCACTAACCCTCTCGCAAGAGCAGTTCTACCCGCGAGCTCGCGAAGCGAGCGAGCAACAATAACCAGCTAGTTTTTATTTTGCTATTCGTACGTTTTAAGAAGATTATATGTTTTCAGGGAAAGTTATCATAACACTGTATTGGGCATATAGAGTATGCCCAACCACATGACGTATGTAGTCTTTTGAATTTTCAAAAAAAAAAAAAAATTTTTTTTTTTAAAAACTAAAAAACTACTTGACCAAACTTGACCAAAATCTTATCAGCTCTAAGTTGCAGCGGGGCACTTCCAATGCATCATTTATTATTCTGATCGCGTTATTACTTTTTCTGAAAACGTTAACGAAAAATTTGATACCATAGAAACGGACATACGCACATACACACACACAAACCACACACACACACACACACACACACACACACCGACATTTTGATAAAAATAGTCTAAAATGAATCCAATGACCATGAAACGTGAAGATCTGTTAAAAATTCGATTTTCGATTTTCGGGGTAATTACCATAACTTCCCTATGTATCGGGAAGTTAAAAAATAGTCTAAAATGAATCCAATGACCATGAAACGTGAAGATCTGTTAAAAATTCGATTTTCGATTTTCGGGGTAATTACCATAACTTCCCTATGAATCGGGAAGTTAACTATGAATCGGGAAGTTAAAAATATTCTGTAATCATCGTTATTTATTGTTATTTATAATTTAAACAATTTTTAAATAAATACATTTGAGTAATTTGTTTCTATATTCATTATTGAAATTATTATTTCAATACTAATGTACTCTTAAAATAATAGTTTAAATAAACAAATCTTATAAATTGTTTCTATATTTATTATTAACTTCCCGATTCAGAGGGAAGTTGTAACAGACCTGTTCCCGGTACAGGCCTGTTACTAGTAAACGCTCGCCGTCACCCGAAACACCCCGACCGTTACCGAAGCCTACCGAACCGCGCCGCGCCAACCATGCGCGACGAACCGACCGCGCCGCGCATCCCCGCGTCTACGAGCCATATTTGGCGCCAAACGGAAGCCAAATATGGGCAACAGGGAAACGCGACGTCACCGGAACTTCCGTTAAGTTCCACACCGCACCGCCCCGCAGCATCACGAAGCGATTGCTATAAGAGTCGCTGCAGAGATCACGCGCGCTCTCGTTCCTCGCCGATCTCCGATCCGACCAGGCCGCTCCAGTAAGTAGCCTCTTATCTTTCCTCGTGGTCGAGCCCGTGTCCCACGGCTCCTCGGCACCCGAAATTCCCACGCGCACGAATCCGTGTCCCACGGACATCGACGCGTCCCGGCTTTCTCACGTGCCCGAACCCGGGCCCCACGGGCCCTCGGCGCGACCCGCGACTCTCTCGCGTACGACTCCGTGTCCCACGGACCATCGGCGCGTTCCGCACGAACCCCCGCGTTCAAACCCGTGTCCCACGGACGTTCGGCGCGGTCCGTACAACCCCACGCGTTCGAATCCGTGTCCCACGGACCATCGGCGCGTACCGCGTAGCCCACGCGTCTGATTTCGTGTCCCACGGGCAACCAGCGCGTCCCGTACGAACCCGCACGTTCGAACCCGTGTCCCACGGGATTCGCGCTGTTCCCCGGCGAGCATCATCGAGAGCGGCTATCACCAGGTCCCCTAGTTTCCCCGCACCGCGACCGCGACCCGCAAACCGTCCGCGAGCCGACGACAACCGACCGACAACCGTCGCGAACACACCGCGTTACCCCGGACGCGCGGCACCCCGGGAGCGAGCGATCCGCGAGCGTTAAAATATGTCGGAGAGTGTTTATTTCGTGCCCGCATCTTCCCGTAACCTCTAATCCGGTTCGTTCTTCGTCAAAACGCGAACCCCGGCACGACGAGCGTCCACAGGCACGAGGACCCGTTGTAACGAGCCGGCGGTAAAAACGGACTCGTCACAAAGTTACTGTAATTACCCCGAAAATCGAAAACTGAGTTTTTTGCAGATCTTCACGTTTCATGGTCATTGGAGTCATTTTAGACTATTTTTATCAAAATGTTTATGTGCGTTGTATCAAATTTTTCGTTAACGTTTTCTGAAAAAGTAACAACGCGATCAGAATATTGAATGATGCAATCGATGTGTCCCGCTGTAACCTAATGCTGATTAAATTTTGGTCCATATTGGTTGTGACGTTGCAAATCAGCGACGTCACTTCGCCATTATGTGCGGGCACATTTTTAATAGTGCGAAGGACCGGACCGTGCAATAACGAGACGCGAGACCGGGAAACACAGGATTCGAGAGCGTTCCGCGAGGAATTCCCATAAATTAGAGCGCGCACTGACACCTAGCGTGCGCGCCGAGAACGGCAAGTTTCAGGGCCGAGCAGCGGACCCGGAAACGGAGCCCCGACCTTCGAGATTTTCCTAGGAGACGATTCCGGTACAGAAGGACGTCAGACGAAAACCCAATGGCATTTCGAAGCCCCGTGCACGGGCCATCAACGGACTATCGAGGGCACCCGGTCAATCGACTTGGAGGCGCCGAAGGGACAGGAACCCCTATCGACCACCGTATCATTTCGCGGTCCCGACGCCGCCTCATCCCGCCATAAATAGGGTTCCAGCGAGGATGGTGCCACCGAGAAGCCAGTACGAGGCACGAGCCTCCTCCCACGTCTCCCGAAAAGTGAGACGGTTTCGCGTAAGGGTCCAGGAGCCAAGGACCCCGTCGAGACGCCCCTGCTACGCGAACGTCGCGCGTGAAAAGGCGCCCTAGGAAATTCGGAAGGAGGTCGGGTGGGGGGAACTAGAATCGATGCGGCACGCGCCCGAAAATCGATGATCACTGTCGCGCTAGCCTCTCGAGAGACCTCACGATATAGCGAACGCAAATTGCTACGCCTCAGCGTCTTAATAACGTCCACCGGTCTCGCGCCTAAATATCTCGTGTGTCCGAAGTGGTGCCCCGGCGGAACTCTCGTTCGCCACCGAATAGCCGACGCAGACTCCGACTTGCCGTGCGGCGGAAAGAGGCCCACCAGAAGGGACGATCAGCCCCAAACGAGACGGTAAGTCGCGCAGTGATCCTTTCGAATTTTCGGTTAGCGTGTTGGCTCGGCGATTATCGCGCGAGGACGACCATTTGTCGTTTCGTCCTCGATATTTCGCGTAGGCCGAGACGCCAAGCGTCTCGTGCCGTCGGCTCGGGCCGTAGCGACGGTCCTTTGAGCGGTATTTCGCGTAGAGAGTTCCCCTTAAAATCTCGCGCTCGGAAGTTTCCTCGGAGGAATCGCGTCTCGCGAATATTTCGTCCGACGCCTCGCAAGCATCTCGAATCCTGGGTCGTATTGCGTAGCGAACGCGTTCCAACTCCGTCGCCGTTCGTATCGTCCGTCGTGTGCTTTGCGTACGCGTGCTATCGCGACAGTCTTGTATTGCGCCGTCCACCCGCGCTTCGCGCGATCCCGTCCGTCGGGAAATCGTATCGTCGGTACCAATCATCCGTACCCTTTCGCGCGATCTTAACCAACGACAACCGCGCTGCGACCGACCAACCGTCCGCACTTTTGTATGAAGAGCGCGGGCTCTCGGGTTGCGGTCACGTGACCGCCCTCTTGTACAATTTGACGAATGAATAAAACACCCACTCGAGGCCAATTACGTTGTCGTTCATTCCCCGTGAGATCCGTCCTGCCGTAAGGGCTGTCCTCGTCCTTCCGTGTTCGAACCACCGGACCCCCTCGCGTTCTCGTTACGATCCGCGTGCTTCGAAGGTTCGATTTCCGAGTCCGAAATTCGTGTCGTGTTTCGCGTGACACTTCTCACGGTGTCTGGCGCCCGAACAATCTCGCGGAAATTTCGAACCTTCAGACGTCTTTTGTCTCGGGCGGACCACGGGCATACGGCGGCCCGCGGCCCGGCCTAAAGGCCTGTAAAAGCCCGAAAGTCGCTCGATCGGAGGTTTTCTAGCCTCCGCTCGCGAGCGACGTGACATGGTCTAGCAGTTTTTTAGTTTTTTTCGGAAGAAGAGGACGGAAATTTTCCACCAAGAAACAAACGTAACAATTATATATAATTTTTTTTTTTTTAAATTTTTTAAAATAAAAAAAATTTTCTTTTTAATTTAAAAAAATTTTTTAAAATAAAAAAAGTTTTTTTTAAATTTAAATCATGCAACTAATGCTAATGTTACCGCTTACAGTAATCGAAAATTATCCCAATGCAAGAGTGAGTTAATCATCTCTATTGTCGAGAATACATTTTCAAAGAATATCGATGAAAGTACCAAAAAAAAAATTTATTTTACAATCTTTGAAAACACAATCAGTCAAAACGAATTATTAACTGATATTAAATTGAAAAAAATTAATATAAAATATATGATAATTAATAACATTGATGTTGAAGACGGACTGGTTAATTGAGCATGCGGAATATTAAAATTTATTACTTTTCAAGAAAATACTAAAATTCTGTGTATATTGTGGTTAGATTTTCAATTGCCCAGAGTGGGAGTGAAAGTAAGAATTCGTTATCGTAATTATATAAAAAATGATAATATTGATCAAAATTTAACACCAATAATACAAATATCGAATCAAGGGGAGTTCGGTTCGAACCGTCGTGCGAGTCGGACGTGTTTATATACAGTTCCGCCTCGTCTGGGTTTTTCAGCAGTGGCAGTGAAAGTTCAGTGAATCGGGTGTTCGTGAAATAAAATCACAGTTTCTCATACAGTTAGTCAACCAATAGTAGTTACGGAGATGATGTCCCCTGGCAACCAGGGGGTCGCACCCGAAAACAATGCTAAATTCATGAACCCTTCTGACTACAGAGGGGTTCAACTCAAAGATATCCTTGGAACAGAAGAAACACCGAATTCAACACCAAAAAATGTACCGCTATCATACGCAGCCGTAACACAGAACGTCACATATCCGACCAAAAAACAAGCAATTATTATGGACGCAATCGATGGTGTTACCCTAAAGGAATACGTACTGGCAATACTTGGTCTCTCCAGTCAATATCAGATTTGCTTCCAGAATTTCCAATGGTAGAATTTGTATGTATCTCGCTAACGATTAACTAGTAGATAAAGTCACGGATCCCAATGTAAACATCAATATAGGCAATCATACTCTTCGCATCAGACCGCTTATTTCAAAAGCTAAGAGAATCATTCTCTTGTATGAACGTATGAATGAATTGGGTCTCTCACACATATTGAGTTTCCGACGACAAATCTATATAGAACCAGGTGACGTAAACAAACTGCCTGATAATATACAAATCGAACATGACAAATCCACGTACTGGATTTACGTCTCTGCCGATAACCCCAAATGCTTCATATGCAAGAAAGACGACCATCTGGCCAAACAATGCCCGAACGTTGACTCCTCTTTAACAACTCTACTAAACAAGGAGACACATACTGAACAAAACAACTAAGATATTAATGAAGACCCAATAATTATGGAAGGCTTACCAGACCCAAACGCAGATCCTATTATAGTAAGCAATTACAAAAAGGTTACTAACATAAGACCTCTATCAACTACTACATCTCACTCTACTATATCAAAAACAGCAAGTAAACAAATCTCGACATCAGATGACACTGACGACAAATCAGCTACTGAACGCGACGAGAAGCGCACAAAAACGAAGAAAATATAAAAAAAACTACAGAAATACTCATTCAGCAGTGAGCAGGACACTGATACTGAAAAAATAACTGCCCCATTCAAGGAAGCTCTTGAACAAGACCCTAATGCGTATGTGCTGGATTATAACAATTTGACCAATTTTCTAAGAGAGACCATCGGGAAACCCAATCATGTTGACATTGCAAAAAGTTACACAAACGACTTAAGGGCATTGAGCATTATGTTGCGCGACGTTTACCCTAGAATAACACATCGCGGCATGAAGAATCGACTAACCAGAATTATAAAAAACCTAGAAACATATAACACTGACCAGGAGGTCACACTCGACTCAACGAACTAAGCTTCTTAATAAATAATCTAATCTAATAATCTTCCAACCTTACACACAAAAGATGCAACATATTACCCTTGGAGCTACAGATACATCACTACTACGTATTCTATACTGGAACGCTAGGAGCATCTCACAGCGGAAAGAAGAACTTCAACATGTACTACAAGATTTTGACATCTTCATCTGCGTCGAAACTTGGCTAAAGCCGGAAATTAAAATGGACTTTAAAGGCTTCAACACCATTCGTAAGGATAGAATTGGTAGAAGGGGAGGAGGCGTAGCTATTTATATTAGGAAAGACATCAAGTACGACATTCTTCCAGATAGTGGCTCTTTTCACAATCGAATCGAAACCTGTACAGTTAAATTAACGAACACATGTCCTCCAATTAACATATTCGCGGCTTACAGACCGCAGGGCCCCTCACTTAGTCAGGACATCTGGGACCGTATTGTTGAAACAGCCTCAAGCCTTCACCCATGCTTGTTTGTAGGCGACTTTAACGCACATAGCAGAGTTTGGAATTGTGCAACCGATGATACCAATCGTGAGAGACTATTCAACAGTGTGCTGACTTATGATTGTTCTTTTTATGGTGTTGTAAAGAAATGTTCTGATTGAGGTTTATAACGATTTATTTTAACAAACTTAACAACACGATCACCGGCAGAATTAACGTAAGGTGATTGATTGGATATTGGAGCAGTTGACGTAGCGGTAGTTGTTTGGAAAAAAACGGCGCGTATATTAATATTTGTGGCGTTCAATTGAACACTTCAATTTCTCGGCGCGACTATGTTTCGGATGCGTTCGACTAGCTGTACCTTTCGCGAGCGTTACTTGAGCTGTTCTGCTTGTCGACTTAAAAAATAAAACGCAAAAATCACCTAGGTGGTGGCGCGGAATACAGCCCTCTTCCGATACAGCCCTCTCCGGTGGAGGAGGAAGTCCCCACCTCAAGTCGAACCGAGGGAGATTCCCAAACCTTAGCGCGAATGTTTTTAAACACGTGCGAGACAAGATTTATGATTTTGTCCGCCGCTTCGAGGGACCATAAGGCCCGCTGTGTCCAAATCCGGGACCCTCAAGTACCTCGCGAAGAGTACACGGAGTGAAGGTCGCTCGTATTTATTTATGGCCGCCTTTTCCGTGCCCCTAGCTCGAACCCTCGAGTGTCTTAAGTACGGCAACTCGAGGATTAGCGTTCTTCTAGAAAATTCGAAGGAGGCCTAAAAAACTGAGAAAGGGGCTTTGGAGAACAATGTTCCCTTGGTCTAGTCCTTGCAGATGTTTTCCGCACGGAGACCAATTTCGAATGAAATATTAACTGCGCTGAAACCTTATACGGAATCCAACATGCTCCCCCCGTTGAACTATTGAAGTAGTTCAATAAAACAAACAAACAAAAAAAAAGAGAGACGTAGATGAAAAATTGGCAGTGGCCAAAATATTCGGACGCAGTACTGCTATTAACAAAAATGAACGCGTGTAGGAAATTACATAAAGAGCGAATAATGAAATTAATACGTAAATTAAGACGCGCGCTTACAACTATACAATATGATAACTAATAATACGCGGATTATGCTTTACTATAAAATTAAAGATAAAGGGAAACTTAAATTATACGTAAATAGAAGATATAAATGCGAGAGTTACGAATGATAGAGATCATATAAGAAACGCAAAAGAATAATTTATAGAAAAGAACGCGAAAGTTATGCTGTTGATTAACATAAATTATCTTATCGATTATAATAGGATAAATGGATAAGTGTGATATTATACAGGAGTCTTGGACGGCGCGTGTTCTATTGGAAGAGGCGCGAGTTGTTTAACATTTCGTCTGTAAGTACCGTTGATTGTTTGAACGGTTACTGCGCGAATGATGTTGTCCTTTCCAGGATGCGTCTGCAATACCCTTCCCAAATTCCATTGTAAGGGTGGAAGATGGTCGTCCTTGAGGACTACCATAGTCCCTTCCGAGATGTGGTGCGCGCCCTTGGTCCACTTTGCGCGGACGTTCAGTTGTTGAATATATTCTTTGGACCACCTGGTCCAGAAGTCCTGCTTGACCTTCTGTATGTGTTGCCATTTTGACAACCGATTGGTAGGTGTTTCAGAAAAGTCGACCTCGGGTAGACTTGTCAGCGCGGATCCAATCAAAAGGTGACCAGGGGTTAAGGCTATGGGATCATTGGGATCCGATGACATCGGGGTTAACGGACGGGAGTTAAGGACTGCCTCGATTTCTGTTACAAATGTAGAAAATTGTTCAAGAGTGAACAATTCTTCACCAACTACTCGTTTTAGGTGATGCTTGAATGCTTTAACTGCAGCCTCCCATAGACCGCCGAAATGCGGAGAGAGGGCTGGCATGAAATGCCAAGTGACTTTCTTCTCGAGAAGGAAGTGTTGGAATTCATTTTCCTGCGTGAATTTGAAAATTTCAGCCAATTCATTATTGGCACCGATGAAATTTGTGCCGTTGTCTGAATAAATATTGCGGCAAATTCTACGTCGTGCGATAAACCGTTTAAAAGCAGCAAGGAAGCTTTCGGTCGTCATGTCACCAACTACCTCAAGATGAATGGCCTTGGTCGAAAAACAAACGAATACTGCGACATAGACCTTTATTCGTGCGCGATTACGATAGGCTCGTTCCTTAATATAAAAAGGACCGCAGTAATCTATGCCAACGTTATAATATGGACGGGCCTGGGTAATTCTCGAAGCTGGCAAGCTGCCCATTAAATAATTTGTTGTAGGTGGATTGACACGGAAACATTTCAAACAATTTCGAATAATATTGCGCGTAATGTTCTTTCCATCAATCGGCCAATACCGTTGACGGACGTTGTACAGTGTGGCGGTTAAGCCTGAATGCAGATTTTTTACATGACAATCGCGAATTATAAGTTCAGTGACGTGATTCCTTCTTGGTAACAGGATTGGATGTTTTTGGTTATACCCCAACTCTGAATTTTGGAGTCTACCTCCAACGCGCAAAATGCCCTTGTCATCGAGAAATGGGTTTAATGAAAGCAGCTTACTGTTCGAATTTAGTTCCTTCTTCTTCTGCAAATTGCGAATTTCTTCTTGAAATTCGGTTTTCTGCGTTAAAACTATGATTCTATCATGTGCGCGGTTTATTTCTTCTACTGAGAGAGGGCCGAAGTTGCGGTTTTTTGGTAAAAATCGTAGGCAGTATGCAATTGTCCTACAAAGCCGCATGATACATGAATATTTTTCGAAAATTTCGTTTGGTCTTCCAATAGAAGACACCAAACACGTTATTTTACGTAAATCAGGAAGTTCGATTGATTGTTCTATTCGCGATTCTGGCCATGCCGATTCGTCTTGTGCTAGCCAGTTCGGACCATTTCGCCAAAAATTATTGTTAATTAATTGGTTGGCCGTGATACTTCTTGATAAAAGATCCGCGGGGTTATCATTTGTTTTGACGTGGCGCCATGCTTGCAGATCTGTAACCCTTTGAATTTCTGCAACACGATTCGCGACAAATGTTTTTAGTGTGTTTGGAGGCTTTCGCAACCAGTGTAATACAATGGTCGAGTCTGTCCAAAATGTGGTTTTGATGTGTGCGTGATTAATAACATTCTTCAATGAACTAAAAAGCGAAGTTAATAATGTTGCTCCGCAGAGCTCTAGCCTTGCAATGCTAATGGTCTTTAATGGGGCCACGCGAGATCTAGCGCATAACAACTTGGTCTTGATATGACCGAGGTTGTCGATTGTTCGGATATAGAAGGCTACCCCGTACGCGCGCTCACTGGCGTCACAAAACCCATGAAGTTCGATCATCTCAGTTGATTTTTGCGCGACGTGCCTATCGAATGTGATACCGGCGAGTTGTTTAAGTTGATCTTGATAGTTCGACCATTGACATTGAATCTCCATAGGCAACGACTCGTCCCAATCTACCTTGAGTTGCCAGAGTCGCTGCATCAACATTTTTGCAGCAACTATCACTGGCCCAAGGAGTCCTAAGGGGTCATATATTTTCGCGATTACTGACAACATAGACCTCTTAGTATGCGTGTTGTTTGAATTTATATTAACGGAATAAGTAAACGAATCGTTATGTGGATTCCATGCGACGCCGAGAGTCTTGACTGTTTCGTCTCCGAAAAATTTTGGGTGTATTTATTCCTTTTTGAGATCGGAAAGAAGCCGGGGGTCATTTGACACCCATTGTCGTATATTCAGTTCTCCTTTTTTTAATAACTGTATTATGTTATCGCGTAAAATTTTTGCGTCTTCGTATGTTGCGGCCCCGGTCAAGAGATCATCCACATAAATGTCTCGTTTAATGACTTCGGCAGCCGCACTGAATTTGTGTGACTCATCGTCTGCGAGTTGCTGTAAGCATCTTGTTGCGAGATAAGGCGCGGAGGATAATCCAAAAGTAACCGTGTTTAATTGAAATGTCGCGATCTGATTTTTATTATTTCTCCAGAGGATTCGCTGATAAGGTCGATCCTCTGGACGTATGAGAAACTGTCGGTACATTTTCTCGATGTCTCCGGTCAAGACAAAGGCGTGCATTCTAAACCGAAGCAAATGATGAAAAATGTCGTCCTGAATGGTGGGACCTGTTAATAGCGCGTCGTTTAATGAATAACCGGTGGTTGATTTGGCCGAACCATCAAAGACCACCCTAACCTTTGTTGTCATACTGGAAGGTTTGACAACCGCGTGATGTGGCAGGTAGAAACCGATTGTATCGTCGGGAGCTTCTACCTGACTGAGATGACCCAACTCTAGGTATTCGTTAATGACCTTGTGATATTCGATTCGCAGGTCTGGATTTTGCATGAATCTACGTTCCAGTGAATAAAATCGATTCAAGGCACGCGCACGAGACTCGCCTATTCTTGTCTTGTTTTCATTAAATGGAAGAGAAACAATGTATCTCCCGGTTTTAGTGCGCGATACGGTGTTTTGGAAATGGATCTCGCATTTTTCCTCCTCTGGAGCGAGGTGAGGATGATGCTGACCCTCTTCGATATCCCAAAACCTTGATAATTCGAAATTAATGTTCGTTACGAATGCCTTGCGCGAATTCTTACTGACATGAATAGGGGCACTCCCCCCGATGATCCATCCAAATTGGGTCTTCATCAGGACCAGATCTAAGTTTCCGCGAGACTGTGCCCTTAATTGACCGATGCTGAGGCATGACAATGTAGGTCCGGTACCTATTAACATGTCTATCGGCGCGGGTTTATGGAATAATGGATCTGCAAGTTTTAAATTCGGCGGAATCTGGATCTTCGTTCGATCAATTTGAACATCAGGTAATTGCCCTGCTATTCGTGGAATAACATAAAAATCTAATGTACGTGTGAAGTCATTTAATCTTGAAGAGATTTTCAATTTTACGTGTCGATTCGTGACCGTATTCAATTCGTTTAAAGCTTCGATGGTCACAGATTGTTCCTGCGTGGCAACCTTTAATCTTTCAATAAAATCTTCTGTAACAAAGTTCGCGTTCGCACAGGTATCCAACAACGCGCGACACTCAAAGGGTCGATTGCTGTTGTCCCATGCATGAATTATTGCGGTGGTCATTAAACCATGATTTGACGTGTCTGTTATTAATGAAACTAGTCGGTCGTGTAAACAAGGTGTGACATCGGAGCTTGTTGTGAGTCAAGAAGAGGTGGAGGCGTCGGATTGATTTGATATATTCGACTCCGTCTTTATTTGATGATTTTTATTCTCTAAATGTAATCGCGTGTTGTGGAGTCGGTTGCATTTCTTACACCTTCCTCCTCTGCATTCGTACGGAGAATGACCGGGCTTTAAACAGTTGAGACATAATTTTGCCTTGCGCGCTGCTTCTATGCGTTTCTCAACGGTTGCATCTAAAAAATTTTTGCACTGAAATGCAGCATGTTCGCCTGTTATACACACCCCACATTTTGGGACTCGAGTCGCGGTCGCGAAAGTTTGCCGACGGTTAAATGTCGGAGAAGGTGGCGACGACCCTTGGTTGAAGTATGTTTGGCGGTTAATTGCCTTGTCACGGTTATGAGAATTCGATTTTTGCTGTTTGGCTGATTGTGTTGACGTATTGTTCGACGTGGTGTCATAATCCTTGCATTGATGTGACGATAAGTGCAAAAATTTGAAAATTTCGGTGATTTTTGGCACTTCCGTGTCAGACAACGTGTTTTCCCACGCTCTCCTAGTTTCAGGGTCCATTCGCGAAATCACAATGCTAGTGAGGAGATCGTTAGCAATATCTTCCCGAGTTCGACCTAATGCCTCCAATGACCGTATATGTAATTGCATGTGACTGACGAGATCTCGAACAGCGTCAGACGAATCGTTTGGCATCGCGGGAGTATCGCGTAAAAGAGTCGCGTGCCGTAAAACTAATGCGCGTTTGTTATCGTATATTTCATTCAGATGATCCCAGGCGGCTTGGTAGTTATCCTCACTTATTGTGAAGGCACTAATCGCGACTTCGGCCTTTCCTCTCAGAGATAGTTTTAAATAGTTTAACTTTTCTATATTACCCAAACCGGCCCGTGAATGTATCATGGTTTGGAACGCATCTTTAAAAGTAATCCAGTTCTCGAGACGGCCATCGAATTTTGGCAAGTCAATCTTTGGGAGTTTCACGGTGTGGGAATTCGCAACGGGAGAATTTTCTATGCCGTTTGTGTTCCGTGCAGTCGTAAATGATTCTTGCAACGCGACAGCTGCAGCAATTGCATCGTAGTAATTGTTCGAGACCTCTTCGCGTAGTTTCTCGATTGTTTTATGATCGCTAGTTAACATGACAAGTTGGTCTTGATAATTGTTAAATAGTTCGAATTGATTCCTTAGGCGGTTAATTTTTTCGCGAAGTTTACAGCGCTTGTCACGTCTTCCGACGTGTTACCACAGGTTGTAAGTATAGTCAATAAGAATTAGACATACACCATAACCAATACCCATTAGACACAAGTATCCTCACGTCCGCCTTATTCTCAGTAACCATATCACGCCACACTCGTTCCCACCACCAACCATATCTCACTATAAACATCCTGCAAAAGCAACCGTAACCGGACACTAATATACCGCCATAGCTCCTACCCCGTATCTTAATTAATTTTCCGTAGTCGATAATTTCTGTTTGTATTTTAACAACGATAAGATCGCCACGATGAAGTCACCAAAGAGGGGCCAAGCAAGGCAGTTCCAGTTTCGACTTCGAAGCGAACGGTCCTTCGACATCTTGCGCCCATCCGCCCTCGTGCGGTCATATTGTTCGCGTATTTTAGTTCTAGTCTCGTTTTAACTCTAGTTTAGTTGAGCATTGTACCCAGTTTTATACGTAAATATACATACATATATTCTCAGTGACTAATTAAATAATCGAGTCTCGCTTCCTTGACCCTGCACCGTATCTACGCGCAACATTCGAGCTGTTCGGTACAACCTTCCTGTACGCAGAGCTGAAACCAGCTGCTCGGTACGACCGTCGCGCAACACGGAAGGGTTAGAAGCTCGGACAGATCTCGGTACCTCCTCACTTAGAGTTCTCCATGCCGCGACGTGCCGGACGTAAATATCAGATTAAAAGACTAAAGCACAGGTACGAAAGAGAGGACGGCGGCTGTCCTCTACTCGGCCTCCTTCGCGAACTGTGTGCCTTCGACGACGTTACTCTGCCGGATCATCGAGCCGACTTCCCCGCGACTCCGTCGCCCGAGCCACAACCTCTCGTCGACGTCAGCTGTGCTCCTGCCGTTCCACCATCCGAAGAAGTCGCAGCCGTCACCTCTTGGAAGAAGCCTGAGCGAGTTCACTGGGGACCGGTCATCTATACCTCAGAGGAGTGCTCCTCCATACCACCCTACGACCCTCGGCACTCAGGTTACATACGCAGTTCTTTGCGCCGCATCCGACGTATCCTCCAGGCCGGTGAGTCGAGCGAATCCCAACACAAGTAAGGATAGGTCGTGGTCCCGCCAGACGCCGGACGTAACGGGCCGCGTGGGCAAAAGGTTGTGCGAATTATTTAAGCGTCCCGTGAGTTCTCCTCTGCTCTGAACACAATTCGCGTCAATACAGCTCTCCGGGACATAACACGCTCTATTACAGAATCCGTATAAGACTCGAGGTAATTGTTCAACGATCTAATTTGACCCTTGAAATAGATCGACTTGTTATTTAATGCGCGAATCTGTTCCTCTGGAACAATTTTCTCCTTGGCTCCGGTGGCCATTTCAGATAATCGAGATAGACAGGAAAGGAAAGACAAAGGGAGATTGAATTAACGCGTGATTCTGACAAGGTCTACCTGGTAGTAGATCTCCTTCCGTTATCTCGTTCCTGCATCCTTTGGTCCTGGAGAACAGCAGGCTGGAACTCAGATCCTTGATGATTTCCGCGTCTTTGCGGGAAACAGCCGTCTGCCAATCCTTCAATAGTTGAAGCTTCCGGTCCGATTGCTGCCAGGAAGACGATTGATTTCACGTTGGTGTGCTATGTAGCTTCCACGTGGATGACCGATGATTGTAACACGATCGATTTTTGAAAGTATTTGTTTTTCCGCACTCCACTAGATCACTGATCCGGCACGAAGGACCATGTTCTTTTTATGGTGTTGTAAAGAAATGTTCTGATTGAGGTTTATAACGATTTATTTTAACAAACTTAACGACACGATCACCGGCAGAATTAACGTAAGGTGATTGATTGGATATTGGAGCAGTTGACGTAGCGGTAGTTGTTTGGAAAAAAACGGCGCGTATATTAATATTTGTGGCGTTCAATTGAACACTTCAATTTCTCGGCGCGACTATGTTTCGGATGCGTTCGACTAGCTGTACCTTTCGCGAGCGTTACTTGAGCTGTTCTGCTTGTCGACTTAAAAAATAAAACGCAAAAATCACCTAGGTGGTGGCGCGGAAAGCGCGGACTCTGGGCCCGTTATTGGGGGAAAAATCATCCCTATTCGCTGGTTTGACTTGAGGGAGGATCTTCCGATACAGCCCTCTCCGGTGGAGGAGGAAGTCCCCACCTCAAGTCGAACCGAGGGAGATTCCCAAACCTTAGCGCGAATGTTTTTAAACACGTGCGAGACAAGATTTATGATTTTGTCCGCCGCTTCGAGGGACCATAAGGCCCGCTGTGTCCAAATCCGGGACCCTCAAGTACCTCGCGAAGAGTACACGGAGTGAAGGTCGCTCGTATTTATTTATGGCCGCCTTTTCCGTGCCCCTAGCTCGAACCCTCGAGTGTCTTAAGTACGGCAACTCGAGGATTAGCGTTCTTCTAGAAAATTCGAAGGAGGCCTAAAAAACGGAGAAAGGGGCTTTGGAGAACAATGTTCCCTTGGTCTGGTCCTTGCAGATGTTTTCCGCACGGAGACCAATTTCGAATGAAATATTAACTGCGCTGAAACCTTATACGGAATCGAACATGATGTTTACCTACACAACCCAGACACATCTACACATTTCAGCTTTCATAATAACAGTAAATCCAATATTGACTTAATTTTTACGACCCCCGATCTAATCAACGAAACCTGCGTAGATATCTTAGACGACACTCGCGGATCTGACCACAGTTTAATTAGCATACAAATTAGAGCTCAGAAATCTAAAGATATTTACAAAAAGATAACTAACAGACTGTCCACAAAGAAAACAGATTGGGACAATTACCAGAAAGAAATGTCAGATAATTTCCCCGTATTTTTAACTCAGGAATTTGACGGTCTGGATTGTGTAGAAAAATATAACTTTTTTGTTGACCACGTGAGGGGTACTCTTGTGAGTTGTACTGCCCCACGGAAGACGGTCGCTGATGCAAGGCATCGCAACCCTGTTCCGTGGTGGGATAAGGATTGTGAACGGGCTAAAAGACTGCGGAAAGCGACATTCAAAAAGTGGCAACATACCTTAGAAATGAATGACCTAATACAATTCAAAAAGCACGTCGCTATTGCGAAAAGAACGTACAAACAAAAGAAGAGAGAATATTTCCAAAATTTTGTCAAGAACTTTGACATTAAAAAAGGCAGTAACTATTTTTGGAATTGCTGTAAAAGATTAAAAAATAAGTGGACATGCACTGAGTACAAAGCACTGTCAGAGTCTCAACGTTTAATTAAAATCGACGAATGCCTAGAGAGGATTGCCCCTCCGTGGGTCGCACCTGACCCGGACTGGTTACCGCAATGCTCACCAAATCAGTTCTTTGACATTCCGTTTAACTTTATTGAATTCAACTTCGCCTTAGACTACAAAAAGGACAAATCTGCCCCAGGAAACGACGGTTTAGATCATCAATCACTAAAGTTGCTGCCAACTAACATTAAACTCATTTTATTAGATGTTTTCAACGAAATGTATTCCGAAAATCGATACCCTCAAGAATGGCGCTCTACCCAAATGTTTTTCATTAATAAAGCAAACAAATCGAGTGTTAGACCAGTTTGTCTTACCACATGCATCGGCAAGCTATTTGAGACCATGCTTAAAAACAGATTAGAATGGTGGTTAGAAAACCAAAATTTGCTACCTAGGTCGCAACCAGGTTTCCGGAGGGGCAGATCTTGCACGGACAATCTGACCGCATTATTATCTAGCATAGAAACCGCAATGAAACAAGACAGAGACACTCTCGGAGCTTTTCTGGACGTTCAGTCAGCTTTTGACAATGTTAACTGCACTTTACTGTTACAAAAACTAGCCGATGCAGGCTGCTCTTTTAATAGCATTCAGTTCATTAAACATCTAATATCTGAAAGATATGTGAGTGGTAATTGTTTGTATTGTGTGATAGTTATGATATAGATGGAAGTATGAGCGCGCATGTGCGAGCGAGAGCGACTGCGCAGAGTGCGTGTTCGCGAGACGTTGCGGTGTGCTTCTCTCTCCCGCGTGATTCTGTGTAGTATGTACGTCACGTGGTAAAAGTGTTCGTTATTATAATTGTTATGTATTTCTATATGGACTATTAAAATATATATTATACATCAATGCATCCATTGATTTATTCACCACAAATGGTAGCAGAGCATGGTTGCATGATTTGTGTTAGTTCGTGATTTGTGAGGTTCGCGGTTCGAGGTTAGAAATACCACGTGTGAATTTTTTTTGTTAAAAAAAAAAAGGGGAAGAGAATAAAATGGCAGATGGATGGAATCTTGCGAGTGTTGAACCACTCAAAGACACAAACTATTTTCTATGGAAAGAAAAAATCGAAGGAATATTGAGAGCAAAAAAACTATGGAAAAAAATTATAGAAAAGAAAGAACCAGAGAAACCTCAAGAGGGAGAACAAGATTACGAACAAAGATTTAAAACGTGGGATGAGTGGGATGATGGAAACCATGCGGCGAGAGCAATAATCATAAATACCATGTCTCCTGCGCAAGTATTGAAATATTCTAGAGAAAAGAATGCTGGTAGACTATGGAATCAGATTAAACAAAACATGGCAGCAGAATCTGAACCTGAAAAAGTAAAAGCTCTAAGTGAATTGTCAAATCTAAAAATGACGAAGGATGAAAATGTAGACGCATATATAAACAGGGCTGAAGCCTTAACAAATAAATGCGCACAATTGGGAAAAATCATAGAGGAATACGAATTGAAGATGTATGTAATGAGAGGTTTGCGAATTGAATTTGATCAAAATGTAAGAATATTAGAAAACCAAAGAGAAGTAACTTTAAATGAAATAAAATATGCATTGAAACAAGAAGAAGAGAGAAGTGAAAGAAGAAGAGGTGAGCGAACCCAGAGAGACCAAGAAGGAATAAGAAGAGCAAATGAAAAGACGAAGAACGAGATAAACTGCTTCAATTGTGGAAAAAAGGGCCACATATCAAGTGAATGCTATGGGAAAGTCAAATGCTTTAATTGCCAAAAATATGGACACAAATCTAATGAATGTAATGGAACTGGAAACAGTAAATCAACTCGAGGAAGAGGACAAAGAGGCAGATTTCAAGGAAGAGGACATCAGGGAAGATATGGATATGGGCGTGGAAGAGGAGAAGTGATGATGAGTACAAGCGAAGAAAATGTGATGAATGTGAGTGATCGAATCCACGGGAATATAAAAGTTAGAAATGAAAACGATATAGGAGAAGTGCGTGTTAAAAATGTGGAATGGCTGTTGGACTCTGGATCAACGAGTCATATGATCAATGACATAAAAATGTTTGATCGATTGGAACATGACGTGAGAGAAATCTCACTAGCAGACAAGGAAGGTACGAAACTGACCTCTAATGGTATTGGTGACGTTGTTATCAAACAACAAGAAATTAAAAACAGGGTAAGACTCACTAACGTGCTATGTGTTCCAGAATTAAGTGCTAATTTATTATCAGTTGCGAAGTTTACAGATCTTGGATATACTGTGAAATTCAACAAACATGGTGCTGAAATTTATACTGAAACAGACAATGTACAAATGAAAGCAGTAAGAAAAGGGAATGGATATTATGTGGATTCGATGAAAATAAACACAGAAAGAGTAAAAATGACAAAAGAAAACGATATTTGGCATCAGAGACTGGGACACGTAAGTAAAAACATAATAGATGAAATGAAGAATAAGAATCTGGTAATAGGTATGAAGGAGCAGAATAAAATAAATATACAATGTGAGAGCTGTGTTGAAGGAAAAACATGTCAAAAAGTGCATCCCAGATTGATGAATAGGAGATCAAAAGAAATTCTGCAGTTATGGCACATTGATTTAATAGGACCAATAAACCCAGTTTCTGAAGGGGGAAAAAGATATATATTCACAATTGTTGACGATTATTCAAGAATGATTTTCGTCATATTGCTGAAAGAAAAAAGTGATGCAGCGGATGAATTAATGAAATTAATAATATTAAAAGAAAATCAGACTAAGAAAACAGTAAAAGCAATACGTTCTGACAATGGAGGAGAGTTCATTGGAAACAATTTGAATAAATGGCTACAAATGAAAGGAATCAAACATGAGTTAAGCCCACCTAGAACACCTCAGTGTAATGGTGTAGCTGAGAGGGCGAATAGATCCATAATAGAAATGACGAGGACATTAATGTCAGACTCAAATCTACCATTGGTTTTTTGGGGAGAAGCAGTGTGTGTTTCTGCACACACTAGAAATCGTGTAAAATCAACAGTGCACGAGGTGACTCCATATGAAGTATGGAATGAAAGAAAGCCAAACATAGGCTATATGAAGAGGTTTGGATGTCTTGCATTTGTTTTAAATAAACAACATAAAGAGAGTAAGTTTGATCCAAAAACAGAAAAAGGAATTTTTATAGGGTATGCTAAGAATAACACATACAGAGTGTATATACCTGGGACAGGAAAGGTCAGAAATGACAACGATGTAAAATTTGATGAAAGCAGAAATGGAGTAGAACTTTTGACAGAAAAAAATAAAATTGAAAATAAGAAGAAAGTAGAATTGTCAATCGTGGGTATGGATATAGAAGAAATTTATGAAGAGAGTGAACCATGTGAGGAAGACGTTCAAGAGACTGAACAGGATGAAACTAGCATTTATTTAGATGCAAATGAAGAAGGCAACGATGAACAAAACCAAGAACCAAGTGGAGATGGAAGAGAAGAGGATGTAATAGAATTAGAAGAAGAGGAACCAAGAAATAGAAAAGGAAGACCAAGAGGTACACAAGAGACGCAATAGAGGCGAGGAAACATGTACAGCAAGAGGAAGAAAAACGGAGAGCTGAAGAAGAGGGATTGCGAAGATCGGAAAGAATAAAAGAAAGGAATTATGCAATGGCGTTGATAGATGAAGAAATTCCAAAAAATGTGAAACAAGCAAAAGAATCAGAGAATTGGGAGAAATGGAGACAAGCCATGAATGAAGAAATAAAGTCGATGCAAAAACATAAAGTTTGGAATGTGGTTGCACGCCCGAAAGGAAGAAAAGTGATTAGCAGCAAGTGGGTGTACAATATCAAGGAAGATCCTACGACTAAGGAAAGGAGGTACAAGGCTCGTTTAGTTGCGCTTGGATGTGGGCAACGACCAGGACAAGATTATGGGGAAACATTTGCACCTGTGGTACGTATAGAATCAATTAGATTGTTGTTCAGCATAGGTGCGGAATTGAAGAAAAAAATAAAATTGTACGACGTAAAGACAGCATTTTTGCATGGAAAATTAAAAGAGGAGATATTCATGGAAATGCCTAAAGGTTATGAAGTAGATAACAAAGTATGTCAACTGAACAAAAGTATATATGGGCTCAAGCAGGCAGGAAGATGCTGGAACCAATTTCTGGTGGAAGTTATAATCAAAAATGGATTGGAGCAGAGTAGAGAGGATCCATGTTTGTTTTATCGAAAAGAAGGTGAGAATTTTCTATATTGTGCAATACATGTTGATGATATAATAGTAGTATCTAGTAGTGATAAGTTTGAGAAAAATTATATGGAAAAGATAGGCAGTGAAATAGAATTAAAAAGCTTAGGCGAAGCAACGAGTGTTTTATGTTTACAGGTTGAACAGGAGGAAGGAAAGATTGTCGTACATTTGAAAGATTACATAGAAAAATTATTAGAAATGTATGGTATGAGTGAGTGCAATGCCGTTACATCACCGATTGATGTAAATGTAAAGATGCAGAATAATGAGACGAGTCCGACAATTAACATAGAAAAATATCAGGAATTGTTAGGGAGATTAATGTACCTGAGCGTGTATGCAAGACCGGACATATCGTTCGCGTTAAGTTGTCTGTCCCAATTCAGTCAAAAACCAAAAGCAATGCATATGATCGCGTTAAAAAGAATTTTAAGATATTTAAAGGGGACAATCAACTACTGTTTAGTATTTGGCAATAAAAATTATAAACAAGGGATAGAATGTGAATCAGATGCTTCATGGGATAGCACAGAAGATGCAAAATCGTATAGCGGCATGTTGTTGTATAGAAATGGCGATTTGATACATTGGAGAAGTAGGAAACAAAGAACGGTTGCGTTATCCTCAACCGAAAGTGAACTCGAATCAGTATTAGAATGTGTAAAAGAACTTATATGGTGTGACAGGATACTAAAAGAGATAGATTCAAAAAACACTAGAAAGAAAGTGATAAAATGTGACAATTTAAATGTCGTAAGACTAGCAAATGGGGGAAATTTTAAAACAAAATCAAAATTGTTAAATCGCAAATGTTGGTATGTGAGGGAAGCCGTGGTGAAGGAAAATGTAGAAATCATACATGTACCGAGCGTAGAAATGACAGCAGATTGCATGACAAAACCACTGTCTGGACCGAATCTGTTGAGTAATGTAAGAAAGATTATACAGATTAAAAAACAATAAAAACAAGGGGCGTATGTGTGAGTGGTAATTGTTTGTATTGTGTGATAGTTATGATATAGATGGAAGTATGAGCGCGCATGTGCGAGCGAGAGCGACTGCGCAGAGTGCGTGTTCGCGAGACGTTGCGGTGTGCTTCTCTCTCCCGCGTGATTCTGTGTAGTATGTACGCCACGTGGTAAAAGTGTTCGTTATTATAATTGTTATGTATTTCTATATGGACTATTAAAATATATATTATACATCAATGCATCCATTGATTTATTCACCACAAGATACATATCGGCTAGGAGAGAGCACACGAACTTCGTCGAGAGAACGGTGTGGAAGGGTCTCCCCCAAGGGGGTGTCTTAAGCCCATTATTATACAACTTATATGTAGCCGAAGTCACTAAAAACGTCCCAAACAACATTCAGATTGCACAATTTGCTGATGACATTGCGGTTTATTGTAACTTTGCTACGGTCGGAGAAAGTAGAAAATTATTAGGAGAGGCAATTAACACCATTGTATTCAATCTTAGTAGTGTGGGACTCGAACTAGCCCCTACAAAAACAGTTTTTGTTCACTTTAACAATAAACACATCTTACCTGGAAAAACAGAAATTGTAATTGAAAACTGTGTGGTTAAATCGAGCAATACTGTAAAATTCTTGGGTATTAACTTTGACTTCGACATGAGCTTTAAAGTTCATGTCGAGGCTATAAGGAAAAAATGTTTCAAACTTCTAAACATCCTGAAATTTCTTTCTGGGGTCTCATGGGGAGCTTCTCCTGAGACGCTCTTATTAGTTTTTCGAAGTATTATAAGGCCAACTATGGAATACAACTGTTTTGTATACTATCCCACATCGAAACAACTCAGACTAAAATTGGAGAGAATTCAATACGCTGCGATTAGATTAGCATTGGGATACAGAATAAGCACGCCTACTAATATTTTACTTAGTGAAGCTAAATTAATCACCTTCCGCGACAGATCGAATTTTTTGGCCATAAAATATATTCTCAAATGTTACACTTTCAAAGACTTAACCCCATACCAAATTCTGTTCAACAACATTGCAGACCAGACTCCTCCGACCTCTCGTAGAAGAAGTCTCTCTCTCCTATACGGAAACATCCAGAATATACTGGACCTACAACCCAACCTTGTGATTAACGGAAAACATCCCATATACACACTTGACTATAGCATAATCTTTAACACACTACCTTGTGATACTGATTTGGGCTCATTGTTGCGCAAATGTGATAATCCCAACGCTATATTATCGCATTATATAGAATCTAACCCCCCCCCAATACTATTGTAATTTATACAGATGGTAGTAAGGTGAAAAACTCTCCGTCAGTGGGAGCTGCGATATACTGCCCGCAACCAGATATAGCACAAAAAATTAGTCTCGATATAAAAACATCAGTTTTTACTGCGGAGTGCTGTGCCATCAACCAAGCACTAGATATCACCAACTCTTATAATGGCATAAACATTATTATTCTTACTTACTCTTTGAGCGTGATTAAATCATTGGAAAAGCCAACACTCCAATACGCTACTAATTATCATCTCCTCGAAATTAAAAATAAATACTTTACTTTTGTATCTAACAACAATAATCAAAACTTTATTAAGTTCATATGGATACCATCTCACATGGGTCTGGTTGGCAATGAAAGGGTGGACGCAATCGTGAAAGAAGCGACAGCGGGAATGCCCACAATGAATATCAAAACCCCGTTTACCGACTTTCTCAGCGACTTCAAAATCCACTCACGGAACTCCACTAACAATTTAATCAGAGAGCAGGGTATATTTAAGGGTAAAGAGTATGTACAACTCTTTCATAAAGATCATGGTGAAACATGGTTCCACGGATGTGGGCGTCCTAGAAACTTCGTTACTTTTGTCAATAGATGCCGCTCCAACCATTATAATTTAAACGCGTCGCTAGCCAGAGTAAAATTTATTACAGACAGCACTTGTGAGTGTGGAGCGGATGCTCAAGATCTCGATCACGTTATATGGCAATGCCCAAATTATGAAGACGAACGTGGTACACTACTTTCTACTCTATTTCGACACAAGTACTGTCTCCCGACTTGTATAGGATGCTTCCTATGCGGTCCAGACATCAAAGGTCTGCTAATTATTTTTGATTTTTTTAAGCGTTGCGCACTAAAAATTTAATTTCTTTGAATTAACCTTTTGAATTATAAATTAATAGTAAGTTAAGTTAAGTTAAGAGGCGCATTAAGACAACATGTTATACGCTAATGGACTCATGTACTGAATATGCTAAATAAACCACATCTGGTTTAAAGCATTAAATAAATAAATAAATATCGAATCAATCAAATATGTCGAGTGAGGAAAAATATCAAATCATACGCAGTCATCTTCCAGTGGTTCCTGCTGAAGCGATTACGATTCATAACTGTCAGGGACAAACATACGAGAAAGTATGTTTGGATTTTAAAAAATCAGAAAGACGAACTTTACAAATGTTGTATGTAGCACTGAGCAGAGTTTCAAAATTGAGCGGTTTATATACTTTGGGACAATTTAAATTAACAGTATTGAATAAAACAAAGATCAATACTGCAAACCCGGCTAACGATGAATTGTATCGTTGCGAAAAAATAAACAATTAAAATTATCATTTAATAATTTGGTCAATTAAAACGGATTAATAGTTATATATCAAAATATTGGTACTTTGACAAGTAAATTAATTCATATAAATAAAGATTCATGGTTTGATCGAAGCGATATATTAATTTTTAGTGAAACATTAACGAAAACCGATGATGAGTTGAATATATTAAATTATGATATAATTATTAGATGAATTTGTTATGGAAAAACAGAATTATTGTTCGGCTTCGACCGACGGTCGGAAATGTCGGAGTACCGGAATCGCCCAGATTTGAGCGCGTGAGGAAAATACGGTTCGCGAAGGAGAGAGTTCGACTCGCAGAAACTGTTTGGATTGAATGTGAATCGCGCAAATCACTTTATTTGAAATTCGTACACCGTTGAGCGATGAGGTACGAATGAAAGAATGAATTTGAGAACGGATTGAAAGCGCAATGAATTTCGAAGCGAATGCCTCGCTTCGCTGAGCGGGTTCCTCATATCGGAGCTCGATTCTACGAACTCGGAGTTACACGATTAGCTCCGATCGCGCACCGAGTCGATTGTTGTTGTGCAACGAATAATGAATAAAATTACAATTGAAAGTGAAAAGATTTTGATAGGTGATTTCAATTACAATATATTAAATTGCAATGATAATGGCAATAATTATTTGATTAACTTTTTGAACAAGTACAATTTAAAAACTAATTTACCATCCAAAAGTATAACGACCAATTTCAATAGGCAAATAGATATAATTTTCTCAAATGTTGATGATATAGATTGTGGTGTTTATGAAACATATTTCAGCTATCATAAGCCAATTTATGCAATCCTCGATAAGAAGGTTGTCAAATATAAAAAAGAAGAGAATGTAGAGAAAACAGATGTAACAATCACAAAACAAAAAATGAATCCTGAAAATTTAAAAATTTTTGATGAACGTATACTGATCTCGGACCAGCATATCGAGCAAAATAATCATGAATATGCAGTGCCTGCAGAATGTTTCCTCAACGATGGTTATAACTATGCTTTAGAAACACACGAATGTAAAGAAGTCATAAAACCTGATTGTTATTTACAAGACAAACATATTAATTTATTTCACGAAATTATGAACAGAAATCTAAATGAGCGTGCAATATATATCTTTACAAAAGATCCCAGAACATGAGACAAATATTCAAATAATATACACTGCTAAACTTGGAAAAAAGGTAGTAGGACATTGAATTCGCACAAGATCTGATGGTAACGGAAATGTACACATTTATGATAGTTTTAATGCTAATCCTTTAAACCATGATGTAATAGATTATTTGAATGCCCTTTATAAATATAATAAGAAATATATATTTCACAGAGTATAATATCAAAACAATGCGTTTGATTGTGAAGCATTTGCAATTTATTTTGCAACATTACTATGCTGTGACAAATGTGAGGTTGTATGATGACACCAGAGGGCGCAGCGTGCGGATACGAAGAGCTGCGAGAGTCGAGCGTTGGATGCGAGGAGTTTTTGTCTTGGACAGCGTGAGAGAGTGTAATGATAGAGAGTGATATCCAAAGAGTGAATACTTAACTTGTTATTTAAATATATACTTTAGTTCTATAAATTACCCGGCTCCTTTCTTATCCTACCACAACAAAGAACCAAGCGAGTAACTAGCATACGGTGTTGGTCTAATGCGACGCCATATAGCAAACATTTTCATAAGTAGAAAACTAATGAACTTCCCTGAGAACGTATAATCTTCTTAAAACGTACACTAAATAATGATAATAATATATTGCAACTAACTAATCGGGAAGTTCTTTATGTGGCTCTTGAAGAGTCACACACCCAATAACATCTGTACCACTAACCCTCTCGCGAACACACAAAGCGAGCTACAACACCCTCACCAGCGTAGCTCGCGTAGCGAGCGAACAACAATAACCAGCTAGTATATTCTTGTATGTTCTTTAGTGTTCATGTATATTATTTTCTATTGTTGTAGGTGCTTGTATATTATCGTATATTATTTTATATTATTGTAGGTGCTTGTATATTATTGTATATTGTTGTAAGTTCTTGTATATTCTTGTGTATTCTTGGATTTGCTTGTTTGAACTATTATTTGTAAGCTGTTGTTCATGTTGCTGTTATTCATGTTACGCCACCCGGTGTATTGTAAATGTTATTTACAAGCGGTTCGTTGCCAACGACAAGCAAACGTCAAAAACGAAGCGAACGTCGAAAACGACATGAACAAGAAATAGTCTCGTCAGGTCTGTCACAGGAAATGACGTTTAAATTAAGTTGATTCACATTTACTGTTTTAATTCAGGCTATCTCTTACATATTTCAATATAGTTTCTTGTTAAAGTAATTGTATGAATAAATATATATTAATAATTATTTCTATATTTATTATTTATTGGCGCATCAGGATTAGAGCATAAACTTAGGCTTTAACGTAGATACTTTTATTCACACACTATAAACCTATTACAATACATATGATAAGGAGTATTAAATAACATAACTAAATAATAGGCACAATCGCATCTTTCTAGCGTGAACACGTGTGCCGAACCAAACTAAAAAGCTATGCGCGAAGCAGCGAGTAGAAAAAAAACGACGACGCCCTGCAGCGGGCCCCAACACTATTCGCGACGAGAATTATAACCTAATTACATTATTTGAAGTATTATCTCCATAATAATTTATTTTAACAATTATTTTAACAAGAAATTATTGGAATAATAATCCAAATATGGAGTATAGAAACAAATTATAAAAAATGTATTGTTACGTCCCGGATGGGTTCGTAATGTGTTTATGGACTTTCACGATCTTCGGTCCACGTGGCACGTACGTCCACGTCTGACCAGGCCCGATTTTTTGGTTGTCCGAGAGAGATAAGAAACGGGAAATGGGAATTAGCTAAGTCGCGTCGCTGTCAGAATGGGAACCGCGATTTACGATGCGTAACGGTACTGTTAGACAATCGCGAAGGCTCCCGGCGCACAGTGGTCCAGATCGTAAAAGTTGGTGTCTTTTAGCTCAAAAGTCAACTTTCTCATATCGATTTCTAACAAATTTGTATTGCTTCCTAAATGTTCGTCAACCTCGAAAATGAAAAATTAATGCAGTTTACCAAAAATCGTAATTAGGCCGAGTACTTAAAGGTAGACTGTTTAGAGATAGTACTTTTCATCAAGAAAATTGCTTCTCTTCTTCGAGGTGCCCTGATGACACCACTTAATATTTCTTATTTTTTTTTTTTACGATGAAGTGCACTCTTTTGTGTTATAAAATCAGCATCGATACTAAAGTTACTGTTCACAATATGTTAAAAATTAATATTCAATGAAGTAAAAAAATTGGCCAAATTTTTCAATTGGACCATTTTGTTGAAATCAGATCGAAGCTGCTGGTATTTAAAACGTGAACATAATATTAGAAATGATATATTAGCTTCTAGCACTATGTAGAAGAAAAGAGGAAATAAATGTAGCGTTAAGGTGAATAGAAGTTTAGCGTAGGAAGTATAAATACAAATTATAAATGTAAATGTACAATACCAGTGTACGCTGGTCAGTTGACCTTAAAATTGATTTATAGATATTTAGAAATGTGATACGAATAATTCGAAAATGAAATCAGATCGAAGCTGCTGGTATTTAAAACGTGAACATAATATTAGAAATGATATATTAGCTTGTACCACTATGTAGAAACAATAGAGAGAATAAATGTAGCGTTAAAGTGAATAGAAGTTTAGCGTAGGAAGTATAAATACAAATTATAAATGTAAATATACAATATCAGTGTACGCTGGTAAGTTGACCTTAAAATTGATTTATAGATATTTAGATATGCCATACGAATAAATCGAAAATGAAATCAGATCGAAGCTGCTGGTATTTAAAACGTGAACATAATATTAGAAATGATATATTAGATTCTAGCCCTATGTAGAAAGAAAAGAGGAAATAAATGTTGCGTTAAAGTGAATAGAAGTTTAGCATAGGAAGTGTAAATACAAATTATAAATCTAAATGTACAATATCAGTCATGAGACGTGAACACACACGGGTCTGCTGAAGTCGCTTTCAAGTTGAAATCCGCCAGGCAATGAACAAATTTTTTGTTCCAACATCTAGCAGCTTGCTTCAGCCCGTATAGAGAATTCCTGAGCTTGCAAACCTTTTCCGTGCCATCATCAAATCCTCCGGGTTGCTGCATGAAGATATCCTCGGTGAGCTCCCCATACAAAAAGGCCGTCTTGACATCAAACTGGGCCAGTTTCATTTTTAAGACAGCTGCAGTAGCCAGGATTGAGCGAATCGACTCGAGTTTCACAACCGGACTGAAGGTCTCCTCATAATCGATTCCAGGTCTCTGTGAAAAACCCTTCACAACGAGCCTGGCTTTGTATCGTGCTGCACGACCACACGCTGCTGGTTTATATCTGTAAACCCATCGATTCGGAAGAATCCTCGCTTCCTTGGGGCGCTCAACCAGCTCCCACGTACCATTTTTGAGCAAGGAATCCATTTCTTGGGTCATTGCTTCTGTCCAACTGCTACTCTCCGAGCAGTCGATCGCTTCCTGGAAGCTGCTTGGCTCTGGATCTTCTGCAACAAAAACTCTTGCGATGCTTACCTCGTGGTCCTGGTAACGTACCGGTCTTCGAAGTGATTGTCGATCTCGAAGTTGTCGACCTGCTTGCACAGCCTGCCAGTCGACGTTTTGTGCCCTTATTGGACCGACACCATCGGCATCCTCAGGAAGTTCCTCTTCTTGGTCCAACGGATCTGCGTTCTGTTGCAGATTCTCCTCGGCTCCTTCGTTTGGATCGTTTTCCTCGTCGCTCACAATTTCCTGCAGTGGAATGTCCACTGATTTCTCCTCGCACTCGTCGTTGTTTTCGACCTGCGAGTCTTCCGATAAGAACTTGACATCGCGATAGATGTTGACTTGTCCCATGGACGGTAACCAGATCCTGTAGCCCTTAGTATGCTCATCATACCCGACAAACACAGCCTTTTGCGCCTTCGGACTCCATTTCGTCCTCTTTTGCTTCGGAACGTGGACGTACACCTCTGTGCCGAAAACCTTGTAATCCAGTGTCCTTGCCTCCTCGCCGAACCATAGCTCGTAAGGAGTTTTTCCTTTTTTGTTTCCGGCAAACGACACCGATGAAGGAGTGGTGCTGTGAAGGATGTGCTCTAGGAAAAATTAGCAAAAAGCCATTTAAAACCAGTCAATCGCAATCAAACAAATTGGATCATTTTCAGCATACTTTCCCGAATATAATTATGTAAGAAACATGTCCCCCCGCGTCCCCCTTTGCAAATTATCATTGTTCAAAGCTGTCAATGTTACTTCGTGACGAGTTTCGCTTGCGTAAAACGGCTCGTATGGCTGATCAAATGTTTTCCAAATATGAACATTATAAGAAATAAATAAAGATATATGGTTCTGTCGACCAATTAAATTCGAATTTGTTAAGGAAACTCAACAAGTTATCGAGAAGGAAGTAGATGCTATAAGCAGCGAAATACAGAATTTAAGACCATTTAAAATAAATAATGTGGACATAGAGTATACTATGATTTTTACTATGGTCGACAACAAAATTTGTAATATTCTAACTGGCACTACATCGGCAATGAGATGTTACATATGTAACGCGAAACCAACCGAGATGAATAACTTGCAAGTCATAAACTCTAAATTATGTAACAACAATAATTATTGTTTTGGTATCTCATCACTTCATGCTTGGATACGTTGCTTCGAATGCTTGATACACATATCTTACAACTTACCCTTCAAGAAATGGATAGCAAAGACACCAGAGATGAAGAAAATACGAAAAGAAAGAAAAGAATATATTCAGAAAACATTTAAGGAGAAAACAGGATTGCTGGTTGACTATGTCAAACACGGTTGGGGTTCGTCCAATGACGGAAATACCGCTAGACGATTTTTCCAAAACGAAGCAGTCTCGGCCGAAATTACAGGGATAGATATAGAATTAATCAAAAGGGTCCACATAATATTGCAAGTGATTTCCTCCCCTTACGAAATAGATACTGAAAAATTTGGAAAGTACAGACAGAGCACAGAGAAATATTTCGTCACTCACTATGGCTGGTATTATATGCCAGCATCTGTGCATAAAATACTTATGCATGGCCAAGAAATAATAAAACACGCATTGCTTCCCATCGGCCGGCTCTCTCAGGAAGCACAGGAAACGAGAAAAGATTTTAAACAATTTAGAGCAAAAAATTCAAGAAAAATGCCAAGATTATGCACGAATAAGGATATATTTTTTAGATTATTATTAACATCTGACCCGTACATGTCACGATTAAGATTAACATATAAGAGAAAACCTAAAGAACTGAATCCTGAGGCAGTGGAGTTATTAATTAACTAAGTCAATCGACCATCATAGATTATCACGAAAGACAAATTATGGTATACTTATTTTATTAGCTTACTTTTTTATTTGTAGTAACATTGACTGAATATAATATTAGTGCTATTTTATTCGCAATATGTATTTAAAATATTTCTTCTTTTTTACACAGGAAAGCATCCGATTGTGTGTTAAATATTAACGCCAACACTAAAAATTATTGTTCACAAAATGTATAAAAAAGGTTAAAAAACTATATTTGAACAATTCATTTTTCAATAAAAAATATCAATGAAAAGTTAGTATAAATTATTGTTTAACAAATGCAAAAAATATTGAATTACACATAGTTAAAAAAGATTATTTTAAAAATATTTTGAGTGAAAATTTCATTGCAATATCTCTACTGGTTCAAAAGTTATAACAAAATGACACCAACTTTTCCGATCCGGACCACTGTGCGGCGGTCCCTGACGTCACAGTGATTGTGGAACGGCGCACGAATTGGTTTCTTGCGAGGATGGATTATGACGCGGTAATCCGTGTTCCTCCGATTGTACCGGGCCCTGCTAGGCTCAGACGTACGAGGCGGAACACCGATTTAAGAGATCTGACAAATTAACGTTTAATATGCAGCTTGGGGAGATCCGTGCGCGAGGATCCGTGTTCCTCCGATTGTACCGGGCCCTGGTGGGCTCAGACGTACGAGGCGGAACACCGGATTTTTCTTGATCACAATTATCTGTCGTTGGATCGGCACCGGCGTCGTATCGCGCGCACACACTCGCACTTGTGTTCCTCTCGTCCGTGTCGAGATGGTTTACTTGGGTTTCGCTGCCCTGTCGTCGGACGACAGGGGGAGGGAGAAGATAGGCGGTAGAAGATGGGGGTTTTAATAATACCGCCTCAGGATGAGAGATCGGCGGAGGGCGTAGCGTTCGTAGCGTGGATCATCGACACTAATGTCTTCCAGCGAAGCGAAGTTCGGGACGTAAATGCACGGCACGAGTTTCCACGGCGGAGAACTCGCGGGTTGACGGGCCTCAGGTACCTTATCCCGGACGATCTCCCTTGTACTAACGATTCGAACCCTACCGGTGAACTTGATTTCTCTGAGGATGCGCGGGGGTTTCGGAATCCCGAGATTGTGGTCGTAGGTGGTCCCTTTTCCCTTCCGGAAGAGTCCTCCGAACAACTTCTTGAGTTGGTATTTGCGACCTGCGCGACGTGGCATTCGAAAACACTGTAAGACACAACCACGCTGACGTAATCGCACGACACAAAAGGAGAACAGAAATAAGAGAAAAGAAAATAAGTAAATTAAATCAACGTGTAATAACTAAAAGAAAATGGCTGAATACAAAATTACGCGATAGCTACGAAAACGAAAATTAAACTAGAGCACTGCACGATGGCGAGATAACGACACGAACACTATACAGGGTGTTCCAAAACTACCCTAGAAGCCGAAAATGCGAGGTTCCTTGGGTCATTTGAAGCGACAGTTTCCTTTGCAAAAATGGCGTCCGCGGCCTTGTTTAGGAGTTATTAACGAAAAACACGGACCAATCAGAGCGCAGCTATAGCGAACGGAGTCCGACTCTGCGACAGGTTCCGCGAGGCGTGGTGTCGCCATTGGTCGACTCAGAATCAATCCGCTGTAGCCACGCTCTGATTGATCCGTGTTTTTCGTTAATAATTCCTAAACGAAGCCACGGACACCATTTTTGTAAAGGAAAATGTCGCTTCAAATGACTCAAGGAACCTCCCATTTTCGGCTCCTAGGGTAGTTTTGGGACACCCTGTATAAATGAAATAACTAAATATACGGAAATAACTATAACTAAACTTAGGGATTAACGCAATTCAGAATTCGATAAACGAAACTAAAATTAATTAACTATGATAGAACAACGCGCACTAAACTAAATTACGAACTAAAATTATAATACAAAAGAAATGAGATAGACGAAAATTGAAATGAATAAAACGAATATAGATACGATGCGATCAGGTCAGATTACTAGGAACTAGAAGAGCGAAGTGAATTCAAGAAACTGTTGCGAAGAACTGTTGCAGAGCGCAAATCTTGTCATATTTATAATGGGAGCGCGGACCATAAGAATTCGGTGGAGCGTGACATTAATTGTTCTCGATCATACGATTTATACTATTATTCTTCGTGTTACCATTATTCGCGAAAGTTCGGTAAACGCCTGTAATAGCTGTTGCTATGCCAGGGTTCGCTCGCACCGGCGTCTCATGGTTGTGGCGTGATATGAATGTATATATATATACATTTTGATACATAAATGTACATTTTGATTGACCTGGGACGAAAATAGAATTAGAATCGGCGTAACAACCACGATTTGTTCGCGCGAATTATAGATCCCGAAAATTTGCTTGTTCGCGCAAATTCTGAAGCAAAACGTTGGTACGACGTAACACTTCTATTCTTTTTAACGCAACATTTATTCTCTCTTTTCTTTCTACATAGTGGTACAAGCTAATATATCTCTTCTAATATTATGTTCACGTTTTAAATACCAGCAGCTTCGATATGGTTTCATTTTCGATTTATTCGTATGACATTTCTAAATATCCATATATCAGTTTTAAGGTAAACTTCCCAGTGTACCCTGATATTGTACATTAACATTTATAATTTGTATTTACACTTCCTACGCTAAACTTCTATTCATTTTAACGCAACATTTATTCTCTCTTTTCTTTTTACATAGTGGTACAAGCTAATATATCATTTCTAATATTATTTTCACGTTTTAAATACCAGCAGCTTAATTAATAAAAAGCGTTTGCATCACATTGGTATTTTAAACAATAGAGTTAACAATACTGTTTTTCTTTCTTTTTCACTCGCTATCCTCTTCCATATACTACAGTTACTCCATAAAGTCAATGAAACCAAAAAATGATGAAAAATTAAGCATTTTTAATTGTCATTACATTGTGGGAACACGCAGGCCTTTGAATTGTGCCGGCGGCGGCTACTGTCCCCGTCTCTTTCTTCCCTAGACGGTTACCTTCCTTACGACCGAAACTTTCTTCGTCGATTACACCACTTGATTAGAATTAAAACTGTATCGTGTTTGGTCTTGTTTTACTCAGAAAAATGCCAGAAATGCGTTTTTGGAAAGTCCCATGAAAAAATAATGAAAATTAACAATTTTGAACATTCGATTCATCGAGTCAATGTAGTGGTGTTCACACCGATATACCCGAGCCAACAACAATAGTCGCCGACCTGTGGCGCGGGACAGCGTTGACAGGCAGTGGAGTGAGTAGGCCGGAGCAATTTACGAGATTTCGACCCCGCGCTACTTGCGAGAATTTAATGTAGACAGTTAAGGTTTCGGGCGCAAGGACAGACTTTGAGATGTTTCAGCGGCTGCGGCTCTCTGCGTCTTCTTTCCCATACGCTATCCTTCCTCGCGCCTGAAACTTTAACTGTCTATTGCACAAGTAAATATCATCGGAATTATATCATATGTGGTATCATTATTCTGAGAAAAATGCCACAAATATGGTAATCGCAGTCTCATAAAAAAATAATGAAAAATAAGGAAGTTGGAAATTTGGATTAGGCGGTCTCACCGTGACACCCGAGCCGCATGATGTCATACTTTTCGGCGACCGAGGCCTCTCAAGTTTCGAGGCCCCTCAAGAGAGTATACCCCGCAGTAGTGGAGATAGATCTGGGACATTTACAGGCCAGACTTTTGGGACAATTACGGATAAAATACTGTATATACATTAGGGTGGTCCTTAGCTATACCTGATGACATTTTTTTGCGAGATTTTTTCGCGCCCCCCCCGTAAAATTGTGCCTTTGGGTAAGAAAATAATTCCTGCAAAGTTTGAAGTTGATCGGATAAGGGAAAACCGTGCCTCATCGACGTTAAAGTTGCGAAAAACATGAAATTTCGTAAGAATGGGAATATTTGAACAAAAGACTTTTGATTATTACTAAACGTTCTTCTTGTGTCAAAATATTGATTATAATAGTACCAAAATGTAATATTTTCAATATAACAATTAACTAATTATCGTATTTTTGTAAATGTATTATGTCAAATTTTACGTATTTTATTGAAAATACCAATTCTTTTAGTTTTATTTCTGTTCGAAAGCGGCGCGTTCCGGCGCCATGTCCGATCCACGTCAACGCGCTACTACCAATGCGACGCGATCCCGCCACGAGCGCGACAAAAGGCGTGTGTCGTCGAGACTCGCGCGGGCGAGAAATCGTGCGCCTGATTGGCCAATTGTCCCCTCGATCTATCTGGAAGGTTCTAGAACACCTCACCGGAACCACCGGAATGTAAAGAACTTCCAGGTAGATCGAGACAATAAAAGAGAGAAAAAACGTCCGCCATTCGCTTTTTCCAACGGCTCTCTACGGCGAACAGCTGACGACTATCAAGGCGATTTTAGACACAGTTTTATTATACAAATCAAGTTCCATTGTACAGATCTGACCACTGTTAAAGTGAAAATACAGTGATATATTTCAACAGATACCACTCATTCACTTTCCGGCTCATTTATTCCAATCTTGCACTCCAGATTCAAATTCTACCGTTGCTCACATTCATACAGTCCACTCTCATCTCATCTCTGCACCTCCTGCGTTTTCCTTCAACTAAACTGACCAGCTCAGTTTCTGCTTCTCGTTGGTAAACGCACATTTGGTCCTTCGAGCCGGATACCTACAAAAGAATCGTGCCAGTGCCAAGTGGAACAGTGAGACAAGAATCGAACAGTTCGAGAAGACTAACTCACCGTACAATGGAGAAAATCACGCCTGAAGCACTCCTACAGAAGCAGCTTGACTTGGTAGGGGTGATGAGTCGAAGCATCGATAACTTCAAGAAGTCGGTTGGAACCACGTCTATGACGACGGAAGGAGCCATTACCACCAGGATAAAAATCCTGGAAAAGCACTGGAGTGAGTTTCAGAAAAACCACGACGTGATCGCTTACCAGAAGCGGGACACATTCAAGGACTGTGAGTACGTTACTAAACAGTTCTCCGACACAGCCGAAGACACGTACGCCCAGCAGAGAAGCATTCTCGAGGACATGCTATTGGAATGCAGAGAGGCAGAGCGACGAGAGAAAAGTTCCAGCAGCCGGGACCAATCTCATGCAGATCCAGCTTCCGGGTCAGTCTCTTTGCCGAGGATCCAGCTTCCTCATTTCAACGGCAAGTACGAGGAGTGGCCGGCCTTCAAGGACCTCTTCGAATCAGTCATCGGGAAGCACACAGGCCTGTCAGACGTGGACCGCTATCACTACTTAAAAACCTGTCTTCAAGGTCCAGCTGCGGACCTAGTCAGGGACTTACCAACCACCGGTAAAAACTACACACGCGCATGGGAGACGCTGACGAAGCACTACGAGAACAAGCGTATCCTTGTTAATACGTGCCTCGATGCATTCGCAGCTCTTCCCAAGATGCGCGAGCGTTCAGTGCGCTCCATGTCGGAAATCCAGAAGGGCGTGACCAGGATCGCCAATACGCTGGAAGGACTGAGTAGACCCCTTGCGACGTCGGAAGATTGGTGCGTCTACTCCATAGTCAACCTCTTCGACTCAGTCACTCGGGAAAAATGGGCAGAGAAGGTAACTCCGAGCCGAGATCCTCCTTCCTTCGCAACCTTGACAGACTTCATGAGCAACCAGCTGCATCAACTGGAAGTCTCCCAAGGACCAGTCATCAAAACGTCTTCTCCAGTGGTTCCTTCCTCCAAGACTCAATACGAACCGAGCCCTATGAGTCGCTCCACTGCCAAGGGGCCCGTTCGAGCTGCCAGTATTAACCTAGTGCAGAAGGAAAAGAAGGAGGTTAAGAAGAAGGTCACGTGCTCTCTTTGTGGACTGGACCACTTCATAATGCACTGTCGAGATTATAAATGACTACCTGCTGCGGAGCGAAGGCGGAAGGTGGATTCTCAGCAGCTGTGCACCAACTGCCTCGGCAGACATGCAAGTGCTGACTGCCCTTCACCCAGAGGCTGTTACCTCTGCGGGGAAAAGCACCATACCTCCCTCCACGAGGCATTTAAAGATGGCTCCGGCCAAGCAAAGGCAGCTCACCATGCACAAGATTGTGGCACGTCAACGAGTAAGGTGCTTCTCGCCACGGCTGTTGTTAAAGTTGCAGATTCACACGGTCGGCGACACTCGGTGCGGGCACTAATCGATCAGGGCTCCGAAGTCACGATGATGTCAGAAGGATTGGCGCAGCGTCTTCAACTTCCGAGACAGGCGGCTCCCATGGACATTTTCGGAGTCGGAGGCCAACAGCTCGCCCGGGCCCGTGGACGAGTAACGCTGAATTTGTCATCGAGTTGCACCGATGACTTCCTCAAAGTTTCGGCGATCATTTTGCCGAAACTCACGTCGTATACTCATGGCAACAGCACCTCACACAGGTCGTGGAATCATCTTCAGGGACTGCAGCTGGCCGACCCACATCCGTCAAGCACAACCCCAATCGAAATCCTGTTGGGGGCGGACGTCTACCCTGCCATCATAAGAGAGGGAGTCAAGCAGGGAACCGCAGCGGAACCAGTGGGCCAACGAACAATCTTCGGTTGGATCATCACCGGAGTGGCTGGATCTTCATCCAACTCGATGCATGCCCAGGTGCATCAAATCTCTGCCGGAGATTCACTTGGCTCACTGGTGCGAAGATTTTGGGAGCAGGAAGACATTCTGGATACTACGGCACCGTGGACTGCGGACGAGCAAGAGTGCGAAAACCACTTCCTCACCACACACACACGCACTCCGGAGGGAAGATATCAGGTGAGGTTGCCGCTACGCAAGTCTGGCCCGCCCTCCTCTGACTCCAGGATTGGCTCGATGCAGTCCCTCCGAAGGATGGAGCAGCGCTTTGCCAGGGACGGACCGCTCAAGGAACTCTACTGCGACTTCATCAAGCAGTATGAAGAACTTGGCCACATGACTTTGGCAAACGAACCTCCAGCGTCGAGCCCGGTTCACTATCTTCCCCATCATGGAGTGCTGAAGCCAAGCAGCAGTACTACGAAGCTGCGAGTAGTCTTCAATGGTTCCTGGTCCGAGGCATCTCAACCATCGTTGAATGACTGTTTACATGTAGGCCCTAACCTACTGCCACTCCTTGCCGACGTGTTGCTGCGGTGGCGTAAACATCAATACGTGGTGGCAGCTGACGTCACCAAGATGTATCGCCAAATCTTGATACATCCGGAAGATCGAGATCTGCAGCGGATACTGTGGAGAGAAGCACCGACAGAACATGTGAAGGAATACCGGCTCAACACGGTAACTTATGGACTGTCGTGTGCTCCATACTTGGCGGTCCGGACCCTGCAACAGCTGGCGGAGGATGAAGGCAGCCGCTACCCCCTCGGCGCACTGGCACTCAAACAGAACACGTATGTCGACGACATCCTGACAGGAGCAGACAGCAACTCGGCGTTGGTGGAGACCGCAATTCAATTGCACCAGTTGTGCAAGGCGGGCGGGTTCCCATTACAAAAATGGGCCTCCAATGCTGCAGACCTGTCACAATTAATGCCACAGGAGCTCCGAGACACCATGAGTCTGCCTACCACGACACAGGACGACCACAAAACATGGACAGACGAAACTCACACTGCACTAGGCCTACAGTGGGCTCCACACGAAGACTGCTTCCGATTCACCATCAACAAGAGCACTGGCGGAACTCCAACTAAGCGAGGCGTGGTGTCCAAAGCAGCACAATTATTTGATCCGCTGGGATGGTTGACTCCGGTGACCGCACGAGCCAAGATCACCATCCAGTCTACGTGGCTCATGGGGTTAGGCTGGGACGATCCGCTTCCGTCGCCCATAGCAGACGAGTGGAGAAATTTCTGTAGCGAGCTGCACGTACTGGAGAAGGTCAGGATACCACGTCCATTATTCCACGACTCTCTACGACGACAAGTGGAAATCCATGGGTTCGCTGACGCATCGGAACGAGCCTATGGTGCAGTGCTCTACCTGAGGGCAGAAGATAGAGAAGGACAGTGGCATACCACATTGGTTACGGCAAAAAGCAAGGTTGCCCCGCTACAGCAGGTATCCTTACCTAAACTGGAACTTTGTGCAGCACACCTTCTCGCGAGACTGACACAGAAGTCGGTCTCCACACTGGGCATCACCATCTCCGCAGTCCACCTATGGTCCGATTCAACGGTGGCAATCGGATGGATACAGGCACACCCAAGCAGATGGAGGACATACGTGGCAAACCGCGTCGCTGACATCCAGCGAAGGGTTCCAGAGGCGCAGTGGCATCACGTCGCAGGTGTCAACAATCCTGCCGATTGCGCCTCTCGGGGACTCTCGCCCTCGCAGCTGCTGGAGTGGAACTTGTGGTGGAAGGGACCCGACTTTCTTCACCAGGATGGCCCCTTGTCACCAGCCACACCTGTCATCCTGGAAAACCTGCCAGAAGAGAGAGGTCCAACTGTAGTCGTGAACAACACTGTCACGTGTGAGAAGGCGGATAATACCTTTCTAACAAGGTTCTCCTCTCACACAAGGTTGCTGCGGGTCACTGCTTGGTGTCGACGGTGGCTGCGAGCAATACGTAACACCCAGTTACACTCAACAAAGGACACAATGACACTCACGGTGGTGGAAATCGAGGACGCTGAACGGTGCTGGATCCGGGTAGTTCAACAGGAGAACTTCAAGGAGGAAATCCAATCACTCCAGCAAGGAAAGGGCATTTCGGCAAAGAATGCACTGTCACCCTTGGCACCTACCCTTGACAGCGAGGGTCTGCTGAGAGTCGGAGGCAGACTGAGTCACGCGTCACTCAGTCAAGACGAAATGCATCCCATTATCCTTCCACCGGAGTCGCACTTCACTTATTTATTTGTTGTCCACAGCCATAAGAGGATGATGCACGGCGGAGTTCAGGCAACCCTGGGAGTCATCCGCCAGCGATACTGGATTCCCAGGGGGCGAGCCATCGTTAAGGGAATCATCCACCGGTGCGTGACATGCGCTCGATGGCGGGCGGCACCAGCCCGGCAACTAATGGGTGACCTACCGAAGCACAGGGTGACGCAGCAACGAGCCTTCCTGAGCAGTGGAGTGGACTATGCCGGCCCAATCTGGCTGCGAACTTCTCCAGGGCGTGGCCAAAAGGCGTATAAAGGCTTCCTGGCGGTGTTCGTCTGCATGGTCACACGAGCGGTGCATCTAGAGGTCGTCTCCGACTACAGTGCTGAGGCATTCCTCGCTGCCTATCGTCGCTTCATCTCGCGACGAGGCCTCTGCGCTCATCTGTACAGCGACTGCGGGACCACCTTCGATGGGGCCAACAACGAGCTGCGTCGCCTCTTCACTGCCAGCAGCAAGGAAAACCGCTTCCTGAGGAGTGAGATGAGCGAGTTAAAAACACAGTGGCACTTCAATCCACCTGCTGCGCCACACTTCGGTGGACTGTGGGAAGCTGCGGTGAAATCCACCAAACACCACCTGCGGCGAACCATAGGCGAAGCGCGGCTGACGTTCGAGGAGATGACCACGCTCCTCACCCAAGTGGAGGCGTGCCTCAACTCAAGGCCGCTGGCTCCTCTCCGGGATGACCCTGCTGACTTCACGGCACTAACTCCCGGACATTTTCTTGTAGGTTCGGCTCTCAATGCGCTCCCAGAACCAACGTTGCTCGACGTTCCAGACAATCGTCTCATTCGATGGCAGCTGGTGACCAAAATGAGAGACCAGTTCTGGACACGATGGCAACGGGAGTACCTCCAGGACCTCACTACTCGACCGAAGTGGCGCGTCTCACAGGACAACTTGAAGCCGGGTCAGCTCTGTCTCATCATCGGAGATTCGACGCCCCCGTGTCAATGGCCGCTCGCTCGAGTGAAAGAAGTGCACCCGGGAAGTGACAATAGAGTGCGTGTCGTGAAGGTAGTCACCGCGAACTCCGAATTTGTCCGACCTGTCCACAAACTTGTCGTTCTACCGATTAACAATTAACCGGCCACGCGGCGCGGCTCGAGGCGGCTAACCTCACTTTCGTGTCGAAACGAATTTACTTACCCCGTCATTGCAGTGGGCAAAGCCATGACATCAATCGGCATAATCAAGTCAAGGTCGATCCGGTAAACTGTGGCCACTCGCGAGATTCATCAAACAAGCTGCGTGTTAATGAATCGATGAATGGGTCGATCCGCCAAGCCACGCGCGCGTCATTCACCAAACGCCGATCTATTACAACTGCGTAGTACGCGAGAATTCCACACGCGCAGGCGCAGCACACACAACCAACGGCGTCGTCACTAAACTCATCACTCGCGAACGCGGCGGCCATGGTACTCAGCGGAATACCAATAATGCGAACATCGAACAACGATAAGAGCTTGTCCGCGTAATCCGTCGAGAGTAAACCGTTCTGTTCAGCCCGCGTACTTACAGAATAAGACAATTCGACCAGTCGAGGCGGGCGGGATGTTCGAAAGCGGCGCGTTCCGGCGCCATGTCCGATCCACGTCAACGCGCTACTACCAATGCGACGCGATCCCGCCACGAGCGCGACAAAAGGCGTGTGTCGTCGAGACTCGCGCGGGCGAGAAATCGTGCGCCTGATTGGCCAATTGTCCCCTCGATCTATCTGGAAGGTTCTAGAACACCTCACCGGAACCACCGGAATGTAAAGAACTTCCAGGTAGATCGAGACAATAAAAGAGAGAAAAAACGTCCGCCATTCGCTTTTTCCAACGGCTCTCTACGGCGAACAGCTGACGACTATCAAGGCGATTTTAGACACAGTTTTATTATACAAATCAAGTTCCATTGTACAGATCTGACCACTGTTAAAGTGAAAATACAGTGATATATTTCAACAGATACCACTCATTCACTTTCCGGCTCATTTATTCCAATCTTGCACTCCAGATTCAAATTCTACCGTTGCTCACATTCATACAGTCCACTCTCATCTCATCTCTGCACCTCCTGCGTTTTCCTTCAACTAAACTGACCAGCTCAGTTTCTGCTTCTCGTTGGTAAACGCACAATTTCTATACTAAATTAAAAAGTAGAGGTATTTAGATTGCACATAAATATGTTATAGTTAATCAGGGCATAATATTTTTATCCGGATGTGGTGAATATTACACCGTATATGTAAAGGCGAAGATAAGAAACTAAGAGGTATCGAGGTATTGAGTTTAAGTACTTTTTAATATATACAAGGCAACAAATACAGTTAATACGTTAAATGTCTTTTTTGCGTCTGGATAGCGCTTTCTGTAGTCTGACACAATTTGCATTATAAATTGTTTTTCTTTTGCATTTCGCGATAGTACATCGTTCAATTCTTCCATAAGTTTGACTCCTCATTCTGTCGTATCATTAACTACAACTAAATTATTTACTATAATTAAGCCTGCGTTATAACTGGGATCACTTTCCCACTCTGAGGGATCCTTATTTATAAAATCTATGGAAATCGAAAATCTTTTTAAAAAATTTAAAGTTTGTTTGGACATAAAGGCTACAATGTTGCTACCAACGTACTTCTTTATATTATCTGAATCAACTACCAATTTTTTAATATCCTTACCACTCTCGGTTTTTTCAGCTTTTACAAGCTACAATCATTTGTTGCTTTACAACGTGCGGAATTTTGGGGGCAAAAAAGGCTAGAGCTACAGTTTCGGGTGTTAGATACCACAAATGATTGCAAAATTTCTTGACTTGGAGCTTCTGCAGCAATTGGAGCTTGGATCCATGATTTTAAATACAATTTACTTACAAAAATGCAAGTTTGACGTATTCCATTTTAGTCATCCTTCGTCAATGTAAATTGATCTCTAAATAAGAAGATTTTTAAAGAATATATAGCTTTCGCCATCCATCGAGCATGATAAAATGCTCCTGGTGCTCGAAAAGAAAACTTTGGAACGGTTCCATTAAGAAAATTTATTACTAATTCAAGAAACTCTCGATAGTCCTCGCGTGGTTGTTTCACTTTCAAATTGAAATAAACAAAAATAAACGAAAAAGACCTCGGTGCAACGGTTCAACGCGTCGTTCTCACCGATGTTACGCTTCGCGAAAACGCACTTTTTAGCGGGAAGGTGGCGTTTAGAAATTAGACGGGCTAATTAATGTGAAATAATCTTAATTTGTACAAAGTACACCTGTACTTGAATGCATGTAAGGTGTTCAAAATCATATGTACACGATCGAAATATCGTTTAGAAATAGCCGTTAATAGCTGTTCGGTTTATTCGATACAGTATTGTTTCCGAGCGTTCCGGATCTCGTGCCTAGCGACTGTTGACATTTCTTGTAATATGACCCTGCGTTTTGTTTAAGTGTCGTCTTAATCTTTGATTGGCCTAATTAAATTGTAACGTTTCTATACCGAACTGATGCCGTTTCGACTGCCTTCGGGAAGCGGCAGTGAGAGTCTATACGTCGAAACAAGAGGCCACACCGAAGGCTCTATTAATAAATCTGAAAAAAGGATAACCGCACACTCGACCAGTTAATTAAATCATTTCACGTAATCCTCAGTACAGCGAGCCAGTCCTTATAACCTGTTGTTAACATAAGGAATTATGATATTTTTGGAGATATAAAATAATTAACTTTGTAACGAGTCCGGAATTCTCGTCACAACCGGAACTCTCCCTCGTTGCTGAATGGCTCGCCGAGCCAGGGTTCGCGGC
Organism: Lasioglossum villosulum; assembly: GCA_963971365.1. Lineage (NCBI taxonomy): Eukaryota > Metazoa > Arthropoda > Insecta > Hymenoptera > Halictidae > Lasioglossum > Lasioglossum villosulum. The sequence continues at coordinate 510,611 of CAXARU010000054.1, forward strand.
GAGGGGCGGTCGGAAACGACGGGTCGGGAAAATAAAACACTGCGAGACGGTGTTATGGTTCTCGTCTCACCATGCCGCGGATCGCGAAGACGTCGACCACGGTATCCCACGGATGCGCGTACGCGGTTCGCGGATCTGAGTCTCGGTGACGGGCCCTACTTCGTCCAGGTACGCGGGGGTCGGAACCGGCGGCTCGCGGTCGGATTTGTCGGGGGGGCGGTAACGGCGGGGTTTGTTCGGCGGCGCGCGGAACGGGCGAGGACACAACGGCGCGCTGCGGACGGGGTTCCGACGGCTCGTGGGAACGGCGACGGGGAACTTCGGCGCGAAGCGGTCCCGTGGGTCGGTTCGACGGCTCGTGGAACGGACGCGGGTGCAACCGGCGCGTTGCAACGGGTGTCCCGGCGGCTCGCGGGAACGGTGACGGGGGCTTCGGCTCGAAGCGGTCCCGTGGGTCGGTTCGACGGCTCGTGGAACGGACGCGGGTGCAACCGGCGCGTTGCAACGGGTGTCCCGGCGGCTCGCGGGAACGGTGACGGGGGCTTCGGCTCGAAGCGGTCCCGTGGGTCGGTTCGACGGCTCGTGGAACGGACGCGGGTGCAACCGGCGCGTTGCAAACGGTGTCCCGGCGGCTCGCGGGAACGGGGCTTCGGCTCGAAGTGGCGACGGCTCGTCGGGGTAAGGCGCTTACCGATGTTCCGATCCGTTTGGGCGGCTCGCCTGCTGGGCTCGGAAAGAGAGCGAGTCTTCTTCCGTGCTGCCTCTTATAGGCAAATTCGGTGGTGGCTGCGGGATACGCGGGTTGCGGTGTGCGAGTAATTCGCCGAATTGTGCCTGCTTCGAGGCGCGAAAACGCGGGAAGGCGCGTAATACCGTGTTGTGCCTGGTTGCGAGGCGTGAAATCGCGCGGTATGTGTTCGGGTTCGGTCGGGGTCGTTCGGCGTGTTTCGGTGGTGCGCGAGTCTTCGCGTTCGTAACAGATCTGTACAGAGCCCGCTGTACAGGTCTGTTACACCCCCCTCCGTCTTCGGGATGGCGAACGAGCGGCAGTGAGACCTTTTATTGAAAACCAAAGTTACATATTATTTACTTATAAGCTAGTGTCGTCTTAACCTAGGGTGCGGGGTCGGATCAGGTACAACACAGGTGATCTGGGAAGAACGGTACACTTTATTGTCGACAGTAGACTTTGGGAACATAACAAATTACGCCTTATAGCTATCAGTCTTCGGTTAGCCCGGCTCGGGCCTAGTCCTTAGTCTTAATCAGGAAAATGATAATAAATAATAATAATAATAACAAAAAAAATTTTTTTTCTTTGCAGCCACTGCGCGCACGACTAGAAAATAAACTTACCGCTTAGAAGAAAGCAAAGAAAGGTTTCGACAAAAGAATGTGACTTGATCTGTGCGGCGGATTTCTGGTGCTATTGACTAATACTTAAAAATAGAGAAAAAAAAAGAAACACAAAACGTAATACCACGGGTGGGGACGCGCGTGTTCGCTGTCGCGATTTCCAGACATAAACGTTGTTACGAATTCGACGAATTGCCTAGTAAGTTAATGGAAAAAGAGGGCGGTGTGCAAGCAGCCCGCTTCGGTTAATTTGGCTTGTGAAAGGAATTTAAGAATCGCGCAGGAAACGTGGAGAAAAACGAGAGCACGTTTAGATTTAGGCAGAGAGTTTATTCTCGACCGTGGTCACTGTAACTTTCACCAATTAGGTTCGTCAAGGAAACGCAGATTGATCGCGAACAATAGTGCACAACACAACGTGGTTTGCAAAGAACCGTTAACCTCACTGTAGTGAGACAAACGGTACGCAGAAGCTCTAATACGAGATACGTACAAGAACGTAGACAAAGGATACGCGGAAGCGCTAGTACGTGATACGTACAAGAAAGTAGACAAAGATACGCGAACGCGCTAGTACGTGATACGTACAAGAAAGTAGACAAAGATACGCGAACGCGCTAGTACGTGATACGTACAAGAAAGTAGGCAAAAGATACGCGAACGCGTATTCACATGATACGTAATATCGATTTAAGCTCCTTGTAACGACTGCCTCGTGGCGATTCTTCTCGCGGCGAGGAGGCGAAAGAGTAGGGAGCAGATGACGATGCGCGACACCTCGCGAAATCTTACTTTCGAAATTACTTATCGATCTAATAATTAGAGCAGAGATGGCGTAACTAGTGTCACGGGTAACCCGTCTAGCGTAAACTCGACGAGGTACAATGATCGTCATCAGCTCCGTTGGCGAAACTCTTCGATAATCCGAAACATACCGCCTGCCTCGTTCTCTCAGAACGAAAAACAATGAAATGCTAAAGTGCAAGGAGTACCACATGGTAATACTGTATAAAGAGGGTGGTCGGGACCGCCCGCCATGACAGGCCATGGCTCTTGAGGGGCGGCCGACGTCGCAGCCTTAAAACTAGATACATTAAAGAAGTCGGTACCACACACCGTGACAAGCCACGGCTCTTGAGGGTGGCCGACTGTTAGGACTAAACTAGTAACTACAAAATCGACAGAACGGCGCTACTGCAAGAGCGTGACCGGAGTTGCGGTTCGAGAGCTAATCGGAGCAATCCTAAGGGCTAAATAAGCATTATTATGGACGAGCCGAAGCGGTAGGTCCGACCGGCAACAAAACGAGTTGAGTGATAGGACGCTTCAACGTACCCGATGGCGTTTTTAAAGTAACCACCCGTACCAACCCATCCGCCCCCGGATGGCAGTTAATCACACGACCAAGTTTCCACTTGGACGGTGGTAAATTTGGTTGGCGGATAATCACTAGGCTACCATTTTGGAGATTAGGTAATTTTTTATCCCATTTGACACGTTGTTGGAGATGATGTAGGTATTCATCCCGCCATCGGCGCCAAAAGTGTTCGAGCTGGTTTCGAATCCGTACCCAACGCGACAAGAGGTTTGGGTTAGACTCATAAACGGACCTTTCAGGGAGCGCTAGTAAGGGGCCCCCCACTAAGAAATGACCCGGTGTCAAATAGTCGAGATCGTCCGGATCGTCAGTCATAGGGGCAATTGGGCGCGAGTTTAGACACGCCTCGATTTGGCACAATAAGGTGGAGAACTCCTCATAGGTGAGGGTGTGTTCTCCCAATACGCGCTTCAGGTGTCCTTTGACACTCTTTACCCCGGCCTCCCATATTCCGCCAAAATGTGGGGCGCCGGGAGGTATAAACCTCCACGAAATGGAGTCGATACTTGTATCTTCGCGAAACTCGGCAGATTTCATAGAATCACGAACCACTTGATTAATTTCGCGTGCAGCCCCTACGAAGGTAGTGCCGTTGTCGCTGAACATTACAGCTGGTAAGCCGCGGCGTGACACAAAACGTTTGAGCGCGGCCAAGAACGCTGGAGCGGAATAATCGCTGACCAGTTCGAGGTGTATTGCGCGAGAGGAAAGACACACGAACAAGGCGATGTAAGCCTTGTGGGCCTTGTATCCCCGACCCTTAGTAGTGCGTACCAGATAAGGACCCGCGTAATCGACCCCGGTATTACTGAACGTTCGGGTAGGGTTGACCCGGACGGACGGTAGATCGCCCATTAGCTGCTGTGTCGGCGCAGCACGTTGACGAACGCACGTTACGCACTGCTTGATAACCGTCTTCACTACCTTTCGAGCGGCACACACCCAGAACTCTTGACGAAGAGTAGCCAAAGTTAGCTGTGTGCCACCGTGCAGACAGCGGCTGTGGCAATGCCTGGCTAAGAGTTCGGATGCGCGATGTTGAGGGAGCACAATGGGGTGTCGCGCACCTTCTGAGAGAAGAGCGTGACGAAGTCTTCCTCCCACACGAATGATTCCACGTTTATCGAGAAGAGGATTTAGCCGACGGAGCGGACTGGTCCGTGGAATTGGCTTGCCAGCCCGCAGAGCCTGGAGTTCAGCCGTATAGTAGGCTGACTGTAAATACATTGCCCAGAACTCCTTGGCGGAGTGGACATAGTTTCGAGTGGAATCGCGTTGCCGTAAGAGGTCGCAGAAGCGAAGGACGATACCGGTGACACGCAACAATTTTGCCCACGAAGACATGAGGTCTGGTAGGTCAGCCAACGGGGACGACGGGGAATCTACCTGATTGGTCTGAGTAATGTGCACTCTTCGTTCAGGGAGCTGATCCCGAGGTTCTTGAAAACTGGTTACGGGCCAGTCTGACGAGGGAGACTGTAACCATACCGGACCATTCCACCAAAGATCGTGGTCTCGTAACTCCACGGGATTTAGACCCCGAGAGGCACAATCCGCTGGATTGTATTGAGAAGCTACATGACGCCATTTCGCCGAAGGCATATTGGTTTGAATCTCAGATACTCTGTTCGCTACGAAAGTGTTCCAGGTAGTTGGGTGCTTACTAAGCCACGCAAGAGCTACCGTGGAGTCACTCCAAGCGTGCACCGAAGCTCTCTGGAGATCGAGATCGACAATGACGCGATTCATCAGTCGCGAAAGTATTAGCGCGGCGGATAACTCTAGACGTGGTACACTTAGGGTTTTCACCGGCGCGACCTTGGATTTAGCGGCAATCAAGGTAACCTTGGGAGGACCGTCACGCCCATTAACTCGTAAATAGATAACGGCAGCGTAGGCACGGGTGGAGGCGTCTGCGAAGCCATGAAGCTCGCACTCCTCCCCAACATCGCGGATACCTAACCAACGAGGTACGTGAAGATATTTTACATCGGGAAGAGAGGAAGCATACGACGACCAACGCGCAGCAAGTTCCGCAGGTAACGCGTCATCCCAATCGATACCGGATAACCAAAGATCTTGCATAAGAATCTTTCCTTGAATCACCGTAGGTGCGATCCAGCCAAGTGGGTCATACAGACGAGAAATTAGTGAAAGCACGGTGCGTTTCGTAAGCACACTCGATGTTGGAGATAAGAACGAAAAGCGAAAAACGTCTTGCATCGGGAGCCACGATATACCGAGCACCTTCTGCTGCTCGTTGTCAGAAGAACCAGGGCCGATAGGACGAGCAGCGTTTTCAAGGGGATTTCCTTGGCGAAGGGCTTCACTATTTGTTGCCCATTTGTGCAACGTGAAACCTCCCTTTTGCATAAGGGCGATCAATTCATCGCGAATCTCCTTGGCGGAGGACTCGGAGAACGCGCCAAAGAACGCATCGTCAGCGTAAAAATTGCGTCGTACCACGGACTGTGCACGGGGATACGCTGCCCCTTCGTCTTCCGCAAGTTGTAATAGGACTCTATTAGCAAGGAATGGAGCGCAAGCAGTTCCATAAGTCACGGTGGCTAGCCGATAATGTACTGGTTCCGTTTGAGACGAGGAGCACCACAAAATGCGTTGAAAATCGTGATCCTCCGTATTAACACGTATTTGTCTGAACATTTTTTGTAGATCAGCCTTGTACACGTATGGGTGTATACGCCAGGCGGTGACGATAGAGTTGATGTCAGACTGCAATTTCGGCCCCGTTAATAAATGATCGTTGAGCGACGAAGTGTTAGAAGTCGGACTTGACGCATTAAAAACTACCCGCAATTTGGTAGTGCTGCTCGACTCCTTGATTACCGGGTGGTGAGGAAGATACACCGGAAAAGGAATCGTGGACGACGTTGGCGCGATATACATGTGACCCAATTTAGCGTATTCCGACAAGAACGCGTTGTACTGTTCGCGTAATACAGAATTACGATCTAGGCGTCTAGAAACCTTGCTCAACATGTTGCGAGCGCGACATAAGGACTCGCCCAGAATAACCGGAGATTCCTTCTTAAATGGGAGTCTTACGATATACCGACCGTCCGCAGCGCGAGAGTGAGTTCGCACAAAATGGCTTTCACAAATTTTGTCCTCGTCAGACAATGGAAGTGGAGCGCGAAGTTCCTCAATTTCCCAAAAACGGGCGAGATCCTGATGGAGGAGTTGTAACGTAGGAGTGGGCTCTACGGCGGTCAGACAGTGTGATAGCGTAACGTCTGACGCGGGATCAGGATGTCTTTGAGGGGCACGCGAGGGTCCAGACAATACCCAGCCGAAAATAGTTAGTTGAGCAGTAGGTGCTCCGGGTGGTCCCTGACGAAGACCCTCTCTGAGTAGAGACCCGTAATAATCTGCGCCGATAATAAGTTCGATTGGCTCACCACTGGACGGGTTCGGATCTGCCAGGAGGAGATCCTTCAAGTGCGGACAACCCGAACGATTAAAAGGTACGCGGGCCCTGTATGAGCTTAGACGCGGTAATACGAGCGCGGACACCGTGGTCGTCTCGGAATCACTCCGTAGCATGAGTTGAACGCGAGACCGCGCAACGCCGATAAACGACTCGCCAACTCCGCTCACCCTCGTTGCAGTAGTGTGTCTCTTGGCTCGCAAAGTTTGGACAAGAGCGCAGGACACAAACGTGGCTTCCGCACCTTGATCAAGGAGGGCACGGACGCGCGCCCGCCTGCCGTTCTTCGACTCCACCGTAATTATGGCTGTAGCAAGAAATACATGTGGCTTAGTTAATACATGTTCATGTAAACAATTGAGTTTAACGGTAGAAGTGGATTTTACTTCGTTATCCGTAGCGGAGGTGGGCTCTTGTTTGACGTTGTCGTCAGTGGAAGCAGGGGCGCTAGATGGTTCGATGTTTTGAACACCCTTAACGTCGTAGTGCAAGAGCGTGTTATGGCGTTGTCCGCATTTCTGGCAATTGTGTACCGAAGTACACGTAGCTGGAAGATGACCCGGACGAAGACAGTTGAAGCATCGTCGCTGTGACCGCAGAAATTCCTTCCGTTTGATAACATTAAAACTCTTAAATTTAAAACAGGAATTTAGACGGTGTCGATTGCCACAAGGGCACGACGGTTCACTAGCGGACGAGGCCGCGTGCGCGTGTATTGAGGTTTTGTTTTTCTTACTCTCCGTAGTCGAAGACACAGGCAAATGCGTATTGGAGTGCGATGAGAAAAGAATAGCTTCCAACGAACGTATGCGCGCGAGTATGAATTGGTCGAGAGCTGAGTACGTCGGATACTCAGTACTCGATCCTTGTTTCATCTCCCATTCACGGAGGGATGGCTTATCTAATTTTCGCAAGGTCATATGGACAATAATATGATCCCAGGAATCAGTCGGACACTTTAAGTTTTTTAAAACGCTTAGTACTTCGCGAGTTACATCCCGAAGAGTTTTCAAGGCTTGAAGATTGTCGTTAGGGACCGGCGCGAGGTCAAACAACGTTGACAAATGTGAGTGTATCAAGGCACGCTTGTTATCATATCGGTCGACTAATATCTGCCAAGCCGACGCGTAATTAGCAGCAGCTCCCGTCACGTGTTGCAAAAGGAGGCTGGCTTCGCCCTCTAAAGTCGATTTTAAATAATGAAGCCTTTGTACATCCGTTAAGGCAGCGTTAGTATGAATCAATGCTTCATAGAGATCCTTAAAACCCAACCAGTCCTTATACTGCCCCGAAAATCTAGGGAGTTGAATGCGCGGGATTTTAATTGACGCAGAAGCACCGGTAGACGTTTGTGATCCGTCCAATAAACGCGGGGGAGATGAAACACCCGGCACAACCTTAAACTTATCTATCTGCTCATGAAGATAATCATAGGCCTCGTAGTAGAGTTCTTCAGCAACGTTGTACTCCTCAGCTCCGAAGTACACTTCCTTCTCCTTTTGAGCAGGGGTAGCAAGTTGATGGAGACGGTTGTGGAGAATCGTGCAACGATCCCACTTCGCCTGAAGAATGAGTAGTCGTGCAGAAGCGGTGACGGCGTTCTGCTTGGCCTGTCCAAGCTTCTTATAGTTCGAAAGGACACGGCTTAAGGCACAAATAGCCAGTCGTTGCTCAATAAGAATTTCCCCAAAGTCATCCATGTTTACGGATTGATCGTAGGATCGAACGACGAAGGTCTTTCGACAAAAGCGACGTCGATGTTGTGAACCACACGTCGCGTCCGAAGGTCGCGCACTACCGACGATCAAGGTGAATCGTTACAGTCACGTATCCACGTATCTTCGCGGCGAATAATAAATTCCGTTTCACAAAATCCGGCTCGAAGGACCAATTTTACTGTTACGAATTCGACGAATTGCCTAGTAAGTTACTGGAAAAAGAGGGCGGTGTGCAAGCAGCCCGCTTCGGTTAATTTGGCTTGTGAAAGGAATTTAAGAATCGCGCAGGAAACGTGGAGAAAAACGAGAGCACGTTTAGATTTAGGCAGAGAGTTTATTCTCGACCGTGGTCACTGTAACTTTCACCAATTAGGTTCGTCAAGGAAACGCAGATTGATCGCGAACAATAGTGCACAACACAACGTGGTTTGCAAAGAACCGTTAACCTCACTGTAGTGAGACAAACGGTACGCAGAAGCTCTAATACGAGATACGTACAAGAACGTAGACAAAGGATACGCGGAAGCGCTAGTACGTGATACGTACAAGAAAGTAGACAAAGATACGCGAACGCGCTAGTACGTGATACGTACAAGAAAGTAGACAAAGATACGCGAACGCGCTAGTACGTGATACGTACAAGAAAGTAGGCAAAAGATACGCGAACGCGTATTCACATGATACGTAATATCGATTTAAGCTCCTTGTAACGACTGCCTCGTGGCGATTCTTCTCGCGGCGAGGAGGCGAAAGAGTAGGGAGCAGATGACGATGCGCGACACCTCGCGAAATCTTACTTTCGAAATTACTTATCGATCTAATAATTAGAGCAGAGATGGCGTAACTAGTGTCACGGGTAACCCGTCTAGCGTAAACTCGACGAGGTACAATGATCGTCATCAGCTCCGTTGGCGAAACTCTTCGATAATCCGAAACAAACGTAAAATATAATGATATAAAATAATGTAAAATGTGAACTATAAACGATATCAAGTATAAAACTAGGAACGTAACTACAAACTAGGGAACTATACGCGTAATACTGTGTTGTACAGTTGTGGGACCCTCGGCACGAGGGTCGGTCGCGGCGCGCGATCCATCGCTAGTGCGGTAGTGCGTCCGGGGCTCGTAGCTTGCAGCGGCGTAGGTGGCCGTCCTTCTTGAAAAACAGGATCCACCTCTCCTCAGGGGTGGATGCCCGGTACTGCCCAGTCCTCACGTAGTATGTGGGGACCTCCACTCGACGGCCCGTCGGCAGTTGGTACCAGGCGGTGGGACCTGGTACTGGTTTTCCGTCATAGGGCAGTGACGGGGGGGCCCCGGGGAGGCGGTCTCCGGATGGCGTCGGGCGGCCCCCGTTTCCGGGTTGCTCGGTCCAGGCCTGTATGGGGCCGGGTCTCGATGTCGGCGTTGCCCGGTTGGCAGGAGCGGTGGCGGCTGCGTTCCGTGCCACTGTTGGCACCGCGGTGCTCGCGGCCTCCCGCGTACTGGTCGTGATGGCGGCCTTTCGTGGCGGTGGCGGGCGTTCGGATATGAACACCACGTCCGGCTCCTGGAGGAGTTTTTCCGCCCGTTCGGTCCTGTGCGGCCGCGCCGGCGCGGCGCGGCGGCCCTCCTTTGCCGGGCGGCGCTTCGGCCTGGCTGGCGGTGTTACTGCCTTGTCCCACCAGGTGGGCGGCTCGACCTTCACGCCGGAGCTTGGCACCGGATCGAACGGGCCAACCCGTGTGGGTGCGGCCTGCGACGGTCCGGGCTCGGCGTCTGTCCCGAGTGGGCCGACCAGCGTGACGGTGAGCCGGGGTGGTGGCTCGGTGTCGGTCCCGAGCGGGACGGCGGGTGGCCGTTTCCTGGCGGCCTCTTCCAGGTCGGCCTTCCGCTTCATGAGGCCCGGCAGCCAGGTCACTGGCCGTATGGACCGCACCCGTGGGCCCCGGCGGCGGTGTGGCGACGATGCGGGTAGCGGTGCGGGTAGCGGTGGTGCGGGCGCGCGGCATGGCGCGGCCAGCGCGGCGTGCGGTTTGTCTGTGGTGGCCGCCGATGTGGCCTCCCGGGTCGGCTCGACCGGGACGGCCTCCAGCTCGGGCAGCTGGATGGTTGGCGTCCGGGGCCTCTCATCTAGGTTGGGCTCGGCCAGCAGGTCAGCCAGCTCCTTTACCCACGGCTCCATGGTTTTTGTTACGCAGATCCTATTACAGAAAGAGACGCTCGGAATTAATTTGCGGGGTCGGCCTCGGCGACGAGGGGCTGGCGGGGCGGCGGGGTCGGGGGTTGGTGGGGGCAAGCCGTCCGGTTCCGTTTCGTTCCCAATTGGGGTCGCGGCTCGCGTTTCGGTGTCCGGTTCCACTGCCGGCTTTAAATCCTGGACGTGGATGTGGCGTGTCCACTTTCGGTTATCGCCCCGTAAGTCGACAATGACCGGGGACACGATTTTTCCGACGGTGTATGGGCCGCTGTACTTGGGCGCGAGCTTCGCGTTGACTCCGGCCGCTTTGTCCGACAGCGTGTGTTCGCGTTTCCAGACGCGGTCTCCGACGACTGGGCGCCAGTCGCGGTGTCGGAGGTCGTAATATTTCGCCTGTCGTCCGAATGCACGCGCCAAGTGCAATTTCGCGAGCTCCCGCGCTTCCCGGAGATTCTTCCATCGCTGGTTCGGCGGCTTGCCGGAATCTTCGGTTGGTGGACGTCCCGGCGTTCGGAGTTCTCTTCCTTGATTGAGGTACGCCGGACTGTACCCGGTTGACTCGTGCCAGGCGGCATTGACGGCGAAGCGGGCTTCTTCGATCTTCTCGTCCCACTGGTTGTGTCGGGCGCCGGTGTATTGGGCGAGCATCGTTTTCACTACCTTGTTGGCTCGTTCTACCGGGTTGCAGTGGGGCGAGTACGGCGGCGTCTTCCTGTGTGTGGTCCCGGCGGCTTCGAGCAGGGCGGTGAATGGCCCGCCGATGAACTGGCGGCCATTGTCGGTGATGACCAGTTCGGGTGCCCCGTGACGGAGGATGACTTCCTTCTGGATGGCAGCGGCGACGGCGGAGCTGGTGGCTTTTCGGAGCGGTACAAGTTCTACCCACTTGGTGAAGCGATCGAGGGCGACCAGCAGCCAGATATTTCCTTGGCGTGACCTTGGCAGTGGTCCGACGAGGTCGATGGACACCGTATGCCATGGTCTCGTTCCTGGGTTGGCGTGGAGATGCCCCGCGGGCTGCTGCGGTGGCGACTTGTACCGCTGGCAGCTGGCGCAGCTGCGAACGTAGCGGGCGGTTTCCCGAAACATTCCTGGCCAGTAGAATCGCTGTGCCACGCGAACGATGGTCTTGGCGACCCCCAGGTGTCCGGCGGTAGGATCGTCGTGGTACTTCCGGAGTAGCTCTTCTCGCTCGGCGATGGGCACGCAGATCTTCCAGGCGTCCCCCGGCTCGGGTTCGTTATAGTCGAGCTGGTGCAGTACGTGACGTTGAAGCTTTCCGTCCTGGATTCGGAAGTCGGTGACGGATGACGGATCGCTCTGGACGGCCTCGAATTTCTTCTGGTACCACGTGTCGGCGCGCTGCTTCGGTCGGATCAGGTTAACGCCCGCCGTGGGTGCGTTACGGGACAGCGCGTCCGCCACGTGATTCAATTTTCCGGGCCGGTATCGGACGTCAAAATCGTACTGTTGCAGCTCGAGTGCCCATCTTGCCAGTCGTCCGGTCGGGTTCTCGATTTGACGGAGCCATCGGAGTGCCTGATGATCGGTGACTACGGTGAAGTGGTAGCCCTCGAGATACGGCTTCATTTTCCGTATCCCCCATACGACGGCGAGGCACTCCTTTTCCGTGGCGCTGTACTTCCGCTCGGTGGTGCTCAGCGTGTGACTGGCGTAGGCGATGACGTGCTCATCGTTCTCTGGGCCTTGCGTGAGCACGATTCCCAGGCCGTTGTCACTGGCGTCCGTTTGGAGCGTGAACGGCTGCGTGAAATCCGGACAAGCGAGAACCGGCGCGGTCACAAGTTTTTCTTTCATCGTCCGGAACGCAGTTTCTTCTTCTTCGGTCCACCTCCATTTGGCGTTTTTCCTGGTGAGCTTCGTCAGGGGCTCCATGATCTCGGCGAAATTCGGCACGAATCGTCGGTACCATGCAGCCATGCCGTGAAATCGACGGATATCCCGGATCGTTTTCGGAGCGGTCAGCTGCGCTATTGCGCTCGTCTTCTCGGGGTCGGTCCGGATTCCTTGCTGGTCCACGATATGGCCGAGATAGCGTAGGCTGTCGACGCAGAATCGGCATTTCTCCGGATTGAGACGCAGGCCGGCGGCGCGGAGACGGTGGAAGACCTCGCGTAGGTGGCGCCGGTGTTCGCTGATGCTCCGACTGACGATGATGATGTCGTCGAGGTACGCAAACGCGTTCGGCTCCATCTCCGGGCCGATGATCTTATCCAGGAGTCGCTGGAACGTGGCGGGTGCCGAGTGGAGGCCGAACGGCATCACCGTAAATTGAAATAGCCCTCTTCCGGGCACGGTGAAGGCGGTGAGTGGTCGGCTGGCGGCGTCTAGCGGGACCTGCCAATATCCGTTCTTCAGGTCCAATGTCGTCAAGAACTTTGCCCCTCGTAATTTGTCGAGGGTGGCCTGGATGTGCGGCAGCGGGTACGCGTCCTTTTCGGAGCGGTCGTTCAGGCGGCGGAAGTCGACACAGAAACGTGGTTTTCCGTCCTTCTTCTTGACGACGACCACCGGCGAGCTCCACGGGCTGCTGGATCGTTCGATGACTCCATCTTCCAGCATTCGGTCGACTTCTTCGTCGATCACGGCTTGCATCACCGGGTTACGGGGCCGGTATCGTTGCTTGAGCGGTGTCTCGTTGAGCAACTTTATCCGGTGATGCACCAGCGCGGTGCGCCCGGTCACGGAAGAGAACTTCGCCAGTTCCTGCTCCAAAAATTTTTGGAACGGCTCGCGTTCGTCCTCTTTTATCTTTCGGAGTCCCGTCTGGAGGCAGGGTTCGGCCAGACAGTTCGTGGCCCAGTTGGCTATCTCGGCGGGCGGTCGGACGGTCAAACGGAGCGCCGCGATGGCCTGTATCCCGAGCAACACGGGGGGGCCCATCTGCGGTAGTACGGTGAAGTCTTCGGCCTGCTCGACGTCTCCCACGCGGAACGTTAGACGGACGGTGCTTGCTGGACGCATCTCTGATCCGTCGGCGAGGCAGATCCGCTGGTATCCGTCGGTGGGCCGAATTCCTTGCTCACGGGCCCATTCCATGGCCTCTGCGTTGATGCACGACAGCTGGGCTCCAGTGTCCAGCATGGCATCAATTTCTCGTCCGAGCATGACGATTGGCAGAAGCGGCCTGGGCGTGTAACGGATTGGCGGGCCCGGGTCTACTGGCGCCGGCTCGGCGACGTCGGGCCCCGCGGTCCGTTTCCCGGCGGATGACAGTCGCGGGTTAACACGTCGTCGCGGCCACATCGCGAACAGAACTTCCTGTACACGTTCCTGCACTCAGAGCGATAGTGCCCGCGCTGCTTGCATCGCCAGCAGTGTGTCATCGGGTCATACGGGCCCTCGGGTTTTTCGGAGCGGCTGGGTCCCGGCGTGGTGCTGAGACGAGCGAGCCGCGTTTCAATCGGCTCGGTGACCGCGATGCTCCGTTCGGCGGCCTCTGCCGCGTGGATCGGCACGGCCCGTGCTGTGGACCTTCGGTACGTGGCATTTTCTTCGGTGTCTTCGGAGGCCTGTTCGATCTGCTGGACGCGCGCCAGAAGATCTCGGGGGCTCTTCACGTCCGGTCGGTAGATGAGTTTGCGGTGCTCCGGCCGCATGTTCTCAAAGAGTAGATCCAGGCGGTGGTAATTGTCCATCTGGGCCCGTCGCATGAGCGTGGTCACCGCGTTCATGAACTCGTGGAAGGGTTCGTTCGGGCGTTGGCGTCGTGTTCGAGCCTCGTTCTCCTGCTGGAACCGAGAGCGGTTCGACGCGAACACTTGTACGGACTCGTCGGAGAACTCCTCCCAGGTTCTGATGTCGGCTCGACTGTTGCGGTACCACACCTGGGCCGATCCACGTAGTAATTCTGGCACTCCACGGAGCAGGTCGGCATCGGTGAGATCGTACGTGCTTTGGAGTTCGGCCATCCGCTCCAAAAACGACAGGGGATCCTTGCCGTCGGTGACGTTACCGGATTTACGGAGTCGGTCGATGTTCCGGTACGGGTCGACTCGCTCGATGACAGCTGTCGCCCTGTCACTGGCGGCCGCCATGCTCCTGGTGTTAACGCCGTCCTTCGGTTCCGTCATTGCCGTAGGATCGGTGGTCTGCCGCTGGACGTACTCGGTTAGCCGTTGGCGTAGTTCTTCCGCGGTCCCGACCGTTGGCAGGTTACTCCGTTGTAGCTCGGCGATCAGTTGCTCCTTTGTTAGGCGGATCCGCCTCATCCAGTACGGTCTTCCTCCGGCCGCGTCTAGTTCCGTCGGTTGCCGCTAGGTGGCGGCGCTGGTCCCCGTTACGCTCCGCGATCGCGATGCACGATTCAATGTTCACTCGGCGTCACTAGGTGTCACTTAATGTTGTTCCGCGGCACTTCGCGCGGTTCTTGTTGTCACTCCGCGGCACTGGGTGGCGCGTACGGCGCGGTTCGCACGTGTCACTCGCGATCGCGTGGTCTTCCGATGTCGTCCCTAGATGGCGCGCGTAACGCGCGTCTTCGATGATGAGTTAACCTCGAAGCCACGTGGCCGGTTAACCTAGAAAATTCGCGACGTGCCACGTGGTCGCGATTTTCGTATCAAAGTCCCTGTTCGGGCGCCATGTAACGAGTCCGGAATTCTCGTCACAACCGGAACTCTCCCTCGTTGCTGAATGGCTCGCTGAGCCAGGGTTCGCGGCGAGGGGCGGTCGGAAACGACGGGTCGGGAAAATAAAACACTGCGAGACGGTGTTATGGTTCTCGTCTCACCATGCCGCGGATCGCGAAGACGTCGACCACGGTATCCCACGGATGCGCGTACGCGGTTCGCGGATCTGAGTCTCGGTGACGGGCCCTACTTCGTCCAGGTACGCGGGGTCGGAACCGGCGGCTCGCGGTCGGATTTGTCGGGGGGGCGGTAACGGCGGGGTTTGTTCGGCGGCGCGCGGAACGGGCGAGGACACAACGGCGCGCTGCGGACGGGGTTCCGACGGCTCGTGGGAACGGCGACGGGGAACTTCGGCGCGAAGCGGTCCCGTGGGTCGGTTCGACGGCTCGTGGAACGGACGCGGGTGCAACCGGCGCGTTGCAACGGGTGTCCCGGCGGCTCGCGGGAACGGTGACGGGGGCTTCGGCTCGAAGCGGTCCCGTGGGTCGGTTCGACGGCTCGTGGAACGGACGCGGGTGCAACCGGCGCGTTGCAACGGGTGTCCCGGCGGCTCGCGGGAACGGTGACGGGGGCTTCGGCTCGAAGCGGTCCCGTGGGTCGGTTCGACGGCTCGTGGAACGGACGCGGGTGCAACCGGCGCGTTGCAAACGGTGTCCCGGCGGCTCGCGGGAACGGGGCTTCGGCTCGAAGTGGCGACGGCTCGTCGGGGTAAGGCGCTTACCGATGTTCCGATCCGTTTGGGCGGCTCGCCTGCTGGGCTCGGAAAGAGAGCGAGTCTTCTTCCGTGCTGCCTCTTATAGGCAAATTCGGTGGTGGCTGCGGGATACGCGGGTTGCGGTGTGCGCGTAATTCGCCGAATTGTGCCTGCTTCGAGGCGCGAAAACGCGGGAAGGCGCGTAATACCGTGTTGTGCCTGGTTGCGAGGCGTGAAATCGCGCGGTATGTGTTCGGGTTCGGTCGGGGTCGTTCGGCGTGTTTCGGTGGTGCGCGAGTCTTCGCGTTCGTAACAGATCTGTACAGAGCCCGCTATACAGGTCTGTTACAACTTAAATTTTCAGTATACGCTTCACATTTAGCGCGCTCTTAACTCTACTTCAAAACTTCGCGCTTGATGAGGCACGACTTCCCGATGTCCGATTGCTCTAAAACTATGGATATACCATTTTTTCATGAAAAGGAACAATATTGGAGGGGGGCCTGTCGAACATTTCATGGTCGAAAAATAAGGACCACCCTAATATACATACTGCAACGTTGCCCCGTGCGACGGACTTTTTATGGCCGTCGGACAGAGTCAACCCCGAGGATTTACGGGCTCTGAGACCGGGCCGTGCGCGGCCGCGCGGGTGTAACGCCCAAATTTCTGTCGACTATCTGTTTTGTCGCGACCGTGATTTTCGCGAGTCTAGCGTATTGTTGTCCGCCAAATTAATATTGGACAACTATTTGATTGGAGAAGGATGGTTTGGTAAGGACAGAAGTAATGCGTTTCGTCCCAGACTTATCGGTGGACTCGTCAGTGAGGCTGACCCGATGAAATCCTGCCTCATACGCGCGCAGACCCGTACGTGTGGTCTGTACTAAAACTTCGCTTGCCCGTTGTATGCAAGAAGTCGGACTCAGGCTGAAGGATGGTTAGTGTCACCAATTCGAAGGCTCGTAACGAACTGTTTGTGAACTCGACTTCCACCTTCAGCTCAGAGTCAGGGAGGTGCCTCGTGGGTGAGAGGTTGACCTTAAGGTAAGGAGAGGTTTGAATCATCTATTGTCATGAGTAAGGAAGCATCCCGGATTGGTGCTGCTGATCTTTCGTCTCCAATCAGGACATTGGTCATTGTTCATACCTTCTTCCAATTGGTTTAGCAGATAGTGTAGTTGGAAAGAGTGACAGTATGTCTGCTTTGGAGAACGAGAGGTCTCGGTTTGAAATGAATGAATGGGTCGACTGATGCACCCTTGGGAGCATGTCGTAAAAATCGAGTGTCGCCCTTGGACCGTCGCTGCAGGCCAGAGTGGCTCCTTAACCGGGATTAACAAAGGCGAAGGTTCTTTAGGCTGAGGATATTTATGACCGTAAAGCAATTAACCCATACCGAGGGTGGACTGGTCCGATGGCTGCAATGCCGGAAATAAGAAGTGCCTACATCTGGACAATTGTAGTATCGAAAATGACTTAATCTTTAAAACGGTCTCCGAGTCACGAACGTATCTTAGGGAAATAAAAAACGGTCTTCGTGATTGTATTACATCCTTATTGCAAAGGGAAAGATTGTGGACTTGGAATTCGAAGTTATTATGGTCGTAAAAAAAGACCCGTTGGTGTACTTCTTTGTGACAAAAATCCGTATATTTAAAACTGTTACTAGTTGCGACGGAACACTATCACAGATGACTAATTTTCGGCCACAAAAGATCGACTGTTGACTGGACTATGTCCAGTTGATAACAACATAGGACAAATACAGGAGAACGGATGACATCAGCCACAAAGGATCGACCGTTGCCCGGAATTCGCCCGGTTGATAACAGCACCCTATAAGTACAGGAGAATGGATACGGATCAACAGTCGCTAACGAACCAGAAAAGTACGCGGATCGAAACACTGTCAGTTTATTTGTGTAATATTGAATAAAGAGAGTCAGTGCTGGACAACGGTCTAGCATCTGTTTTTTTTAAATATAACAACCAAGTTATTATTACGTGACATTTTGGCGACCCTGCCAGGATAGAGTCAATCGCTTTCCGGAAAATCGAAGTTCGCGAACACTACGTGCGGTTCTACGAATTCGAGGCTACGCGCCACACCAGGAAACAACGATTCTATACCGAGCTGACCATTGTTTGTAAGGAAAACCAGCACTATACCAGATCAGTTCAACCGGAACCTTCTACGAGAAGACCTGCTACGAAGGACTGAATTAAAAGGTAAATACTGGATTCCTTTACGTTTTATAGAAATCGGAAGAACAGTTTCGACACGCTTAGCGACTCAAGTGACATCATGGCACAACCGCCGAAAAAGGAAGAAAAGACCGAGCTCAGACAAATCTTGGACCTGATGCAATCCCAGTCAGAGAAGACGGAAATGGGTATGCAAGAACTAAGGAAAATGATTTTACTTGCGAATGAGGAAAATAATAAACGTGCGAAAGAGCAAAAGGCAAACAGGGCACTAGGCAAAAGTCTCGCGAGCCTACGGGTCGCAGGAGAAAGCCTATGCACCTCTGACTTCACTTCGGTTATGACGGAAGAAGGACAACGAATTACGGGTTCGCAGCTCAGGAAAGGAGCAGGAGCATCGAAGCCTACAGAGCCGGGAGGACCTAAACCATCCATCGACACCGAAGATGAAGTATTTGAAGACGAATACGACGCCCATCCGACGCATGTCGCTAAACTATCAGTACAATTCATTCCAGAGCTGAAAGGGCGTGACGACATCGGAGTGGAAAGATTTATAAAAAAGGTGCGTAAAGCGCGAAAGAATTGTAAGGAACGAGACGAGTTACTCGACCTGATATTAGCTACCAGAGTCACAGAAGACGCAGAGAGGAGCATACGCCACCTCGAAATCGAAACATACGAGGAACTATTCGAAGCATTACGACAATTCGTTAGCATCCCGACCACCGCGGATAGCGCAAGGGACAGATTGCGACAGGTACGACAAGGTGCAACAGAGAGCGTGCACAGTTACATAATTAGATTCAGGAAATTAATGAACGAGCTAACATACGCTCTACAATACGAACATAAAAATGAAGTGGAGAGAACAATTGCAATCGATTTAGAGAACAAACGATCAGTCAAGATTTTCATGCTCAACTTACGAGATGATATTGAGACACGAGTATCTGCATCATCACCACAGACACTAATGGAGGCCCAGGAAACAGCCTTCCGCGCCGAAACCGTAGTAAACGAAAAGAGACGACTACGAAGCTCGCAAGGAAAAACTGTTTTTCAGTCGATTCGACCCCCAGTACGAGCCGAACGCCCACAAGGATCCCCACCAAGGCCAAATTCATTCCAGCGCGTCGAGAACCGACCGCTACAGGAACGTAAAGAAATGAAATGTTTCCGCTGTAACCAGACAGGACATCTCGCTAACCAGTGCGCAAATTTTCGCGTACCGAGTCAACAAGTGCAGCCACCACGAAGAGTCAACCACGTAAGCAGTATGACCGAGGAGGAAGACCACCTACAGACAGAATTCGAGTTAACACAACAACAGGAAGATTACCCAGCTTCAGCATTAGAAGAAATTCCGACGGAAGAATCGAGCGACTACTCATCGATTCAGGATCAGGAATCAATCTGATCAAGCGACGAACGGATCACGTAACGAAGCATTGCGAACCACGCGTATTTTTTATGGGAAACGACAAATACCTACACCGCGAACGAAAGCATAAGCATACGATATTTGAACAAAACGCATACATTTTATATTGTCGAAAATGACTTTCCATTAATTGAGGATGGCATTGCAGGCCTACCTTTTCTCGAAAAGTATGGAAGTGCTCTCACCAATAACTCTTTAACATTAGACCATGATATTATTCAGTTGCAGAAACCGGTCGTAGCACCACCAGGTGAAACCCGTGTTCAAACCATTTATTTCGAAGGCAAACCGACCCGAGTATGCTTCATCAACTCTGGTAAGACAGAAAGAACAATTTCTAATAATATCGAAAATACACACGAACCCGAACACATCGCGAAATTCAAAGAATTAGTTAGAACATCACACATTGAACTAGAACTAAGGGACCCGATCGAAAAGATTTTACTACATTATTTAGACGTGTTTAACCTAGAGACAGACCTACTCCCATGTACAGACCTTTCCAAACACACCATAACGTTAAAAGAAAACAAAATTATCACAAGAGAGACATCCTTGTTGTTATATCTCACGAACACTTAACCCACCCGAAAAGAACTACACAACATCCGAGAAAGAATTATTGGCTATAGTATGGGCAGTAAAAAGACTCAGGCAATATTTATTAGGACGGGAATTTATAATTAAAACCGACCACCAGGCATTGAAATGGCTTCATAATTGTAAAGACCCTTCATCGAGACTTATACGTTGGAGACTCAGGTTGGAAGAATACGAGTACGATATAGAATATGTAAAAGGCAAAGCCAACACAGCTGCAGATGCACTCTCTCGAGTACACGCAATTACACGTAGCGAAATATTGAAACGGAAAGTAGTAATCAGTCATGAACAATTGTACAACAAATGGCTAAAAGAACCAACCATAACGCGACCAATGAGTATGAAACCAAACGAGAAATCATTTTTTCAAATCACTAGAGGATTTTTAGGGAAGTTCGACAAATCTAAATGAATTATTAAAATTGCAGATTTAGTAAATTCTTATAACAAAATAGGACTTCGACACACCGATTTTAATGAAGAAGAGCAACGCGAAATTTACTTAATGATTTTATATTTCCACAATAACGTTAAAGAAATAACATTCGCATCGAAACAAATTGTAGAACTTAGTGAAGAACAGATCAAAGAACTTATAAAGGAGAATCACGACTTATTAGGACACCCAGGTATTCAGAAAACATACGATAGACTACGCGAACGACATAAGATACCCCGATTATTTGAACGAGTAGAGAACTATATAAAGGAATGTGATATCTGCCAGAAAAAATAAATGGACGCGTATTAGACCGAAAGAAGAACCAGTTATGCCAGATACACCTTTGTTTGGGATTGGTGGATGTGTCGGCGGCGACGGCGTGGCTATTGGCTGATCAACTGGTCGTTACGGGATCTGGGATCGATCGTCGACGCACGGAGTCATTGGCCGGCACCGTCGATATCGAGAGTAATCGATTACGATCGATATCCACCGCGGAGCGCGCCTCGGATTGGTCGAGCGCGCTATCGATCGATCCCCAGTTCTCTAACGACCTCGTAATCTGGATCAAGTAAACGACGGTAGAAATAGAGCGCCTCTTTTGACCGGTCTTCTTTACTGTATCATATTCAGTTCCCTTTTGAGTATCAAGATAGAATATCATCCTCAACTAGTGCCTAGTTGTTGTAAAATCTTTATTGTATCGTTAAGCAAACTCGATCGTTTGCTACAAGTTTTGTACAGTTCATTGTTAACAGACGATTCCCGGTTCGGGTTAATAAAGCGTGTTCTTGTTCAAAATATACGTTCGGCAGCCCTTGAATTCTTAACTTTCCTTCGAACAACCTTCGAAACCCAACGATAAAATCGCAATGGACATAGTAGGGCCATTACCAAAGACTAAACTGGAACATCAGTACATACTTTCTATTCACGACGAATTAACGAAATATTTGATTCTTGTACCTCTCAAAGACTAGCAAGCTGAGAGCATATGGCAGGGGTTGTTAAATCATTATATATATATATATATATTTTCTCAGCACCCAAAAAGATTTTAACAGATCAGGGAAATAACTTTATCAGCAAACTCATGCAGGAATACGAGAAAGCATTCAAAATAAAGCATATAAAGACCACTAGTTTTCATCCGCAGAGCAACGGATCGCTCGAACGAACTCACGCAGTTCTAAAGGACATAATTAGAACCACGCAGAAAGAACGAAATGAAGAATGGGATGAAATTCTGAATTTTTGTTGTCTCGCTTATAACACGATGGTGCATGAATCTACGGGATTTACTCCATTCGAGTTAACTTTTGGGCAGTTGGCAAACCTACCCTCATCCATTTCCTCTGACGCACAACGATCCTACGCAGACGATGTACTAATTAGAAAAAGAGAATGGGACGGAAGGTTGCAACAGGCAATCAATACGTTGACTAAAAGTAAACAGCGACACCAGAGGGACCAGAACAGAAAAATAATTAAAAGTCAAACAGTACTTAACGAAGGAGACAGAGTTCTCTTGTATAATGATCACAAGGAGCACAAGCTCGACACGGAATGGTTGGGACCATATCCGATTGTAAAATGTTGTACGCCATATTACGAACTGCTAATAGACGGACTTATTAGGAAAATTCACGGGAATAGGCTTAAATTGTATTTTCCAGGGCGATCGCAGCCATTGGCTTCCACATCTCAAACGGGCTAGAGGTGACAGAGTTAAAAGAGAATACGATCTTCCATGAAAAGACCGGCAAAGTGTATTTTTATAACAACATTATTGATATATATGTAGGTTTAGATATAAGCACGATTCCAGAACAACTCGACGAACTAATATCATTTACACAAACGCTAAATGCTCACTGTAACACTTTAGAATGTACTTACGCCGACGAAGTAAGAAATATCAACGAACGAGTTAAGAAACTTCGTTCACTCGGGAACCACCTGAGCATAATTACTCATTCTAGAATTAAAAGAGGTTTAATAAACGCAATAGGCTCATTGTCAAAATCATTATTCGGAACGTTAGACGAAGACGACTTAACCACTGTCAACGCGAACATAGACGAACTTTTCAATGCGAACAATAAATTGAAAACGATAGTCAGTAATCAAACCGCTCTCATCCGTAAAATTTTGGATTCTGACAATTTACGACGCATAAATCAACTCACTTTAGACGCACGAGCAAATTCACTTAAAGCCGAACGAGACGCACTCATGAGTAACTGGATCATTAGAACAGAAGGAGCAATCGCGGATTTACACTTTTCATACGACGAACTACTTACCACTATCACACTAGCGAAACAGGGAATCATTAGCCCACGAATTTTAGAACCAAAAGAATTTCTAGACGCATACAAACGCACACTCGAAAACGAAACTACACACTTGGCATTAGAACCAACTCACGAGAATTTCCAGACCATACTTGATCTTGCAGAACTAAAATTGTTTATTACGAACAACAAATTATTTTTCAAAATCTCAGTACCAATTCTACCTACGTTGCAATGGGATATAGACCGCATCTACCCCATCCCAACGAAGAAGAACAATGTATTCATGATTCCACTCGTGGAACACCAAGTTTATTTGATTTCGGGGTTAAATTATATTAACGTGGAGCAAGAATATTTGAATACACATTGCAAAACAAAAACCGGTATAACCATGTGTAAACAGACTCAACCAATTCACAACAGAAACACACGACACGATTGTACCACAGAGCTCATTAATTTCAATAATCAAATCATTTCATGCCAAATTGTAATTTTGGAAATAGACGATATTACTTTTATGCCATTAAAAGAACAGAATCAGTATATAGCTATTCCAGAGAAATCCGTAGAAATTAACACCATTTGCGGAACGCAACACAGTTGTTGGATCTCGATGGTCAAGTAAACGAATGCGTGTGGCACTTTATTTGATAGCTTTAAATTGAATAACTAAGTGTATTTCACTTATACAAATATTACATAGAAAATATACAGAGGATACTTTTATTTGTCACTAGAGCGCACGAAAGAATAAAGAACAAAGTCTTTATGTATTGATCTTTATATATTGTTCGATCGTCAGTCGCGACATCTTCTTTTAATTATTCGCGTCATTATCGCGGGTGCCCGACGGTCATTGATTATAGTGTATTACCGACACCTCCCCTTCAATGCGGTCGGGTAGCCCTTGCTTTAACCGTTTATATTAATCCCTAGTCGATTTAAACAGTTCACGTGACGATGATGAGTCAGCCCTTTCGTCAGTACATCGGCCGGCATCTCATCCGATGGTAGATATTCTAATTTCAGAATCCCCTTTTCCAGATTTTCATGCACGAAAAAATGTCGTACATACATATGTTTGGTCCTTGAATGGCGTGGATTATTTTTTGTCTGGTTCTGGGCGCTTTGAGAATCGTTCCAAAGTGTGATCGCTCTGCATGGTAACCCTATGGAGGTCAAGAGACCACGTAGGTATAAAGCCTCCCTGGTAGCTTCCGATATCGCCATATATTCTGCCTCTGTCGTAGAGAGAGCAACAGTCCTCTGCTTTCGCGTTTCCCAACTAATCGGGCATGAGGAATATATAAAAGCGAAACCTGAAAAAGAACGTCTGTCTAAACAGTTAGAATCCCAGTCTGCGTCTGTTACTCCGTATAATTGTTGTCCACTCCTTTTATAGGACAATTTATAATTTTTGGTCCCTTGGAGGTACTTTAAAACCCTCTTCGCTGCTTTCCAATGACTGTAATAATAAGAAGAATTAAACTGGCTCAAAAAATTAACAGAGAATAGTTGTTCGCGATTCGCTCACCATTGTGAGGTGTTTGTCTCGCGCTCCCCTCGCTCCGCGGTGACGTCACCCACCGAACGCGAGTCCCTCGCGACGCGAGTCTTCGTTCCCCCCGTCGCTATTCTCCGGATCTATCGATTGTTTCCCCAATCCTCGATCCCGTGTCGTCGTATGATCCGTGACGCACGAATCGCGTCACTGGATTATCGCGTGATCCTCGTTCGGCCTACCCGCGATCCTGGATCATCGCGTGATCCTGAATCGGCCAATCAGCCGATTCCTAGAATTCGGAATCGCGGTGGTTCCGAGAATCGTGAATCATTCTGTTTCGCACTTTTTGATCGTTTAAACCGCTTTTTGTAATCTCTCTTGTCTACCTTCGCTCGTTCGAGTAAATCGCGTCGTCGACGTAATCGCCTATTAAAGCGAACTTCTAAAAAGTAAAGGTTTAAGCGAGTGTAATTGTACATTTTATTCAGTCAACAAAAATACAGTCCACTTCTAGTCTTTCATTCACGTGTTCAACCGAGTTCTTTCTCTCTCCTTCAACTTCGCGCACAGCGCTGTGCGATTCCGGCACCTCTCTCATCTACGTATCGTTCGGTCGTCGGCCTAATCCGATACAATAGTATATCTGGACGTGTAGAGATGGCCAGGTATAACAGCCCACCGATTAAATTTTGATAATGTAGTTCTGCCATAACACTCACGTCAACCTTCTCTGGTCGTATTAAGTCAGTGTGCACCTCGATCGGTGTATTGATCGCCTTGCAATTACTCATGCCGAATTTTTCGAGTAATTTCTCAATGTAGCCAGTCTGTGAAAGCGCAATGGAATGATCATTAGTATCTTGAAAGAAATCAATACCAAGGCATTTCCTGATTTTGTCCAAGTCCTTTATTTGGAAGCTACTTGACAGATTAACCTTAATTTCTTCTATCCACTTTGGCTGGTTCGAAGCGATCAGAATATCATCGACGTAGATAGTTAAGTATAAGACATCGATTTCATTGTATTTGTAAAAAAGCATGGGTCATGGGTCGATGGTTTCAACCCTGTTTTTGATAGTTCGTTTTTGAGACGTTTGTACCATTGTACTCCCGATTGCTTCAATCCATAGAGGGAGCGTCTCAATAAGCATACGCTATCCGGGTTATCCTTTAGCTTTTTCAGCCACTCTGAAGCTATGTCGGTGATTTTTCGGTCTTTAATTATCATGTTAGCAACTCCGACCTTTTTATGTTCAGTTATTTTCTCCAGTACCTGTTCCAATTGGATTGGTATCTCCATAAATATTTCTTCCTCTAGCGTTCCGTTTAGATAGGCCGTGACAACATCCATTTGGTGGATGGTTAGTTTTTTTCTCCACTGCCAACGCCGCGAGAAGGCGGATTGACGTCATTCTCCCTACTGGTGAGTAGGTTTCTGAGTAGTCCACCCCTGGTAACTGCGTGCAGCCTTTTGCGACTAAACGGACCTTCTTCTTTTCGTTCTTTCCATCGTGTTTTATGGCGAGTACCAGACGATTTTTAATGGTTTTTCGATTTTGTGGACGGTCGACTATATCCCATGTGTCGTTGTGAATCAGTGATAGGAATTCATCCTCTAGTGCTTTAATCCACGAGTCTGAGTCGAGTGAATCCATCGCACTCTCCCATGTCTCTAGTTCTGGCGGGGCCAGATAGTTCACGAAGACGTCATCCTCCGTTTCTTCTATGTCTTCGGAAGGTAATTCATTTACCTCA
The DNA here is from genome assembly GCA_963971365.1 of Lasioglossum villosulum. Lineage (NCBI taxonomy): Eukaryota > Metazoa > Arthropoda > Insecta > Hymenoptera > Halictidae > Lasioglossum > Lasioglossum villosulum. Next base: position 536,301 of record CAXARU010000054.1, read on the forward strand.
GAGATAGTCGACACCGTATGGTAAATTTTCCGGGGTCTTCCCCTGGATCCTGTACGTACTATCCTTGGCCTGCCTCTGCAGCGACGGTTACTGTCAATTTGCTCCGTCCTTGTATTGACTGGAGGTACGTTTTCCGTGGTAATATCGGTAGTAATTTCTACGTTTGATTGATCTGGATGCTTCATCGCGGGCTCTTCAGGCTCAATATCCTCTTCGGGTTTGAAATTTTCGAAGTCCTTATCGTAATACATGGAATCCATAAATCTGACATCTCGGCTGATTATTAATTTCTTCGCCTCTGGATCCCAAAGTCTGTATGCTTTCGAAACTTTTGAATAGCCGACGAAGATACATGGTCTTCCTCGTGACGTTAATTTCCCTTTCGCCATTTTGTTGAGGGCGAATACTTTGCACCCAAATGTTTTAAAATAGACCAATGTTGGCTTCTTCTGTCTCCAAATCATATATGGAGTTTCCCCGTTGAGGGCCTTGCTGATACATCTATTTCGAATGTAGCATGCAGTATTGATGGCTTCTGCCCAAAAAATCGGTGGCATTCGAGCTTGTCTTAAAAGACAACGGCCCATCTCCACCAGGGTCCTATTCATCCGCTCTGCCACGCCATTCTGCTGTGGCGTGTATGGGGCGGATAATCGCCGCTGGATGCCATGTTGAATTAGATAATCATTGAATTCGTTATTGTAGAATTCTCTTCCATTATCCGTCTGGAGGAATTTTAGTTTCCTTCCTGTTTCGGTTTCGACTCGAGTCTTGTACTTCTTAAAACTTTCGAGCACTTCTGATTTTTGTTTAATAAATTCCACGGTACACCATCTTGACCTGTCGTCCACAAAAACGATAAAGTAGCGAGCTCCTGAATGGGATGGGACCCTCATAGGTCCGCACACGTCAGCGTGCACGATTTCCAAAATTTCTTTGGTTCGACCATCCTCTACCGGTCGGAATGGTTTCCGCGTTAATTTCTCTTGAGCGCATATCTCGCAGCTCTTCATATCCTCATCTGGATTAAAATTGAGCCCATGGACTTTCTCTTCTTGCAGCATTTTTTTCATGTCATGGGTGTTTATATGGCCAAGTCTACCATGCCAAATCTCGATCAAATTCTCCGGTTCCCCTTTTGAAGTCGCATCAGCCACATAACATTCTTTGATTTTTTCCTTTATATAATATAAATCTCCTTTTCGTTCAGCGGCCATTACAATATTTCCAAATCGGTCTTTTACCATAGCATAGTCCTTTTCAAATACGACGTTATAGCCTTGATCGGTAATCTTCGATACGGACATCAAATTGGTTCGTAGGTCTTTGACGTGATATACTTTATTTAATTTTAATTTTCGATCGTCAACCCCGTTATCAATTGTTAATTTTGCCTCCCCTACTCCGCATATCATCGTGGTGTCGTTATTAGCCAAGTTTAGCGGTTTTTGAACTTCCAAGTAGTTACACAAGGTTTCCTTCGTGGGAATCATATGTGAGGAGCACCCGCTATCAAGACACCACAATTTTGTTTTTTGAGTGAGGTTATCCGTTTGAAAAAAGGCAATCTCTTCTACCAGATCGACTTGGCTTGCCGATTCTGATTTGTTTGTTCCATTTACCGATCTGGCCGCCGCCCTAATGTGTGGCTGTTCTGGGTGCGACTTCGGGAACCTGGAAAAACAATTACGAGTTAAATGACCTAGCTTACCACATCTAAAGCATTTGATCGGATTGGATGCACTGATTTTTCTCTAATATATTGATGTCGATGTGTTTCTTCTCCTCTATAATTCTGAGGTCCTCTCTGGTAGTTCCATCTTTGCTGATAATTTGGTGTCCCTTTTTGGGGGTAAGAACGACCTCCTTTGGCAAACATTACATCGTGGTCATTCTCTTGGATAGTCGAACTCTTACGAGAATCCGAGTCTTCGAGAATTTTAATCTTCATGTCTTCTGGCTTGGGGACATCGTCCCTAGCCGTCATCGCTCGTTGGAACGCATCAAACGACACTGGAAGACTACACAACATTAGTATTGACAGCAATTCATCATTAATTTTTATATCAATTTCCTCGAGTTTATCAACAGTATCCATAAATTGATCCAAATGTTCAGCGAGATCTTCTCCCTCCTTCATTTTATGTGTGACAATCTTTTTCAATAGCATTATTTTACGAGCAGGACCTTTGGATTGAAAATGCTTTTTTAGAGCTAGCCAAGCTTCTCTTGAGCTTGTGCACTTCTTAATGTTTTTCAGTTCCGACTTTTGGATACTTAAAATTAATTCAGAGAGTGCCTTTTCATCCTGCCTTATCCATGCAGCGATGGCTTGCGCATCGCTACTTGGCTTTCGTATCAATCCATTCGTATATTCCCATAAATCACATTTTATTAACGTGGCTCTCATCTGTAATTCCCAGGTATCGTAGTTCTCTTTGTTTAGTTTTTCGAATTTGGTCGTGGCACTCGTCATTTTAATTTAATTATAATGTCAAGCTCTAAACGGTCTTCCCGTTCCCTTTTAATATTTCCAACACGTGGTGTTTTTGAGGTTATGTTATCTTTTACTATTATTATATTTTATTGGAATGATTACCTGGGCCCATAACCTGTTGGATCTCGATGGTCAAGTAAACGAATGCGTGTGGCACTTTATTTGATAGCTTTAAATTGAATAACTAAGTGTATTTCACTTATACAAATATTACATAGAAAATATACAGAGGATACTTTTATTTGTCATTGTTTATTTACGACAACCTAGTTTATTAAAATCAAACACATCTTGCGAATTATTATATAATAACAATTATATGCGAATAGGACAAACCCGTTTTAGCGTATCATACGAAACCAGGCACAAAGAAATTCGAACACCGAATAGTAGCGATTACGTATCAATCTTGCAAAAGTTAAGCAAGACACCAAAAGTATTAAACAACTTAAGCTATTATCACGGTACATTAGATGATATCGAGCAAGAAATTAACAGACTCCAATTCGAATATCGAATCGAATCTGTAAAGTCGTGGGGACTGTCCACACTGCAGATTGCCGGCTACGCAGCATTAACCGCCCTAGTCATTTGGGGACTAGACAAAACAGGTGTTTTTAACTGTATCAAATCCTTTCTACCATCGAAACTCTGTATTCATATTCTCAGTTGTAAGTCAAAGACAACTCATATAGAAAATAATGTAGAAACGCCAGCACCGGACGCTACCGCACCGTTGCTAAACATTTACACAAATTTAGCCACATTGATGGATAGCCAACGACAATCACAACCATCGCCGGAACCAGAGATCCTATTCCAGCCAAGAACGGTCAAACTCCACAAGTCCATCCTCCGGAACTATCAAAGTTAGAGGACTAACTTCAATCTAAGTTGGGGGGAGTGTAACGCCCAAATTTCTGACGACTATCACAGATGACTAATTTTCGGCCACAAAAGATCGACTGTTGACTGGACTATGTCCAGTTGATAACAACATAGGACAAATACAGGAGAACGGATGACATCAGCCACAAAGGATCGACCGTTGCCCGGAATTCGCCCGGTTGATAACAGCACCCTATAAGTACAGGAGAATGGATACGGATCAACAGTCGCTAACGAACCAGAAAAGTACGCGGATCGAAACACTGTCAGTTTATTTGTGTAATATTGAATAAAGAGAGTCAGTGCTGGACAACGGTCTAGCATCTGTTTTTTTTATATAACAACCAAGTTATTATTACGTGACACGGGCACGGTCTCCTCGGGACAAAGTACTTCTCCGAGGAGGCTCAATCGAAAAGCAAAACTCGAGTTCGGGCGCCAGGTACTCGGGAGTACCGCACGAAATGCAACAGAACACCGGGATTCGGGGAAACCGAATCCGAAGAGAGCCTCCGCGGAACGCGAACGAAAGAGTGACGCGAACGGCCAGGAATTCGAACACAGGAAATAACGGGGACTACCCTCGCGACAGGGTGGATCACGCAGGTCGACAGTAATCAAGACGAAATTGGCTCTATGTCATTTATTGAACTTAGTTCAATCGTCCGAATTACAGGTGGGCGGCCACGTGGCCGTGAACCGGGAGCCCGCGCTCCTTGTACACTTTTGCGACGGATGTTCGTTCGCGGAGCGCGTTCGTCGTTCGATACCGTCCGCGAAATTACAGTTGGTCGGTATTTTATGCGCCTCCGCTGAGGCGGAATTTCGCGAAGCGCAGGTGGACGGCGCGACGGATTTTCGGGACTGTCGCAGGAATTTCGCGTCCGATCGCCGACGGGAATCGACTCGCCACGCGCGCTGAATAATCCGCGGTCGTACGAGTCGGAAGGACTCGTAGACTCCGCGCGTTCGCGTGCGAATTTCGGCGCCCGGCCGCGGTTCGCGATTCGGTAATTACTTCGCGACGCTATTCGATTTCTAACGCAACTCCTGAGGAAGACTTCTTATTCGCGGAGGGAAACGATTGCTCAAAGCGTCCTCAAGACGGACGCGAGCCGAAATTCGAGGACGAGGCGAATCCGCGTCGTCCTCACACCAAAATGGACGGGCCAACGCTAACGCGAGATCGGGGAATCACAGATCGACTTACCGTGGGTGACTTGCTCGTTTCCGCCTCTCTCGTTTTCGAACTTTGGGGCCGGATTGTCAATTCGGGAACCAAAACCCACTCGCGACTTTTTAATTCGGAAATCGAAACCGGGCCTTCGGAATTTCGGGACTACTTTCGGCGTGCTCGCCTTTCGGAATTCAGTGCGACAGTGATCCCGTGATCCGCGTCGACCGAGAGCCACGATGCTCGTTCTCCCCCCACTTTATCGGCCCTACCGAATTCCCGATTGGCGTTCTCCGCTTCGCGACTAGAAGATCGCAGGATCGTATCCTCGGGCAGGTCCTCGGGCCCTAGACCTGTAATTCTCGCCAAATGTTCGCCTTTTTCGGCGAACGGGGAAGAGCCATTCTTCCCCCCTGGAATTCTTCAAGCCACCCCCGCCGGGATTAAGTGCGAACGGGGTGAGACGACGGCCGGACCACCCATATACGATGGTCAACCTGAATCTCTTAGTCCCGGTACGTCGTCTCCGTGGGTCGAGATTTCCCCCAATGGTACCAGTACTGGATTTTCGCAAATTAGTGGCCAATTGTTTTCCCGGGACGATCCTTGAGCGGGCGCCTTTCGATATTTCCTCTCGGCCAATCGTGCCCTCGGCACGACCCTGAAACGTTGCCGTACTCGGCACGCACGATAGATGGCGTTAGTCGCGTGAATCTTTTCGGATGTCTTTCCTTCAGGAGCGCTCTTGTGTCGACGAGTGATTTCGTGACCGTTTGAGGTCGGTCCGGTCCATTATTAACGGTTTTGTAACCGTTTTTATAAAACGGGGTGACGTCGCAAACTTGCAACGTCACAATACATACATTTAAGGCCGCGCTCCCAATGGCTCCGATAGTAGGTATACTATGTCTTTTCTGGATCAGGGTGGTTCCCCCCATGGAGAGAGGGGGTAACCCCCTCTCCCACACACCCCCTGGAGGGGGCATTGCCCCACCCCTGGAGTGGGAGGTCATCTACCCCCCCACACTCTCCGGGGTCATTACCACCCCACCCCTAGGGTCATTAACCCACCCAGGGTAATTTCCCCCCGGGTAATCCCCCCTCCCAAGGAGGGGGTCATGAAGAAGTGACATTTCACAAAGTATGGGGGGGGGTCATGAGGAAGTGACGTCACAGAAGTTACATTACTCAAGGTATCAACTATGTGGTTCACAGGAAGTGAAGTCACAAGCCAGTAGATAGTTGCGAACGACACGTGTTGATACCTTGACGATCTAATCGGCAATGGCGTTTCATAACCTCTCCACCTGTAAGGTGACGGTAAGAAATCTCCCCCTCCCACCACTTCCCTGACGTCGCAAGATGTAGACGGTTGCGAACGACACGCGTTGATACCTTGACGATCTAATCGACAATGGCGTTTCATAGCCTTCTCCAACTGTAAGGTGGTGGTAAGAACCTTCCCTTACCACCTTCGCAGGAATCCCCACCAATTCCATAACTCTCACAGCTTTTGACACGCGCATCCATAAGCATGTGCACACAAAATCTGCAGCGACAGCATGTTTTCAGTCAAGACGCTATTTGGTCAACCTTGATATTTTTTTATGAAATATTATACCCCTTAGAAACGAACAAGAATTTGCCATGCAAAAACACGCGCACACGAAATCTACAGCGTCAGAACTAATTCGTTTAAAACGTTATTTAGTTGGTCTTGATATTTTTTTGAACGATAGGCATACCACGCGCACACAAAAACTACAGCGACAGCATGTTTTCAGTCAAGACGCTATTTGGTCGACCTTGATATTTTTTTATGAAATATTATACTCCTTAGGAACGAACAGGAATCTCGAGACAGGGAAATGAAAAAAATCACACATAAAATGCTGGAATAACCTTTTGATTTTTATTTTATTAGCTTTACGTCTAAGCCTAAAGCCAACAATTCGGTATCTATTAATGAATTGCGTTCAAAATCTTCATTTTCCATAATTGTTTTTGCAAAATCATTGGTAACATTAGATATTATTTGCATAAACTTACAATATTTTGTCTGTACAGAATATAGGTTCTCAGATAGCCATGAGTACATGTGATCGATATAATATTCCAAGTCAAATAATTTTTTCAACGTTTTCTGAGTAATGTATATACACTTAGTCGAATTCGATAATTTTGCAACCTTCACATAATCATTTATCCGACAGAATTCCATGGTTATATCACCAACTTGCACAGCATTCCCTAAGTTGACAATGTTCTGCAGAATATCTTCTCCCTTTCGTAGAAAATCTTTCCACGTAGCCATAGAGAATTGAATTTCATTGCCACGATTGTCTCCTATAGCCAACTCAACGTGACAGCAACCACCAATTCGAACTCCAATGTCGAGATACTTGTAGCATGTATTCGTCAAGGGATATCTTCTGCCCATTATACGCACTGCGCGTGATCCTCTGTTCTGAATTATCAACCCTGATAAGAAAAAAACAATTAGGAGAGAAATTTTTTTTCAATAGTTACAAAGAAACAATTATGAACAGTACTTTTGCAGTTGTTGGAATACTTACTGTGTGTGTAATTTCGGAGGATTGAACTCATTATTCTCTCGCGCTGCTCGAGAATTGGTGTTTGCGGACCACATAGTTGACACTGTGTCGATCTAACCAACAATGGCGTTTTATAGCCTCTCTTACTCCCATTCTCTCCAGTTTCTGAAGGAGGGGAGATATCATGCTAACACTTTTTAACATGCTGAGTAATACACTTGGTTCTCCTTGATAATGTGGAAACTGCAAAGTTCGGCGTTCTTGTGGAAAACTGTCCTTGAAACATGATATCGGATGCATGTATAACCCTCCTCCCTCGCCTGCATCATCATCCAAGTTTGCAAAAATTCCAAGTTTGCAAAATATGCTCACGCTATAACGTGCACGTGCCCCTGTGGGGGACTGTCCTTGAAACATGATACCGGATGCAGGTAACCCCCCCCCTTCCCTCACCTGCATCATCGTCCAAGTTTGCAAAATATGCTGACTTTGCAAAATATGCTCGCGCTATAGAACTTACATAAGTGAAGGTCTAGTAAAGCAATTTTTTTGTTAAATGATACAATTTATTAAAAAAAATCATGGTTTTTTGTCGCTCGGTATATAATTTACATAGTTTAAATACATTTTCCATGGCACATACACCAGTATGGAATGCACATCTATGCAATCCCTTTGGCATCAACGATAATCTTGGAACATCCTCCAGATCCACATCAAGAGCTTCTATTCCAGTTAATTTCCATAACCATTTTTTCTTTTCCAATCCTCTTCAAGGGCCAGTTTCAAACAACTTCCAGCTGTTTTGTACGAAACGCACCCGTCTGCCCAACCGATTCCATGATGTTTGCGCGTTAACCATCGAACCTGACGTGCTTCAGTAGCATTCAATCGATGGAATTCAAATGGTGGCTCGAATATCCAGTGCAATAGTTTATTTCCATCTTGTAAAATGGCTGCTTCCTTTACAATGAAATCGTTTGACCCTGTCTTGAAACCTTGTAGATCAACGAATGATACACGAGACATCATGCACCCACCGCTTGTTAAAGGATTCTGCGTACGACGTTGGTTAATGGACTATTATACTAGACTATACGATCGTGTATGATTAAGCAGTATGCAGCTGTATTCACAGGCATATTATCTCTGCACTCGAAATCTATGCGCACATCAATGGTTGCACTTTTAACAGATTCGTTTTGACGAGAGCAGTCTATCACAACAAATGGGCCCTGTGATAAGAACTCCAATTCATCCAGTAGCGGCTCACTCAATCGATTACCATAATATGAGTTTTGAAATTTAGCATACATGTCGTAAAGTATCGCATACTTATTCTTTTCAAAATTCAAGTTTAGATCATCATATGGATACGATTCGGAATTTAGGTACAACCGTATGTTTGACAGTTTGCAATCATCGAAATGATTAGCAGTCTTATGCAATTGATTCTTCCTATCATTCTGCAATGCGAATATGATGAAGCGAGGTTTCTCCAATTGTGTTACCGTCTTTATCGCCCACGTATGCTTCGTAGTTGTTTGTAAATGCGGATATTCATATAAATCCCAAGAGCGGAAACTCATAGGTATCATTTGCCCTCTCTCGAGAATGTGTAGTAATGACAATTTGGTTACTTCTTCCAGACTTATGTGTGGCATACGCCACTGAACTTTGAATAATTCGATTTTAGGTTTTAAAGTATTAGAACCATTCAACGCGTTTAGATCGTTTCGCGATCGAATTAAGACCAACTCTTGACGCACGTTAACGGTAATCTTGTTATAATCTTCACCGAAACCAAATAGCATATTGAATGGTATGCAGAAATTGAAATCTTCACCACCCAGTTTTCGATACCAGCCTGCGGTGGCCAATGCTTTACTTTTTCCAGGAGAGACGGATACATATGTTTTTAACGAGGTTGTTATTCCAGGATTTCTACAGCGGTCTATTTCAACTCCATTCAATTCATAGCGAATTTCATCAAACATGAAAGCAGCGCAATTGGTATCGAGAGTAACATTGTTGCTTGTACCGGCAGGTGGAGTCTCTTCTAAAATAACTTTTCCTTCAATGTACAAGAAACTCTCACACGGTAGCGTATACAGATCCTGCTGGTGTATCGGTATCCTTATTTCATCACTATTTCCGAGAGTAGTATTGGCATAGGGATTATATGTGTGCACTTCTATCTTAGTTATACGGTTATCAGAAGTTGGCGCATCGCCAATGGCCAAAATGTCAGACATTATTGCTTTACAACAAATCCCAACGATTGTAGAAAACGTATGTTCTGCAAGCTCAGGTTCTTCTTCTCCCTCGACGATAGTATGGCACGAGATCGAATTACTGTGTCGATGAACGAATTTTTTGTAGCGATTGGAGGTTCATCCGTTTTGTTATAGACAAGCATAATACAACACTTATTCGTAGATGCGCGGGTTCCGCCGTCTTACATGCAGTCTAACAGTGATTTCTTCTCCACGAAAATCAATCAAACGATTGTTTTGATCCACTAGACGTACTTCTAAATCATCTATTCGTCGCACGACGATCAGAAGATAAATGACTCGTGGTGGAGTTTCTGAGATCTTATAACCTGGAGGAACCCTAGGTGAAAATTCGTGAATAATGTGTACGGGTTTGTCATTACTGTATGATCCGGCTGTTATGCTACATTCCACTCTGATCACGTTGATGCTTATGATTTTCACAGGAGCGTCAGACTCATGCCACATTTTAGGTGGGAGAATACGGTTTAGAGAAAATCCAAGTAGCGATCCTATGTTATTGGATTTCGTAAAATTAATCTTATAGGAACAGTATATTTCACTCTTCATCGTATTATTGTTAGCACGTATGATAAGCGGATATTCGTCATCGTTCCCCGAATCACGTTCAGTTGGATATCGTTGCAGTATTTCCCGTTTCAAGTATTTATTGATTGCATCCAGTTCGTATGATCCTTCGGGAATTACAATTTCTTCATCATTTTCACCGAAATAAAATCTATTATTGCGAGCATCGACGTTCGGTATCGTGTTAAACGTTTCAAAATCCACGAGACCCAATTCGTATTCGTGGCTGTTCAAATCTATCGAGGGAAAGTACTGGACTGCGAGCATACTGCTCTTACCCGTTAACGTTAGTGTCAACGATGAAGGTATCATGTTTATACGAATGGGTTAAAGCACATAATGAAATTTTATGTATCGAGAATGTGCATTTATAACGAGTTTTCCTCAAGAAATTTTACACACAGTTGCCCGCATATGGTTTGATTAAAATTTTGAAAACGTGCATGATTGTATGTAATCTTTGCCGAGGATCCGAAGTATGCAATAAGTTCCACGGGTGGTCGTAGATTACCAAAACTATCAAAGTATTTTACAGTATGATTGTGTTTTACATATGCGACCCAATGTGTACCGGGACCGATGCTTTCATCCAAGTTTACTATACCACTCTCGTTTACATTTGCTCTTGTCGGAAGACTATCGCGCATGTATACTCCGCGAAAATGTGGTATATTCTTTCTTCCTATATCCTCAAGCTGAACATTTGTCATTGGTTGTATCCCTAGTTTTTCATAGAGTGAACTTTTTTTTTTCTTCAAACCGGTACCCTTTTTGTAGGGTGTAAGATAAAGTCCACGACCTTCCATAGCATGATTATGACGTTGCATTTCCTCCAACTGTTTTCGTGCAGCCTTGGCGTCATTCACAACCTTCGCGATTCCGGCAGCACCACCAGTCAACGATCCTATAGCTGCCAATGCAGGCAAGAGGAACGGGAGGAAACCGCCTCGCTTTGCTGTCGGTAGAGTTCGCCTCTTCTTCTTACCACCGTTACCAGTGTTCTTCTTTTTCTTGATTCCCATCCCAAGCGCCGTCTTAGCTTTCATAGCAGCCCAAACACTTGACGCAGTTATCTTCTCACCTAACGTAGCGTCCTTCGCAAATATGCGATGATGTGCTCGATCAGCTAAAATGTGATCTACCTTGTGACGATTCGCCAAATCTTTGTTTTGAGAATATGCAATATCGTGTTCTCTACAGGCCGAGTCTAATGGATTTATACCTCGATCGCCGCGAGCCAAGCGTTTGCGTAACCGTGTACCAGGTCCACAAAATTGATATCCGGGCATATGTAACTCAAACGGTAATTTATTTATCAGGGTATTTAGAAGTCCTGCTCCTCGCCGCCGTATGCAGGAGTAACAATCTTTTTTCATAGGTGGTCTATCGATGAGCATATGTATGTGTCACAAGTATGGAAGTCATCTCTAGACTGATTGATATCTCTGAGCAACGTTTGTATAAATATTCCCCATACCCACACTTATGTGTTATTGTTGCAACAGTCGCGATGCGGTTCATAAGACAACCTGTGAAAATTCGGGTGATCTCTGACAGAAAGTTTGATAATATTACCAGAAATATTCTGCGACATGGACCGTTATTACCTAACACTGTACGCGGTATAGTGTGCGGTCCTTCCAATTGTGGGAAAACTAATGTAGTCATTAGCATGTTGGAAAGTCCTAATGGAATGCGATTCGAGAACGTATATGTATATTCAAAATCGTTGCAACAGCCGAAATATCAATATTTGGAAAAGCTACTCTCATCTGTAGAAAATGTTGGTTACTTTCCTTTTTCACACAATAGCGATGTCGTTCCACCTAACGAAGCTCTACCGAATTCAATATTTATATTTGATGACGTAGCATGTGACAAGCAAGATGTGATTAGAGAGTACTTTTCCATGGGTCGACATTCAAAAGTGGATAGTCTGTATCTTTGTCAATCATATGCAAGAATTCCGAAACATCTGATTCGCGATAATACCAATCTCTTACTACTATTCAAACAGGATAGTATGAATTTGCATCATGTGTATAATGATCATGTAAATACAGATATGACGTTTGGACAATTTAACGAACTGTGTGCAGAATGTTGGCAACAGAACTATGGATTTGTGGTTATAGACAAGGATAGCCCTATGCATAGAGGTCGTTATCGACGTGGATTTAATGACTATGTCATAGTATAATGGTATCATTTGACCACCACCCCGCGTTGTGATCAGAACATTGAACGGGTGTCGAACGGCTATTGAACGGTTGGTGAACGACATCGAGCGGGTATCAAACGGAGGTGTTGAACGTACACGTTCAACGTAGAACGGGTATCGAACGAGGTGTCGAACGTACACGTTCAACGTAGAACGGATATCGAACGAGGTGTCGAACGTACACGTTCAACGTAGAACGGGTATCGAACGAGGTGTCGAACGTACACGTTCGACATATAACGGGCGTCGAACGGGGTGTCGAACGAGGTGTCGAACGTACACGTTCGATTCGAAGAATTGATTGAAAACACAATACCGATTCCGAGCCCAATTCTTCAAGAGACACCTTCGGAGTCAGCATCTCCATTGTATCAGCAGCAATCGCCTATGTTTAATGCTACACCTAGATATCATGAAGGTATTCCTCCAGAATCACCTACAGCATCACCTCCAGCATCACCGTTGCACGAACAACCACCTATGCTTAACACTACACTCCAATGTTGTGGATTGAAGCCACCTGTACTAAACGCTACGCCTCGGTATCGTGGATTGAAAAGAGTACGTGCGGAAACACCCTTGAGACTAACACCTCATCGATTATCAAAACGACTTTGTCCACATTCCGAACCTCCTACAGAAGAAGTATGGACAGACGAAGCAGAAACACTTCAACAAAATATTCTCGAAACGACAATGCGTGAGATTGCTGAAAATCTTGAACAGCATGAAGAAGCCACTACATATTTGACTCAGAATCTCGGACCGCTGTCACAGGAATATTTGAACTTCTTTTTCACAGATAAGAAAAAACAGGTTGACCATGTGTATGGTGTGTACTATGATAAAAATGCAATGATGCTTGGAGATAAGAATTTCGACGTAGACATGGAAGATAATATAATTATCGATAATGTAAAATACAAAGGAACACCTGGTCTCTTCGAACTAATTTTCAAGAGAATCCCAGATGATACGATGTACACCGATGCTGACAAACAGAAATATAAGAGTATTCTGCTGGCAACAAATGCGCACAGACGCAACCATAATGCTTCAAATCCTCCATTGAGTAACAGGGGATACAAGTATAAACATATAATTGCATCATTGCTTGAAATACGGCCTCGCACCGGAAGAGGGTTTGCCTCCAAGTCAAATTTGATGAGTACATTACCGGAGAACATGGCGGTTACCGATAATGCGATTGATTATGTACATTGGGATGATCCGAACGAGCTAGTGGATAGAATAAGATTGTTGGTATCATCGCGAGCTGATGGGCATACCGGACATGATAATGAAATTGTTTCAATAATAGAGGAGCTTCGAGAAGCGGGATTGATTATAAATTAAAGGTCGTTCTGATCATGTTCACCAGTACCTTTTCATGATGGCTATCAACAAGTTCGGTGCTATGCTCCGAAACGAGTCAAATGAAGATGATGATGCAATATGTAAGAATTATGTGCGATGGAGTGCACTTTGCCTCGTCGGGGATGCTTTCAACGCGGGAAATCGAAAGATAGGACGTTTAGCATACCCAACGAATGATACCGATGCTGTGAATAAGTTATACTTGGACAGAGAAATGACGCATATTTTGAAAGCATGTGATGCCAAGTGTATGAAGTTGCAGGATGAAATAATAGTCAAAGTCCATAACTTACATGAACAAATGCTCATAAAAGATACAATGCGTGATACAATTCTAAGAATGACATCACAGAACAACAAAAGGGGTGGAGCAAGTTTTAGCAAGAAATAATGATTAAAGTCCATACATTGCGTCGAATGTTATAAATATATTTACATAGTTTGAAAGATGTCAGTTTCCAGCGAGAATGCGTCCGCAAGAAACCGGTCGTAATGTCAATGTAAAATTCATAGACCGAATCATGCGATTATTTTTATACATTTTAAATATCTTTTGTTTAATCCTAAATCCCGACCATGAGCAAAGAGAAGATGCAATTAGTGGAGGAACTGCATGCCCCTGCCAGACGGATTTTCCCGCGACGTCGAGTTTTAGTTCGTGGGTATGACGATCTATGGCAAGCCGATCTCGTAGATATGCAGTCTCACGAACGCATAAATGGTGGTAACAAATACATATTAACCGTTATCGATGTGTTATCCAAATATGCATGGGGTGTACCGCTCAAGACTAAAAGTGGGAGCCAGGTAGCTAAAGCATTCGAAACGATATTTCGAAATCGATGTCCGAAAAATTTGCAAACCGATCAGGGGAAGGAATTTTACAACAGTGAGGTGCAAGAACTTTTGACGAAACATGGTATTAATCATTATTCTACGTATTCGGTTATGAAGGCTTCCATCGTAGAACGGTTCAATCGTACATTGAAGAACAGCATGTGGAAAGAGTTTACACTTAATGGAACCTATAAATGTGTTGGAAATAATACATTGCAATATATATATAGGACAACGACGCCATCTATTGTATCCACGTAACACTCATTAGTGTAATACATTGTATATCACGTGCGCTGTTCGAACAGACAGTCGCTACACAACCTTCAAAGTGTAAACACATGTAATTCATCCTATATTAAAGACACTGCGTATTAAGTAGTTTGAGGTTATCTAATCATTAAAAACCAACAAAATTGATCAATGTGCTACCTCATCTAGTTGCAAAATACAATGCACAATAGCACAGAACTATTGGAATGCGGCCATGTGATGTCACCCCTACCATTTCCAAACGACTCATATGCACCGTGTATAACAACATCAAGATTGTTGCACCGGCGAAATTCAGCGTGGGACAGTCTGTACGCATCAGCAAATTTAAAACCGTTTTCGATAAAGGTTACACACCAAATTGGACCACTGAGGTGTTTGAGATAGTCAAGGTACAAGCAACTAATCCGGTGACTTATCTGTTGCAAGATTCCCGGGGAAACCGCGTTTCTGGAGGATTCTATGAACACGAATTGCATCGCGTTGTCAATCCAGATGTATACCTAGTGGAGAAAGTGTTGCGTAGAAAAGGAAATAAGGTGTATGTAAAATAGTTAGGATTGAGCAATGTAAACAATTCGTGGATAAATAAAGACAATGTATTATAAACATATATTATAAACATTTATTATAAACAATTTATCCTATTTAATGAAAAAAATTAGTTGATACACAATCGTCTATTTACATTGAATTTAAACAATTTTATAGCTATGGATTAGGGTTAGAGCTACGAAGGAATTCGATAATGGCCCCACGGCAATGTTTCTGGCGAGTTGGGTATGACATACCGTTTGTCATCATATGGGCTGAGAGCAATTTTTCGCTCTGATATAGTATACACTTTGTGCAATTTCGATCGTATGCATGTCTGTGTACGACTCATAGCAATTTCATTTTGCAAACACTGCATGTAATCATCGAACGTTATCGTTGTTCTTACAACGCTAGTCTTTACACCTTTCGCTTTTTTAGTATCTGATTTTCCATCTACGCAGAACGAGTACATCTTTGATCTCAGACCGACAAAACGTGTCATTATCATCCCATTGTTCTCGTCTTTCATCAAGCCGGGAACCTTTTTATTTACAAGTGGAATATTATACTGATTCTCTACCGGATAATCGCTTGTGTCGAAACGGCCAATATCGCTTCTCATGGTTTCATAAATGTCCTCACACATAATATGATAAATTAAGCTATCGGTGTCCGTGTACATTACTTTACAATTTTTACCATATCGACGAACCATGTAGTCATGATGAAATTCGTACAAGCAAGTTTTGGAAATATCTAATATGCACATGCCTACATATATTGGCTTGTTGAATTTCACCATGACTTTGCGCAACTCCACAGCAGCCAAGTTTTCAGAAAATACACAGCGGCTGTGGAAATTTGGTTTCGCGATCATTGCCTCTGCACCATATCGTCCATCCCAACATGTCACGAGTTTTACGTCTACATGATTCTGAACGTTTTCCATAGTTTTACCGAATACCGCATTGTTCATTAATTTGTACAAATTCTTTTCAAAATCGTTAGCGGCATTTGTTCTAAACAGGGTATTTAATTCTATGTATTCGCGGAGCCATGGCGATTGTGTGAATTGGAGGATGCGATGAATCTTTATAATGCGAAGACCTTGGCGCGTGCACTGTTGCAGGTTATAATAGTGTATTACGTAACGCTGCTTAACGTGTAACGTTGCAAGCAACTTAGCCTCTCTTTTGCCAGGCGCTTTGGTGTGTGTCGGACAGAATGGTAGGTCAGTATGAATATCATGCAGACTTTGCGGATATTCTAGATCCACCTCGAGAATGTAGCCTATGGGTGAATCAGCAGCAATCAATGATATGTCAAAGTTTTCAATGTTGTTAACCCATTGAAATTCGGCATATGGCAAAGGTTGACACATTGCCCATCCATATAAATTGTTTACATCGAAATACATCAAGTATGATGATGGTTTCGATGGATCATACGACTGCATATACTTGTTATTGGCTTCCGCATATCTGCCGGAACATTGGCTCAAACCGCCGCGTATACCACGTTCGATGAACATCACCATATCGATATCTGTTAATAATTCAAACCTAATATGCGTATGTTTTAGCATACCATCCCATGTAAAACCTAGTAAAGTGTAATAGTACGCTGGATCTAAACCGTAGCTCTCAATGCAAGTTTTACGAAAATTTTCAAAAACATCGGCCAATAACAAGACATCAGTTTTCAAATACAGATCGCTGTATTCACCCAAGGTTTTTATGTTGAACCGCTTCCACACATTCTCGGCATGTGCATAATCACGTTCGGATACGGTTTCGCCTGTCAACGAGCTGTAAAATGACTCGAGTGGTGGCAAACAGAGATTATCTAATTTATCTACGCAATCGACATATTCGTATGGAAAAACACCCTTTCGCGTCAACAACTTGAAATTTTCTGTGGAGAGATCTTGAAATTCGGAACGTAAAATTGTTAATTTGTTTGTGTCGAGGAAAGATACTAATTTGTCTAGACTTGTATTCAAAAATTTGTACGAATCGATGAATCGTAATTTAATACAATCATGCGAATCTGATTGCTGATCTTTAACATTTTTTGTAAATGAAATATACTTTTCTTTAGTTATTGGTAATACGTTGACACTGCCTTCAAACGCGTTAGCTATTTCTTCGATAATGAAATGTGAATCGTACCCGGATAAATTGTGGAAAACTATGGGTATACAAAACGAATTTTTGTAATTTAAATTGCAATCTTGATGTGCGGGGCCTCTATATCGTCCTGTCAGATGGCAATGATCGCGCATCCGTATATCGTTTTCCTCAAATGGTTTTTCACAAATGTGGCAATGTGCTGCGTTGATAAATGCTTCGCACTGTTCATTCGTTAACTGCTTCATAGGAATATTACTGAATAAGGCGCATTTAACGAAATATGCCAAATTTTCTAATTCTCCGACGAACCATGAGACGCACTTTGCATCGCGACGACACCGATATACCGATAGAGATGCATCATATGAACAATGTACGTAGTATGCAATGCTAAATACTTTGTGATGCTGGTATGCGTGTGGCTGAAGTTTCTCATCTTCCTCCTCCCCGCAATCTTCCATCTTCTCCAGAGTGCATTTGAGGTCGGCGTACACCACAAATGGAAGCGGTTCTTTCCACATATAGTTGTCGAAAGAGAGCCATTTGTCGTCCTCGCTAGGTAACACGATGGCACAGCGATTCAGTTCTGCACAGTCTCTTTCATGGGCCTGCAATCTTTCGTTGGAATAAAAGTAATGTAAACACCTGAAAGAAAAAACATAATTTTATTTACATGTGTTATGATAAACCATAATACCTTTGTAAATGTTGTACGTACCGATCACAGATGAATTTCATGTGAGTGTTTTTGGTCAATTGTGCGCTAACAAGTCGTGAAAGGTTCTTAATCCACATATAATGCCCCACAGTACTGTCGACCTGGTCTTGTATGTACAGCAAGTTGACGTGTCGATTCCTTTTCTGATTAGTGAGACAAAGTGGAAAAAATGTGTATGATTGTCTGAAATTGGCGCGCTCGGGCGCCATGTTAGCACAGTGGCACAGCGCGCTCCCGCCAAGACTGGCGCGATTCGCGCCAAGACGACAAGCTCGCACGCGAGGCAATCAGCCAACCAGCGGCGCAGAGGACATTGCGCAGAGCCCGATTGCTCACGCGATTGGCCGCGACGCACTCTCGATCCTTCTGGAACGTTCACGAGTGATTCCCGGAAACGGTGACGCATGATGAATGTTCCAGAAGGAGAAGAGACAATAAAAGGAGGAAAAACCCGCGACCTCTCACTCTTTTACGCAATCATTGCCAAAACACCGCCAGAAAATCAGTTATATCTCTCTTTTTTGTAATTCAATTTATTGTGCAGTATTGTTCTCATTTATAATTCGTATCACTGACAATTGTATTTAATACAGTGCTAACATATATAGTTATTTATCTAGAATCCGGAATCTACCCATAATTTTGTCTCACTCACTCTATCCATTCTCTCCACTCGTTCATCCTTTCTCCTTCCACTCCTTTCATTCATTCCAACTCGCTTATTTCTCCTTGTGGTCGACCAAGACCGCTAAATTTATAACAATGATTTTGCCCTTTTTTTCTTCTCGAAGATGTTTTC
The DNA here is from genome assembly GCA_963971365.1 of Lasioglossum villosulum. Classification (NCBI taxonomy): domain Eukaryota; kingdom Metazoa; phylum Arthropoda; class Insecta; order Hymenoptera; family Halictidae; genus Lasioglossum; species Lasioglossum villosulum. The sequence goes on from CAXARU010000054.1 coordinate 555,173, forward strand.
AAAACCATACACATTGATCGAAATATCGTTCAGTTTTTCAAATTGGGTAATTTGATTCAATGGCATGGGGAACTCGATGTCTTCGAATTTTAATATGGTTGTGTATTGCGGGTACGAACTTTGGCGGTTATAGTTAGCTGACGCTGGATACAGAGCTGCAATCACCGACCATGCAAAGCATGCATTGTCTTTGGAGTGAACATTGATTGTAGCTTCCTTCAACGCTATTTCTCTCGATGTACAGCTCGTACAACTCTTCGAGATCGGTTGTGTAAAAGATTTCACAGTTCTTTGTGCTCACACTTTTGCGCGAGCGTTGATCACCTGTCACAAATTCACCGTTGAACACAGCGTTCACTTTTACAGATCTATGTTTTTCCAAAGCGTTCCGTACTTTTTCAAGCACAATTTCCTTCGCGTCTTGAAGGAAGCTGAGAGGTTCAATATGATTGGAATTGATGACGGCGCCTGTTAATATGCGACTCTTGAACGCTGTGTCTATTTCACGTCATAAGAGTTCTGTGCTTCTATGTCCAGCACCTTCACGTATGAAACGTCTTCGCAAGGAGTATTTCAAGCTCTCAAGAGCTGCGATACGTGCGATCAATGATTGTTGAATACTATTCGATAATCGGGGACGTTTTGCTCGATTATATTCTTCAAGCAACTCGAGGCATTTGTTTCCTCCCATGCAAGGTATTCTTCCAGCAATCTTAAACGATCAGATTGGTCCCACAAATGGCGTTCAATATTCTGAATTTCTTCCATGATGACACCGGTTTTTTTCCCTCACAATCAGTGACTAAACAAGACTAATTTGGAGCGTGCACATATATAGCCTCTTCACAAAAAACTATAGACTCAGCAAACAGAACCAAATGGTGTCGAGAAAACGCAGTCCAGGAACCGTTGCTAATTTTTTCAGTATCGTATTCGCTCGTGATATTGAAAACGATACATTTGTGTCTCGAAACATTTACACGGTATTGCATTTTCACATGCTCGGTATAATATTTCATTGGAATCGAAAGCAATACAGATGAAACTAGTGATGTGAATTTCATAAAAATATCAAGGCTGACCAAATAACGGCTTAAACGAATTAGTTCTGACGCTGCAGATTTTGCGTGCACGTGTTTTTGCATGGCAGATTCCTGTTCGTTCCTAAGGAGTATAATATTTCATAAAAAAATATCAAGGTTGACCAAATAGCGTCTTGACTGAAAACATGCTGTCGCTGCAGATTTTGTGTGCACATGCTTATGGATGCGCGTGTCAAAAGCTGTGAGAGTTATGGAATTGGTGGGGATTCCTGCGAAGGTGGTAAGGGAAGGTTCTTACCACCACCTTACAGTTGGAGAAGGCTATGAAACGCCATTGTCGATTAGATCGTCAAGGTATCAACGCGTGTCGTTCGCAACCGTCTACATCTTGTGACGTCAGGGAAGTGGTGGGAGGGGGGGATTTCTTACCGTCACCTTACAGGTGGAGAGGTTATGAAACGCCATTGCCGATTAGATCGTCAAGGTATCAACACGTGTCGTTCGCAACTATCTACTGGCTTGTGACTTCACTTCCTGTGAACCACATAGTTGATACCTTGAGTAATGTAACTTCTGTGACGTCACTTCCTCATGACCCCCCCCATACTTTGTGAAATGTCACTTCTTCATGACCCCCTCCTTGGGAGGGGGGGATTACCCGGGGGGAATTACCCTGGGTGGGTTAATGACCCTAGGGGTGGGATGGTAATGCCCCCGGAGGTTGTGGGGGGGGCTAGATGACCTACCACTCCAGGGGTGGGGAAATGCCCCCCTCCAGGGGGGGTGACCTCCCCCTTCAGGGGTGGGGCAATGCCCCCTCCAGGGGGGGTGGGAGAGGGGTTACCCCCTCTCTCCATGGGGGAACCACTCTGATCCAGAAAAGACATAGTATACCTACTTCCGATATCGGTCGATTTGCTCGACGTCCGACGTTGCGTCTCTTTTTCGCACGCTTCAAATCAGAGACAGATGCGCCCAATGTCGGCTGAATCATCCGAAAACGGATCCACTGGGAGCGCGGCCTAACGCGATTACAGATAGTATATTAAATTTAATATGTTAAAATTGAAATGCCAAAACAGTTTAAACATTAAAATCAATTTATTTGAATGAAAGTTAATTTGAATTGAAAAATAAAAATAACTAAAATACATTAAATTATTAAAATCAAAACCTTAAAATTAATCTATACTAATATCGAAATGCTTAAATTGAAATGAAAAAAAGGAGTTGAAATAAAATATTGGAGACAGTTTTAACATTTACATCAATTTATTCAAATCAAAGTTAATTTGAATTGAAAAATTAAAATAACTAAAATACATTAAATTATTAAAATTAAAACCTTAAAATTAATCTAACTACTATACATAAGAGGATTAAAATGAAACAAAGCTAAAAATACATATGATTAATAACGAATTAAAACTAAAATTTCGCAATTGTCTTGACCCGGTCCGTCGCCCGTCTTAACCATAACTGCACAGATTCCTCGTGTTGTTTCCTGCTTCCTCCTATTTCTGCTTTTTCTGCTGCGCCTTGAAAAAGAATTTCTCCGTTCATTAATTTGCACGTGAATAATAACGACAATAATAATATTAAAAGAAGGTTGATAATTACATATGATCAGGCTGGCGGTGCGAGATTTATCAAAACATTTCTTGCCTTTTCTTCCCAGCCAGCTGTATTTGAGCGCCAGAGTGTCGGTCATGATAATCGACATGGCTCTTCTTACGAAGTTGTAGCTATTCCTACCTCCGGTCTTATAAACTTCTTGTATCTACAATTAAAATGTTGTTGGTAATGTTGTTATTGAAAGATAGATGTAAGCTATTTTACGTGTATTTATTACACAAATAAATTTTGCTTACTGCGTCATTGTAGATGTCGTTGTCTGCCAATGCCTCCTCGAAGGTTTGAAATTCTTCCTCCGTCTTAAGAGGAAACTCCAAACCTTCAAAACGGGTAAAAAATGAAGACTTTTCTTCCGGCTCCTTCGGGTTGTTTGCCGACCTCTGCGCCTCCTTTAATTCATTCACACTCTTCAAGAGGTCGACAAGTAAGCAACGTAGGAGCTGCTGGGTTTCTATCATTGGCTTAAGTATTTCCATTAATGGTTTAAGCACATCGTTCGGCGCGGTTTTCCATTCTGGTCCTTGCTGTTCCAGGTGTCGTCGCGAGTACTGTCCGCGCTCCTGCAGAACTGTCGACGACTCCTCGCTGATGGGAACGGCTGAAAATTAAATAAATTTTTGTATAAATAGACATGCTTACTACAGTAAGGGGATCAGATCGGTGGTTACGAATGTACAAATTGAATGTACAGAATTCGCAGAGCGTTCCTTTTCGTCTCAACGTACCAATTTGGTAGACTCCTGGTGCTTGCTGTTCCTGCAGTCCCTGGTGTCGTCGCGAGTACTGTCCGCGCTCGTGCAGAACTGTCGACGACTCCTCGCTGATGGGAACGGCTGAAAATTAAATAAATTTTTGTATAAATAGACATGCTTACTACAGTAAGGGGATCAGATCGGTGGTTACGAATGTACAAATTGAATGTACAGAATTCGCAGAGCGTTTCTTTTCATCTCAACGTACCAATCTGACTGACTGTTGGGTCTTGTCGTTTCTGCTGTCGGCCTGTATATTTTTTATACCAATTTGCTATTGGATTTTTAGCGTTGTGGATGGGTGCGACTGAAAATAAAATACACTTTTAGAAAACATTTGTTCTGTATGTTGCCCGCTCCTTTTCGTATTTATACATACCAATTTTGGGCTTTATCTCCAACTTTGGAGCAGCGGGTATTGGCACAAATGCCTCGTCCGACGACAAGTCGCTGCTGCTGCTCATCCACTTCTTAATATGCTCTATGTATGAGAATACAAAACACTTTAAAACAAGTGGATCATCAAGTGGATCATCAAATCTCTTCAACTAATGAAAAATGATGCCATTAGTTTTCTCCACAGAAACCGACTTTTTGCAAAATCCTGAGGTCCGCAAGCAAATCTTAAGACCAGACTTGAAATCAAAGCGAAAGAATCTACGAGAAATGACATATTGCATGTTAAAAAATAAATTTTTTCGCGCGACTCAATATTCTGTGTGTTGTATTCCCAGATTCTTCGAACCGACCCCCTTTGGGCCGCGGAGATTAGGACCGCGTCGCGCAGTTACCTGCACCACTTTCTTCAGGTACTAATGAAGTAATAAACATGCAGGGTTTTTCCCGGTGTAGTGGGAAGGACTGGGATAGGCAACTAACGGTCAACAAATGCTATTATTGAATCCACCAACGAACATAGTAAAAGAACAGCAAAGCTCGAAGGTCTGCATTTAGTTTCCGGCACACTACACAGGCCCCGTCAAACTTTTTGACTTTCGAATGAGGGTACGTCGAGAGTAGGGCTGTTTGCGTGTATGAGTCGGCTGTTGCAGGTTTTTGCTTCGAGTAATAAAACAAGGAATAAACATCCATTATTTTCTCGCAGAAAAGACCGGACCTTTTTCCGTGTTCCAATGACATCTGCCAAACACGTGGTGCTTGATGTCGCTATGTTTAATTGTTCGGCCCTACCTGGGACCGTACAACCAAATGTACAAGACAACGAGCAGTGTGCCGATCGGTTTCACCGCTATGCCCGACTGACCTTCCAAAACCGTTGTCGTCTTTTTTAAAGGGGTAGACTTCTTTTTCTAGGCTTGCAAAGGGTGCGGAATTCGCGTTCTTATGTCTCGATGGTATAAAAAATGGGATTTTTTTGTAGTCAAAAGCGCTAGATAAAAAATCGATCTAGGGCGCAATCTCTCGCCAGAAACCTGTTTCTCCGTTTGCCTGGCGTAATCCGCATTACTCGGCAGCACGTACATGTGAAAGTAACTACACGCGCAGTTTTATCCGTATTTTAAACAATGGAGTTAACAATACTGTTTTTCTTTCTTTTTCACTCGCTATCCTCTTCCATATACTACAGTTACTCCATAAAGTCAATGAAACCAAAAAATGATGAAAAATTAAGCATTTTTAATTGTCATTACATTGTGGAAACACGCAGGCCTTTGAATTGTGCCAGCGGCGGCTACTGTCCCCGTCTCTTTCTTCCCTAGACGGTTACCTTCCTTACGACCGAAACTTTCTTCGTCGATTACACCACTTGATTACAATTAAAACTGTATCGTGTTTGGTCTTGTTTTACTCAGAAAAATGCCAGAAATGCGTTTTTGAAAAGTCCCATGAAAAAATTATGAAAATTAACAATTTTGAACATTCGATTCATCGAGTCAATGTAGTGGTGTTCACACCGATATACCCGAGCCAACAACAATAGTCGCCGACCTGCGGCGCGGGACAGCGTCGACAGGCCGGGACAACTTACGGAGTCTCGAGCCGAGACAACTTGCCAGGGTTTACTGTATTATGCTATGATTGATAAACCTATAGCAGAAATGTAAAAGAGAATGTGCCTACGATGAAATTTACTCAAAAGGATATTACCGGGTTTGGTAGAGATTCGCCCTTGGCTTTTAGAAAAACATCGCTCTATAGACTATTTATTTAATTCCTATCGGAAGTACTTTAATTTTGACTCAGAAGTCATCGGTTAGTAGATAGTGTATGCCGGTTCTACGATCAGACTTATCATTGTAGGTAGATTCCTACCTTACCGGCACCATTACCTTATAGCGCGAGCTACTTTTGCGGGGGGTGGGGGAGGGGGACTTTTTAAGGACAGTTTCCCACGTTATAGTGCGAGCATACTTTTTGCGGGGGGGTGGGGGAGGGGGATTTTTCAAGGACAGTTTCCCACGTTATAGTGCGAGCAACTTTTTGCGGGGGTGGGGGAGGGGGACCACATTATCTGTACACAGCTGTATATAGTTTCCTCTTATCTATGACAAGGGTTTTGCGAATATGATATTCCGAACGTGCTTCGCGAATATGATACATCGAGAAAATAATTTTCGCGGGGGAGGGGGGATTTATTTTAAGAACATAGTGAGACCATAGTATCTGTACACAGCTGTATATAGTGTCCTCTTATCTACTCGATGCATTCCTATTGTACCTACCTACGACAGATGTAATACGATACCCCTGGGGAACACATGCTTTTTCCAGGAAGATTTGACCTTGAACGTGTTCGAACGTCGTTCCTACCCATCGTTTAAGACGATTAACCTGAACGCGATGTGAGAAAGAAAGAGACCGTTCACGATGTAAGAGAGAGAGTCATAGAATCTTGAACGCGTCCGAACTCAGTACATTGTTTATATCGTTCAAGATGAGCGTTTTATAATCTGTAGTAGCGGCCGGTGTCGAGTTGCAAACGAGATGTCTTTTCCCTTTCTAATCTAGCGAGTTGTAGTAGCGGTATCCTTTTTCGCGGTTTGGTGTCGAGTTGTCCAAGCCTCGAGACATTTAGACACATCAGCGTTATCAGTTCTCTCGATTTAGCGTAGCGTTAATTGAAACATACATTTCACGAGTTTGAGATTACTGCAACGAACGTTTTCTTAATCTCGCGAGCGGACATTTTGCCGCATCTTTTCTGGAGGGGATAAGTGTTTAAAAGAATGGGTGTTGTCGACACTCATGTACAGAATTAGTGCGGAAGTTATCATGGCAAGTTATTATATAGACGAAAATCTGCCACTTAGTGATGTTATGGAGTTAATTGTAAGTACAAAAAAATATTGCACGTGATATATTATTTATTGTTATTGAATTTACATGTTACAATGTTTTTTTATCAATAGACATTTAATTCTGCAGAGGAGAAAGCAGCGTTCATCGGCGGATGGCGCTGTGCAATGAAACGCTATGGAATTAATATGGAAGAATGGAGTGAGGAGTATGCGACGGTGGTTAAGGTGACAACCATAAATCTCGTAAGTAAAAATATTAATAATTGTATATATTTTTTATTAATTAAACATTAATACATTTATTTCTTTCAGAATGCTACTGCTGCCGAAAATAATGTTAATATATAATATCAATTCCTAAAAAAATGTTTTTATAACTTTTTATTTGAATAAAAAAGTACATATTTTCAAATAATGTATCTTTATTTTTTGTTCGCCCCCAAACAGATGTATTATATAATTTAATATATTTTTTAAGATTTTACTTTGAAAATAATTAAAAAAACATATTTTTTAAAAATTATTAAGCGTTATTTAATTATGTGTGAGACAGAGAAATGAGTGAGAGAAGGTATGGATCGAATACGTGTGATAAGATAGCTTTGTAAATATAGGATAATGTAAACCAAGTCTAATTTCTTAGCTGTAAGGCTGAAATAAAGAATATATTATTATTAATTAAGATGGAAGAATGGGATGAGGAGTATGTGACGGCGGTGATCACCATAGACATGAATATTATGTATTTTTTTATTAATTAAAAAATTAAACATTAATACATATTAATAAAAATAAAAATTAAAACATTAATACATAATAAAAATTAAAAAATTAAGCATTAATACATAATAAAAAATAAAAAATTAATATATAATAACAAAAGTAAAAAAATTAAACGTTAATATATAATAACAAAAAAATAAAAACTAAAATGAAAAATAACGTCTTCATTGTTGTTGTTTTCCTGCAACCAAACAAAACATATTATATAATTTTAGTATTATTTTCTTTTTTAACATTTACTTTAACATATTTTGAAAATTTATTTACCTTCAAGCGACGATTCCTTAATAATTCCACAAACGTCCATACCGCGTGGGTTTGGCTGGTTTGTATCCGGATCGACTCCGATCGGTACGTTGCCGCAGTTCACCCCACACACGTATCCACAGAATCTGGACCAGACGCGATGTTCCTTCATGAGATCATCATCCTCTTCCCATCGAGTCAGCTGTATACCACATTTGAAACATTCAACGAAATCCTCATCACCCAGATGGAAAAATCCTGCGGCGGCGAGTTTCTCCGGTTGGACGATGTGTGAGTAACGCCAGTTGTGAAAACTTTGAAGTCTGTCACGTTCGAGACGATAATCGGGTGGTGGTGGTGGTGGTGTTGCGTGATCGACTGTTGTTGTGACGGCTGCCTCAGATTTTTCAATCATTGTGAAACGCTGTGAAAAAATCAAAAATGTAAAAAGAGGTGTCATGTTTTTGTGGTTTTTAATTCGCAGGAAAAAATTCTGATACTTTACATTTTTTATTATTATTCATCCATGCGCGAAATGTTTCCACTTCGCGCATACTGCAATGATACGGCTTCGATTGTTTTGTCGAACGCCAACAATGAAGTCGACATGGTACCTCACCAATGTTATAAACGGGATCCTGAACTAGTACGTCGTATTTCGGACACCCGAAATCCTCTTAATTTACTGAGTTTACATTCATTTCTCGAAGGATGTCTCTTTCGAAACATCCTCCTTTGTAGGCAATCGTCGGGTTTTTATATTTGCGTACAAAATTTTCAATAACTCCAAATATATCTTCTTGATTAAATTTTTCATTGCCGAAATTGTTAAATGGCATCCCGTGTACAAAATTAGTGACGTACCACGCCGACTTCTTGTCAGCGTTCGACAAACAATTAAAACTTGTATTTAATAAAAATTCGGCCAGTAGGGAGCCGTCACAACATGCATTGACTATCGCCAGTTCTTTGCATATGAATTTTTTATTAATCATAAATCCATCCATATCTATTATGTGAGTGATTTGATCCATCTAAATAATTAAAAAAGTTTTTACTAGATTTTACTAGATTTTATATAGTTATTTAAAAAATTTTTTATATTGTACTTACAATTGAAGAAAGGAGGAAATGATTACAACGCACAGCATACACAATATCCTATACGGCGATCACTTGAAAAAAACTTTTGTATAGAGTTGGCGGAGGATGATAAAAAGACAATGAATACTATTTAAATCCTTAGACGTTTGGTCTGACACAGCTTCGCACAACGATGCGACGAGCTATTTATAATGAGTACCCCTACCACCATATCTCGTTCTATGGTGCAAGAGTGATATCATTACTATATTTTTTCTTTTAATAAAATACGAGTTTAATTGTAGGAGGAGGATTGTTTCTAAATAAAAAGATCATTCACATAATTTTTTATTTGATAAAACATATATATTTTATAACATAAGAGCGGTTTAAGTAATTTTTCTAACAATGTTTGTTAATGGACTGTACTCCACGATGCGGTCATGTATCATCAAACAGTAGGCTGTTGTCGATGTGGGGGGACGTCGGTACGGCATTCGAATTCTATTCGCACGTCGACCGTGCCATTTTTTAGCGCTTCGTTTTATCGAGAACAATCGAGAACGACGAGCGGGCCGTATCGCAGGAAATCTGAGACGTTGAATAGCGCTTCGCCGTTTCCATAGTACGATTCTTGGAATTTTGCATACATGTCGTAGAGCAACGCGTATTTACCTTTCTCGAAATCGATATTTAAATCATCGTACGGATAGGTTTCCGAATTCAAGTAAAGCCGAATATTTGTCAATGCGCAATGATCGAATCGCGTAGCCGTCTTCGCCAAGTTATTCTTTCGATTGGTTTGCAAAGCGAATATCACGTACCGCGGTTTTTCCATTTGTTGAGCCGTTTTTATCGCCCATGTATGCTTCGTAGTCGTCTGTAGTAGAGGATATTCGAACAGATCCCACGATCGAAAACTCATACCGATCGGTCTGTCACTGTCTAAAATACGTAACATGGACAGCTTATGTATTTCATCCAATGCGACGTGTGGCATTCGCCATTGAATTTTGTACAGATCCAGAATAGGTTTCACGTTGTCGGAAGGACTGAACAACGCGTTTGCGTCGGTACGCGAGCGTATCAAAATCAATTCGTGTCGAGCATTTATCACAACACGTTTGTAATCTTCGCAGAAACCTAATAAGTCATAGCGTATTTCCTCGAACATAAACGCAACGGCATTGTTCTCGAGAGTCGCCGCATCGATGGAGGATTCTCCTGCTCCAACCGGTAATTCGAGTTTCCCCGGTAAACTAAGTTTTCCCTCAACGTATAGGAAGCTTTTACACGGGAGCGTGTACAGGTCTTGTTGTTGAATGGGTATCCGTATTTCATCGCTGTTTTCAAACGTCGTGTTGGCGTATGGATTGTACGTGTGCAGCTCAATCTTCGTTATGCGATTGTCGAAAACCGGTGCTTCGGAGATGTTCAAAATGTCGTTGAACATGATTTTTCCTCTCACTTTTTAACAATAAATCCCAAAGATCGTAGATACTTTGCGTTTTCCATGGTTAATTTCTTACGTATCGGCGACTTTACGTTTTTTTTCACAGTTAGTTTCTTGCGAATCAATGTGCTGCTGTTGTTGAACGTATGGAATGTCGTATTGTTATGAATTAGCATTGCTTCGTCGAACGTGTAGTCGCACCGTGATTTCTTCACCTCGAAAATTAATCAAACGTCCGGATTGGTCAACTATGCGAATCGTTAAATCGTCAATTACTCGTGCAACGATCGGAAGGTAAATGACTCGTGCGGGCGTTTCCGATAATTTATACCCTGGTGGTACCTGAGGCGCGAACTCATGTATCGTGTGAACGAGTTTACCATTGTCGTACGATCCGGTGGTTATGTTACATTCCACTCGTACGATATTCACGTTGATGATATTCACAGGTGCGTTCGACGTGTGCCACGCGTTCGGTGGCAAAACACGATTCAAGGAAAATCCCAGAATAGATCCCACGTTTCGAGGCTTTGTAAAGTTTATTTGATATTTGCTTATAATTTCGCTTTTCATGGTGTTGTTGTTCGCTCGTAGGACCAGCGGATGTTCGATATCGGAGGCGGCGGATGACTTGTCAACATTTTTGGGGGGATATCGCGCGCGTATTTCACGTCTCAAGTACGCGTTGATCGCTTCCAATTCGTACGAACCGTCGGGGATGACGATCTCCTCGTCTTTTTCACCGAAGTAGAATCGATTGTTTCCGATGTTGGTGCTAATGTTCGGTATCGTGTAATAAGTTTGTAAATCGAGCAATCCCAACTCGTATTCACCATTGGTCAGATCTATGGGCGGAAAGTACTTGGACGACAGTATGCTGCTTCTCCCCGACAACGTGAGCGTAAATGACTTTTTCGCATGCATCGTGCAGAGAGAGAGACTCTTTCCAGAGAATTTAAAATGTAGTTTCTCGAAGAAATTTCACACACAATTGCCCACACACGCTTTCGTCGTACTTTTGAAAACGTTTGTGGTTATATAAGATCGTCGCGTTCGCGCCGAAATAGCGAATCAACTCGATCGGTGGTCGAAGATTTCTAAAACTATCAAAGTATTTGACGCGCGAGCCGTGTTTTATGTATGCGACCCAGTGCGTTCCCGGTCCATGACTATTATCTAGATTGACTATACCCCGCTCGTTTACCCACGCGCGCAGCGGCAAATCATCACGCATAAAAACTCCACGAAAATACGGTAATCCTTTACAGATGGTCATCAATTCGATATCTGTCGTTGTGTTGTCTTTCTTCTTTTTTTTTCCCCTCTTTAAACCTTTTCCATGCTTATACGGTGTGAGATATACTCCGCGACCTTCCATGGCACGATTGTGTCGTTCCGCTTCTTGTAATTGCTTCTTCGCAGCTTTCGCAGCGTTTATGGCTTTGACTACTCCTGCGGCACCACCTGTCAATGCTCCTATAGCCGACAAAGCAGGCAGCAGCAGCGGCAGAAAACCACCGCGTTTGGCGATCGGGAGAATTCGTTGTTTTTTCTCTTTTCACCTTTTTTCTTTGTCAGACCCATGCCCAATTTCGTTTTAGTTTTCATGGCTGCCAACACTGCGGCCGCAGACACCTTCTCTCCCAACGTTGCGTCCCCAGACGTTACTCGATGCAGCGCTCGATCTGCCAAAACGCAGATGTCGGCTGCGTGACAATTTCCAAGATCCTTGTATCATGAATACGCTATGTCGTGTTCGCGACAGGCTGCATCCAACGGATTGATTCCTCGATCCCCACGAGCTAATCGAGCAGTCAGTTTCGTACCAGGACCGCAGAATTGATAACCGGGTATATGTAATTCGAACGGCAACGCGTTTATAGCTCTGTTTAAGAATCCCTTACCCGTATGCGAACCGGGACACCGTTTTGAACGATGATTCACACGCATGAGCTATATTTTTCTGTTCTCTCTTTTAAAATTTCTCTGCTCTCTCTCTTTAAAAGAAGCGAACCCTTTAGGGTGACTGATACTAATGGTGTTCGAGCTGCCGTATAAATACTACCCACCCACCCCCTCATCGAATCAATCAGAACATGCGTTTTGTGAGACAATCTTTGGATATTCGTGTTGCAACGTGTCGCGCGTTCGACGATTGCGACGAGACGATGCGGAAACATGGATCATTGTTACCGGGCAATATACGATGCGTCATAAGCGGTCCGTCAGGATGTGGTAAAACGAACGTTATGGTTAGCCTGCTGGAGAGCGCGAACGGGCTACGATTCGCCAATGTCTACGTGTACTCAAAATCGCTGAGTCAGCCAAAATATCGATACTTGAGCAAACTGTTCTCATCCGTGGGGAAGGATGTGGGATACTTCGCGTTCGCGGACAACGCCGACGTAATCCTCCCCACAGAGGCACGGCCCGATTCGATATTTATCTTCGACGACGTGGCGTGCGATGAGCAGGATATCATGGGAGAGTATTTCGCGATGGGTAGACATTCGCACATCGATTGCTTCTACCTGGGTCAGTCGTACGCGAGAATACCTAAACATTTAATTCGTAACAATGCCAATCTGTTGATTTTGTTCAAACAGGATACCATGAATTTACGTCACATTCATCAGGATCATGTAAATACCAATATGTCGTTCGAGACGTTTAGCACGTTATGCGCGAATTGTTGGCGAAAGAAGTACGGATTTCTCGTAATCGATAAAGACAGCCCTGCGAATCGTAGTTGTTACAGACGTGGATTTAACGAGTTTGTCGTACTGTAGCGAATACAGTTGCTCGATAAGAGTCGTCGGTGCTGTATCGTGGCTGTAATCTCTCTTGCGCAACGAATATGTCAGGCAAAAAGGAAAAGAAGGAGAAGCTCCGAGCTTCGATCGTGAACGAAATAGCAAAGACCAGCGATACCATACGTAAAAAGTATTTAGCGTTGAAAGTTGGGAAAATGACGGCCGAGGCGAATTTGCGAACGACTTTACAACCGATCGTCGAACCGTTGAAACAGACAGTTGAAAATACGACTACTGTCGAACCGAACGACAACGCGTTCTCAGATATTAAGGAAACACCATCGTCGTTCTTCCTACGAAAAAAAAGATTCTCAGATATTAGGGGAACGCCATCATCCTCTATGAAAAAAAGAAGAAGAATAAAGAAGAATGGGGAAAAGAACGACGAAGCTGATGTAACGCGCGCCTCGAAAAAAATATATCTCGATGATGATGACGACTACGAGGATGACGAGATCGAATCAACGACTACGGTACCACAGAAGATACCTTCGAATCACCGCGCACGGTATCTTTGGAGTCTTCAATGCGTAATATTTTTGAAAATCCGGAAACTCATCCAGAGGAAAATCAACATCTATCCGAGAATCTTGGACCTTTGGCGCGCGAATATTTAGAAAAATTTTTTACCGGGCCGACGAAAAATTCTGACAACGTGTACGGAGTATGTTTGAAAGATGATAAGATGATGATGGGAAATTCAACGTTCGAGGTGGACGGCAACGACGATATCATCATTAGCGGTCTTTACGAATTGATATTCAAAAGGATACCCGATGATTGGTTGTACACTGAGGATGATAAGAACGCGTACAAAAGAATTCTCACTCTTACGAATGCACATCGACGCGGAAATCAGACAATGGCAAACAAAGGATTCAAGTATAGGAGAATTATAGGACCGTTGTTTTCATCGCGAGGTGGGAAGGGGATTGAACTTCCAACTTCTATGCGCGTGACCAACAATCCGATCGATTACGTGCATTGGGATGATCCCAACGAACTCGTTGATCGTCTGAAATTATTAACCGCTTCGAAGAACGCCGGTCATTCCAACCATGACAACGAAATAATGTCGATAATCGAAGAACTTCGCCGGTATAATTATAAATTAAAGCGCGTGGGTTCGTTGAGTTAGTGACGAATGAAATGTCGATCGATGAAATTGTTACGGCTCGATAAAATGCGCGTTCGTCTTAATTGTTGCGAAACGAATCAAACGTTATCCTCGGGAGAAGACGACGACGGTGAAAGCTGGAATTTGAGGTTTCAAAGTCTATGGATAAAATTGGACGAGATATTTCAACGAATACTGTGGGTCGAAGAGCAGGTAAAACATTTGTGCAAGAGATACGAGTTGGCGATAACTGAAGAAGATTAATTCGAGCGAAAAATGTCTATCGACAAATTTGGTAGAGTACTTCGCGAAGCGGACAAAAGCAAGTCGAATGTTTCTTCGATTTTCTATCCTGACGTTTTGAAAAGTTATGTGCGCGATAACGCTATATGTTTGAACGATGACGCTAAATTGTACGATGCAAAAGGTATGAAGATCGGACACGTGGCGAATGCTGAGGCAAACGATCACACTGCGACCAAACTATACGTGGACACGCTTGACGCGAAGCTCGAGTTCGAGATCATGAAAACACTGGTCAAAGAACTGAAAACCGCTAAAGAGACGATAAAGTCTGAAATATTAGCTAAACAGAATGAAGACCTGAAAACTGCTAAAGAAACGATAAAGTCTGAAATACTGACTACGATACAAGGCGTTCGGGAAATATAACTGAGAAGTTTGAAGATTTTTAGAGGAACTGTATAGTATATGTGAAACGTGATAAAGTATACGCGCAGATACGACGTATTGAGGAGCGAGAGCGCTGGAGCTTCAATGACTGAGAGAGAGCGAGATAACAGCGACAAGATGAGTAAAGAAAACGTGGTGGAAGAGCTGCATGCTCCGGCGAGACGTTTTTACCCGCGTAGACGTGTGATCGTGCGAGGATTCGATGATCTTTGGCAAGCCGATATCGTTGAAGTTGAAAACTACGCGCGAAACAATCGCGGGCATCGATATATTCTTACGATAATCGATGTATTTAGCAAATACGCGTGGACGGTTCGTTTGAAGAGTAAAAATGCGAGCGACGTGTGTAAAGCTTTCGCGTCAGCGTTGGAGAAGGACGGTAGAGCTCCGAACAACTTGCAGACCGA
Organism: Lasioglossum villosulum; assembly: GCA_963971365.1. Lineage (NCBI taxonomy): Eukaryota > Metazoa > Arthropoda > Insecta > Hymenoptera > Halictidae > Lasioglossum > Lasioglossum villosulum. Next base: position 570,458 of record CAXARU010000054.1, read on the forward strand.
CATGGGGAAAGAATTCTACAATGCAACGTTCCAAGAATATCTGAGGAAACGTAACATCCACCATTATTCAACGTTTAGCCCTATGAAAGCATCCGTCGTGGAGCGTTTCAATCGTACGTTGAAGAACAGCATGTGGAAATTTTTCTCGTTGAGCGGAAAATATCGCTGGATCGATGCGCTTCCCACGTTGACCGAGGACTACAATAATCGAAAACATCGTACCATCCGTATGCGACCCGCCGACGTGAACCGTAAAAATGCCGGACACCTTCTGTCCACCGTGTACAACAACGTGAAGATTGCTGGTCTTGCCAAATTCAAGGGTAATGATCACGTGCGCGTCAGCAAGTTCAAAACTCTATTTGGCAAAGGATACACGCCAAACTGGTCAACAGAAATATTCAAGATTACCGCGGTAAAACGAACGAATCCTGTCACGTATCTCTTGGCCGACTCGAGGGGCAAACCTATCGCCGGAGGATTTTACGAACACGAGATACGCGCGGCAAAATATCCGGATGTATACTTAGTTGAAAAAATATTGCGCAGAAAAGGAAATAAGGTATACGTAAAATGGTTGGGAATGGATGCGTCACATAATTCATGGATATCTAAAACGAATATACTTTAATTGTATTTTCTACTCGTATTTTATATGTAAGATAATTAATTTTTCTCTTCTTTTAATTGTATTCTTTTTTTATTCTATGGGAATTGTGAAAAATGTAATTTGCAATAAAATTTAAATAAAAACTTCTTGCAGTCTAGTAATGTGTGTTGGCTAACTTTCTACCCTCGCTACAAAATAGCGACGTTGTCCCTATCCTTTCTCGCTAGAACATGATCCGTCGACGATTTGCATATATACCGTCCTCAACCGTCTACTAGAAGATAACTTCGCTACAGTTGATGATTTAGCAGTGCATATAAGGACTCTGGCCGTCCACATTGTATCGTTTACTGGTAGAAATTCTAAATTGGTTGGTCGGGGTCCTTATGTGAACTGTTAAATCATCAACTGTAGAGGAGTTATCTTTTCTGCTAAGGTGAATCAATGCATATCGAAATACATTCATATCAATAAGTCAGGTGGAAACCTTAGTTCTGCTGAAAGATTTGGTACGTGATGAACAGTCTAAGCGAAATCCCCCCACCTTAGACGTTGACATATTAGTATGTGGTTGAGGGATGGTAATATGATAATTCATTTTTTCTCTAAAACGACTATACTTTATATGTAGAAATACATTTTTTTATAGGAATTATAAAAGAATAATTTTACAATAAAATAAAATAAAAATACAGAGATATTCTTAAATAATTTTTATTTTTTAAAAATAATATATCGTTACAAAAAGACCTCCAATAATTAACTTCCCGATTCATAGGGAAGTTATGGTAATTACCCCGAAAATCGAAAATCGAATTTTTAACAGATCTTCACGTTTCATGGTCATTGGATTCATTTGACACTATTTTTATCAAAAAGTCGGTATGTGTGTGTGTGTGTGTGTGTGTGTGTGTGCGCGCGTGCGTATGTCCGTTTCTATGGTATCAAATTTTTCGTTAACGTTTTCAGAAAAAGTAATAACTCGATCAGAATAATGAATGATGCATTGGAAGTGCCCCGCTGCAACTTAGAGCTGATAAGATTTTGGTCAAGTTTGGTCAAGTAGTTTTTTAGTTTTAAAAAAAAAATTTTTTTTTTTTTGAAAAATTCAAAAGACTACATACGTCATGTGGTTGGGCATACTCTATATGCCCAATACAGTGTTATAATCACTTTCCCTGAAAACATATAATCTTCTTAAAACGTACGAATAGCAAAATAAAAACTAGCTGATAATTGTTGCTCGCTCGCTTCGCGAGCTCGCGGGTAGAACTGCTCTTGCGAGAGGGTTAGTGGTACGCATTGCTAGTGGGGCATACAGCTATTAATGTTTTTTTACCCCGAAAATCGAAAATCGATTTTTTAGCAGATCTTCACGTTTCATGGTCATTGTAGTCATTTTAGACTATTTTTAACTTCCCGATACATAGGGAAGTTACTGTAATTACCCCGAAAATCGAGAATCGATTTTTTAGCAGATCTTCACGTTTCATGGTCTTTGGAGTCATTTTAGACTATTTTTATCAAAATGGTGTGTGTGTGTGTGTGTGTGTGTGTGTGTGTGGGCGCGCGCGCGTATGTCCGTTTCTATGGTATCAAATTTTTCGTTAACGTTTTCTGAAAAAGTAACGATGCGATCAGAATGATGAATGATGCAATCGATGTGCCCCGCTGTAACTTAGAGCTGATTAGATTTTGGTCCATATTGGTCAAGTAGTTTTTTAGTTTTTTTCGAAAGAAGTTCATTTAACAATGCAAATTATACGAGAGGACGGAAATTTTCCACCGAAGAAACAAACATAATAATTACATATATTTTTTTTATAATTTAAACAAATTTGTTTAAAAAAAATTTTTTTTTATTTTCCTTTTTTAATTATGCAACTAATGCTAATGTTACCGCTTAGAATAATCGAAAATTATCCCAATGCAAGAGTGAGTTATTCATCGCTACTGCCGAGAATACATTTTCAAAGAATATCGATGAAAGTACAAAAACATTTATATTACAATCCATTAAAAAAACAAGCAGTTCAATACGAATTATTAACTAAGATGAAATTGAAAGTTAATATAAAAAATGGTTAATGGAGCATGCGAGCAACGAACATACGATGTTGGTTTAATGCGACGCCATACAGAAAACATTTTGATAAGTAGAAAACTATTGAACTTCCCTGAGGACGTATAATCTTCTTAAAACGTACACTAAATAATGATAATAATATACTGCAACTAACGAATCGGGAAGTTCTTTGTGTGGCTCGTGGAGAGTCACACACAAAATAACATCCGTACCACTAACCCTCTCGCGAAATCGCAAAGCGAGCTACAATACCCCCACCTGCGAAGCTCGCGAAGCGAGCGAGCTACAATAACCAGCTAGTTTTTTATACACATTATCTTTGTTTTTAACCTATCTGTTTTTGCGCAAACGCCTCGGTCGCAGTGACATCAACGCACGAAGCCAGCAGTTCACAATCGGTCAACGAACTTTGATCGAAAGATTCGCTCTCGACGATCGCTTTCGTGATATTCTTTGCATTGCTATCCTTCACCGCAACGACAAAATTCATAAATTTGGCAGCAATCGTAGGAACATTGTCGATCAGCCACGAATACATGTTGTACACGCAGAATTCGAGGTTGTACAAGTTATACATCGTTTTTTCCGTGATGTACAAAGCTACGAACTGATTCGATAATTTCACTAGATTCATACCATTACGATTAACTGTTTGAAATGTTAAATCATCACTCATTTTTCGACACTCTTTCTGCATAGACGGTAACAGTAAATCAGAAATACACTCCTTTGTGCGCAATAACTCTGTCCATGCATCCAAGAAAAACGTGATTTCGTTACCACGGTTATCCCCTATAGCTAGTTCCACGCAAATATCGTTGCCAACGCGCACACCAATTTCGAAGTATTTAAAATAATTGCCGGCTATGGAGTATCTTCGACTCAAGACCCGTGCGCTGTGCAAACTCCTCGGCGGTTGCATCATTGATGATTGTGAAATGAAGTTGTTGAGAAAACTCTAGCACGATGACGGTGACGGCTGTATCATCGATGATCGTGAAATGGGACGGTTGTTGAAAAAACCCTCGCACGACGACGACGTTGACGGCTGTATCATCGATGGTCGTGAAATGGGCTATTGTTGAGAAACCCTGCAACAGATTTTTAAAAAAATTAGACGTTTTTCTAAATTACTTTTTCAGAATTATTTTCATCTTTCTACTTACATATTATTTAGTCTCCTCTTTTTGTGCGGCTCGTCAACGTTTGAACGATTACATTCAGCAGGCGAATAACGGTTGTAATACATCGTGCGGTCTATGGTTTTGCAGTCTACGGTTTTTAGCGATGGTTGTCTCGATCTGAATCGTGCCGCTTGGAATATGATGTTATATAGGATGTCTCCCTACCACTCCTTTTTTACAGTGAAGATCTGCAATGGGAAGCATCTCCTCCCCGACAGTTACAGACTTCAAAGACCTGTAGCACTGTGATCCGCGTAGTTCGGTTACGTGCCGAGATGACTAAGTGCGCGACGGTCGGCAATATGTAAGAGTGGGGGCGGCCGGCGAGGCAGTCCGCTGCAAACTTAGCTCGAGGCAACATCGCTGCGCTCGAGAACACGTATAACCCTCTATTAAATATATTTCACCGTTTTTTTCTATCCTACAAGTGCCTTACGCTCATTTAACCTGGTTAATTCCCATCCTACAATTTCAGAAGTGGGATCCGCGAAAAACGTGAATTTTTTTTCTTTTTCTTTTACGCGAGAAGAACCATTTATGTGTTTACGGAAATTTCGGCAGCGCGTGTTAAGTTACGTTTTACCGATGTGCATTTTATGTATCGTGTGCAGCATTGGATTTATGTAAGATAAACTCATCAAAATTAATCAGGATTTGTGAATCCTGTGGACAGAAGAAAATTACGCGGGAAAACGCGACGCCATTGGTTGTTGCTGAAGTCGAGAACGTTCGGTGAGTGTTCGTTACTGTGTGCGCGCGCAAGCAGAATAACCTCACGGCGTGGCAAGAAGTGTAGCCATCTTTTTTTTGAAGACAGTTTTTGAAACTGTGTTACGTTGTTGTGTTTACGTTGATTCAACGCTTATGTGATCGATAACGCCATCGATTTTAGGAAAGTCAAGGCGTACGATATTACGGACGAACGAGATTCACGAAAAGAAAATCAACGCAAGTGATAGGTGCAAATATTATTGCGATTGACGTTGACGCTTATGATCACCGGTGCGCGTTGTGTTTAGTGTCGACGGTGTGAGAAGCAAGTGGAACGGATTTTGAACAGTGCGATACTCCGTGTATTCCAAAATATTCTAAACGATTGTTGCTAAGAAAAAAAAAAGAATAATGGCGGAAGTGACGAGTCGGTTTACAGCAGCACAATTGAGGGAAAAATTAAGACGTAGAAATTTACCACAAACAGGATTGAAATCGGAATTAATAACTCGATTAATGGAAGCAGATCCTGAAGGAAGGTGGATGACGGCAGATGATCCGGAAGAAGAAGAGGAACATAATGAGAATCAGCTTCTACGGGAACGAGAGAGAAACGAGCTATTACACCAAGAATTAGAGCTGATGCGTCGAGAAAGAGACGTAGCGCAACGGGAAGCAGAATTGGCTCGACGGGAACTGGCGCTGGCAAACCCAGAAAATCCAGCGAACGGTTTAGGAGGAAATACGCTGCAACAGGCCGGTAACGTGCAAAAACAGTTGCGTGCGGATGTCAAAGGCATCGGAGAGTTATTGGGGGAATTCGACGGATCGAATCGCTATTATGAGGACTGGGAGCGACAGGTTCGACTGGTCAAGAGACTCTTCAATGTGGACGACGCAATTATGAAAATAATTATTAGCTCGAAGCTTAAATGTAAAGCGGAGAGATGGTTTCGCTCAAAATGAGAGTATACGGAAATGACCTTGGACGAATTACTCGAAGCAATGAAGGATGGTTTTGATCAACGACCAAGCAAAATAGATCGACTTAGGAAGTTCGAAGCAAGGACGTGGCAAACCACCGAGTCGTTTAACAATTACTACCATGAAAAACTTATCCGGAGTAATTTAGTGCCAATCGAAGAAGCCGATTTATTAGATTATTTAGTGGACGGAATACCCGACCAAACATTACGGAATCAGGCAAGGATGCAGAATTTCAATGGTGTAAAAGACTTGCTCAACGGTTTTCGGAAAATATCTCTTGTAAATCGCGGTAAGAAGGATGCCGTGCAAGGTGAGAGACAAACAGCTGAGAAGGCGACGGAGAAGATAAAATCGGAAACGAAAGGCATGAGGATTTCAGTGAAGGAAGAACCGGGCGTAAAGCAGATTAAATGTTACAATTGTAACAAAGTGGGACATATTTCGAAAGACTGTCCGAAACCTGCACGAGAACGTGGATCATGCTACCATTGTGGCGAGATGGGACACGCGGTGAAGAATTGCCCGAATAGGGAAACGAAGGAAACGAAGGAGACAAAGGAGAAGTCCCAAGTATCCAACGTGTACGAAGATCCGGCAGACGAAGATAGCGTTGAACATCGAAAGACCGTAACGTATCAAATAAAAGACTCTGATTTACACCGAGTGTTATGTTTAGATACACTTTTAGATACCGGTAGTCCGATCAGTTTCGTGAAGGAGCGTTTTATCAAGAAGCACGGGCTTTTACCGTTAGACTCGACGGATCGAGATTATTGCGGGTGTAAAACGGTACAATTAGATTTCTTAGGAAAGGTTTATGCAACGATCTCTATTGACGACATTTCGAGAGAGAATCTTAGAATTTACGTGGTACCGGAAGACACGTCGGTGACGCCAGCTCTGCTAGGACGCGATTCGGCAAGATACTGCGCAAGTTCGGCATTCGTTTGACGCTACCGACGGACGATTACACTTGGCGAGAAATGCTGAACATTAACGTAATTGAAAATGAGAATAATTTAGTTGACAATTTGCAGATAAATTCAGTAATACCTTACGAAGCGAAAACTGAACTGAAACAAATTTTTAAAGAATCTTACGTGGATTACCCGAGACCGCGGGAACCGAAAACGAAGGCCGAATTGAATTTACGATTAGACAATCCGCAACCGTTTTACTGTACCCCGCGCAAACTCGCTTATGATGAAAAAGCAAAGCTTCAGGTGATTTTAGACGAATTATTGGAAAAAGGTTACATACAGGTTAGTAAATCCGAATTTGCATCACCTATAGTTTTAACGAAAAAGAAAAATGGAAAATTACGAATGTGCGTGGACTTCCGTGTCCTTAACAAAGCGACGGCGAGGGATAACTACCCTATGCCTCTTATTGAAGACCAATTGGCAATAGTGGGAAACAAAAAATATTATACGCTATTAGATTTGAAAGACGGATTTCATCATGCTCAGGTCGCGAAAGAATCGGTAAAATACACATCGTTCGTGACTCCATTAGGTCAGTACGAGTGGTTAAGAATGCCTTTCGGGTTACGTACAGCACCAGCGACTTTTCAGCGCTATATAAATTTAATTCTGACCGAATTTACGAGAGCGGGTGATATGGCAATCTACATGGACGATATATTGATAGCTACTCAGACAATAGATCATCATTTAGAAATACTTAAACGAGTATTTAAAACTCTTTCGGAAAATCTTTTGGAGTTGCGAATCGAAAAGTGTTACTTCCTTCAGACGGAAGTGGAGTACCTGGGGTATATGGTCTCCGAGGAAGGTATAAGGCCGACAAGAGGTGGTATCGAAGCAGTTGAGAGATTTCCGATCCCCAGAAGCACACGCGACGTGCGTAGCTTCCTTGGGCTCTGTTCATATTTTAGAAAATTTATCGAACATTTCGCGTCTATTGCTAAACCCCTGTACGATTTAACAAAAACGAATACACCGTTTCGCTTCGGGGAAACGGAGTACGAAGCATATAAAACACTGAAAGGCAAACTTACGGAAGCTCCGATCTTAGCGGTTTATAACCCAAATGATCAAACAGAACTGCATTGCGACGCAAGTTCTGTGGGTTACGGAGCAGTGCTCATGCAAAAGAAGTCGGATGGTAAGATGCACCCGGTATTTTATTATTCTAGACGGACAACAGAAGGCGAATCGAAATTGCATAGTTTTGAACTCGAGACCCTCGCGATAATTTACGCTCTGGAACGTTTTTGAATTTATCTTCAGGGGCTAAAATTTCAAATTGTGACTGACTGTAGTGCGGTCACGATGACTCTCAAGAAAAAAGATGTTAATCGCAGAGTCGAGAGATGGGCGATTTCGTTGCTGAACTATGATTATGAATTAAAATATCGACCCGGTACGCGTATGCGTCACGTGGACGCACTCAGCCGAACCGTCGGTGTGATAGAAGAAAACCCGTTCGAATGGGATGTTACGATTTGTCAAGGACAAGATCCGAAAATTGTCGAGATTCGGGCCAAACTCGAGAAATCCGAAGACAAGTTTTATGAAATGAGAAATGGTCTTGTATATCGCAAATACGGGGATAAATTATTGTTTTACGTGCCGGAACAGATGGAGAGAAATGTACTGTATAAATATCACGATGAGTTAGGTCACTTAGGAACCGAGAAGTCGGCTAGAGCAATCCTCGAAAACTATTGGTTTCCGAAGCTACGCGAGAAGGTAGATGGTCACATTAAAAACTGTCTAAAATGTATCACGTTTTCGCCGGTTAGTGGGAAAGTCGAAGGTCTGCTTCATCCGATTCCCAAAGGTAATGTCCCTTTCGGCATTATTCATGTATACCATCTGGGTCCGATCGATAAAAAACGATTAATAAAGCAGCACATATTGGTTGTAATAGATTCATTTACAAAGTTCGTAAAACTCTACCCGACGAAGACGACCTCTAGTAAGGAGGTAATTAGCAGCCTGCAGCAATATTTCGACCATTATTCGCGACCAAAGGTGATAATTACGGATAGAGGTAGTTGTTTTACGAGTAGCGAGTTACGAGATTTTATGAATGACAATGGAATACAACATATTAAAATTGCTACGGCCTCACCGCAGGCCAATGGGCAGGTAGAAAGGGTCAATAGAACCCTGACTCCAATGTTAGCTAAAATATCGGACGATTCCGCCGGAAAATATTGGTACAAGATTATTCCCGATGTCGAGTATGCGCTAAATAACTCGATAAGCAAAACCACGGGCGAGACACCGAGTCGTCTGTTGTTCGGCGTGAGACAACGCGAAAAGCCCGTAGACAAATTACGCGAATACTTGGAAGAGAATAATGTACAAACGAATTTTAATCTAGACGAGACTCGCGAACGCGCATCAGATAGGATCTTAAGATCGCAAACGTATAACAAGCAATATGCGGATAAAAAGCGCAAGGAAGCGCACGAATATTCCGTAGGGGATTTAGTATCCATAAAAAATTTCGACAGTACGGCCGGGACATCACAGAAACTAACACCGGTGTTCAAAGGACCGTACAAAGTTACTAAGAAACTCGGTAACGACCGATACGCGATTACCGATGTCGACGGGTTTCAGAACACGCAACGGCCTTATAGCGGCGTATGGCAAGCTGCGAATATTAGACCATGGCGTCAAGTATGAATTCCGAATATGAATGGCGAGAATTCCCAGCGAATATTAGAGTATAGCGTTAATACGTAAGTTATATCTATGTACTGTAACCGTTTCTTGAGTTATTTCTTTTTACGACTAATACTAATCAAATCCAACGTCGGGTTGGTTACGAGACCCGAGGTTTACTATAATAGGTTCGTGCCTCCAGGCACTGGACGACGGAAAGGTTGAGGCGAAGGTAAATAATCGTTGGAGATTTAAATCGGGTAAAATGAAATATATTCTGTAAATTCAGGTTGAGCTTGTCAACAGAAATGAGACACCCCGTAGGTGTAAATGACAAATTAATTGTTGCAATAATATTCGCATGCTCGGCACGCGACACGAGATCACATTCGACTCGTAAACACTATCCCCAAACGGAACGCGACGACCTCGCGCTCAAAACAAAAGATTCCCCGCTGGGAATACGCGTAAGAAGTTAATATACCATTCATACAACCGCGGTTCTCATCCATTCATGAAGGAAAACCAGGAAGCTGATGTCGATCTTGCAAACTTCTTGAAAATGTTAAATAGCTCTCTTTAGCACTGTTGTGTACGCCCGAAGGCGTGAACCAGGAAGGGTTATGACTCTGAATAAGGAAGGAACTGTTGACTTATTACAAAAAGAAAAAGGGATCATTCCCTCTGAACAGTGCCGTCACCATGAGGTGAGAGCAGTAAACAGAGAAATGCCCTCAATTTAAATAGCAGAACAAGAGATCATTCCCTCTGAACAGCGCCGTTGTTGTACAACAAGAGTGGTGAACAGAGAAATGCTCTTAATTTAGAAAAATGGGACCATTCCCTCTGAACAGTGCCGTCGTATTGCACGAGAGCGGTGAACAGAGAAATGCCCTTAATTCAACTAGAAGGGAATGTTAACTTCTAACAGAAAGAACAGAGATCATTCCCTCTGAACAGTGCCGTCGCAATACAACGAGAGCGGTGAACAGAGAAATGCCCTTAATTTAAGTATAGGTAAACTAAAGGGATCATTCCCTCTGGACAGTGCCGTCGCAATACAACGAGAGCGGTGAACAGAGAAATGCCCTTGATTCAACTAGAAGGGAATGTTGACTTCTAACAGAAAGAAATGACGAATCTCTACTTTGACTATTTCCCAGAAGTGAGACATTAATGGGAGTTATTTTAACCGAATTCCTGTTCTCAGACCACGATATAACACCTTTTGCAAAACCGACGTAGATTCCCACCTTTTCTTCGGTTCACGACTTCCGATCTCGCTATGGGCTCTTTGGCCAATCTGAATAAATTCAATAATTAAATTCAATAATCACAGTTTTAAAGTTTTCGTGAGTGAACTGTTTACCTCAATTCCCGATAGGCATTCGACAGTTTCCCATCGCGTACAACGTTCCTAGCAGACCCGACTGCTTACAGAGACAATCTATCGTTTTATTATTTAAATTCAAATTCACAATTTTAAAGTTTGCGTGAGTAAACTGTTTACCTCAATTCCCGATAGGCATTCGACAGTTTCCCAACGCGTACGACGTTCCTAGCAGACCCGACTGCTTACAAAGACAATCTATAGTTTTATTATTTAAATTCAAATTCACAATTTTAAAGTTTGCGTGAGTAAACTGTTTACCTCAATTCCCGATAGGCATTCGACAGTTTCCCAACGCGTACAACGTTCCTAGCAGACCCGACTGCTTACAAAGACATTTTATAAATTTAAAGTATCGTTCCTAATCAAACCCGGAGAGGCTAGACTCATGCGTGCTTATAGGATCGAGTCCAGGCGCAGAGTGCCAGATCTGCTGCTCGCATTGATCTCCTTCGATCGCAATCGGAAGGGGATCGATGCGCGCGCATTTCATTATGTAGCTCGATCTTGTGCTCCTTTTCTAGACAAGGATCACACGCGACAACAAGACCGTCGCGGTGGGGAACGCTGTTAATGTGTTACCGGTACGGTTACAGTACATGATTATATTTTAATTGGTTAAGTTGATTATTGTATTCAAGAATAAGTAAATCATATTAATGTATACGATCTCACTAGTTTTAAGATAAAACAAAATGTATTTCTGCCGAGGGCGTCAGATAGTCAGGTATGGCCGAATGTAGCACTGTGATCCGCGTAGTTCGGTTACGTGCCGAGATGACTAAGTGCGCGATGGTCGGCAATATGTAAGAGTGGGGGCGGCCGGCGAGGCAGTCCGCTGCAAACTTAGCTCGAGGCAACATCGCTGCGCTCGAGAACACGTATAACCCTCTATTAAATATATTTCACCGTTTTTGTCTATCCTACAAGTGCCTTACGCTCATTTAACCTGGTTAATTCCCATCCTACAGACCTATGATAATCTCTCTCTACCACTTCCTTTTTTCTTTTACGGATAATAAAACGACGACGCAGTTTTTCTCAATCGATGCTGTAATGCCCCCAAGGAAGAGTATCGATCAAATTATTGCAAATATATCGCTTATCGTCATGCGGACTCAATGCTAATTTCTTTTCCGACATCGAATACACCTGATGTCGTACGGACACTATGCGATTACCGCTAACGCTCTTTTCCGTATGATTACGAAGGCATTCAACATAGTCTTCGAAACTTATATCTCGAGCGGTAACGTTTGTTCTGATTCCTTTGATCTTTTTAGTGTCCAGAACGCCGTGAACACGAATCGCATACATTTTCGAACGAAGCCCTACGAACTCGGTCATAATTTTACCACCGTTCTCATCCTTCATCAATCCTAGCTGTTTATTGTTCGCGATCGGAACGCCGTAGACGTTGTTCGCGGCATAATTACTGGTGTCGTATCGATGAATATCACGTTTCAGCAGCGCCTCGTACGCGTCATCGCAAGCGATCTCATATATCAGACTGTCCGTGTCCGTGTACAAAATCTTACAATTTTGTTGGAAGTTTGGTTGGATGTACTCATAATGAAAGCTGTACAAATGAAATTTTGATATATCCAATATGGACATGCCTACGTAGATTGGCTTGTAAAATTTAACAAACAGCTTTTTCAGCTGAATCGCGACAAAGTTCTCGGAAAACACCGTACAGCTATGAAAATTTGGTCTAGATATAAATCGTTCGACGCCGTGTTTACCGCTCCATTGAGAAAGTAATTTCACGCTCGCATGATTTCAAACGTTCTCCATCGTTTTCCCAAACACGGCATTGTTCATTAACTTGAATAAGTTCTTGGAAAAATCGTTGGTGGCGTTGGCGCGTAATTTCGTGTTTAAATCAATATAGCCATGCAACCATCGCGACTGTTGAAATTCTAGAATTCGATGTATTTTCCGCAATTTCAAATTATGTTTCAAACTTTGTTGGAGATACCGATCATGTACAACGTATCGCTCCTTATCGCGAAGTGTTGCCATCAACTTTTTCTGCGTACTCGAGTCGGTCGCTGCGTCGTGACTTGGACAAAACGGAAGATCCGCGTGAGCATCGTGAATTTCGCGCGGATACTCTAAATCCACCTCCAAAATGTATCCTACGGGGCTATCGATCGGAATGGATTCAACATCGAAATTGTCCACGTCCACCCATCGAAAGTCTCTGTGCGGCAGAGGTTGCGACATTGCCCAACCGTACAGATTATTCACATCAAAATACATTAAGTAGGTGGATGGTTTACTCGAGTCGTGTGTGGACAAATATTTGTTGTTAGCGCGCGCATATCTGTGCGAACACTGGCTCAATCCACCGCGTATTCCTCGTTCCACGAACAAAAGCATGTCAACGTCGGTCAACAACTTTAATTCAATCTTTGTCATTTTCAACATCACGTCCCACGCGAAACCGGGGAGCGTGTAATAATGCGCCGGATCGAGCTTGTAATTCTCGAGACAGTCATCGCGAAAATTTTCGAAAACATCCGCCAACAACAGCACATCCAATTTTAAGTATAAGTCGCTGTACTGTCCTAGCGTTTGTATAGCAAAACGCGACCAAACCGTATTCGCGTGAAGGTAATCAACGTCGGATATCTCGCTGCCGTACAGCCGATTGTAAAATGCTTCTCGCGGTGGCAAACATGTATCGTTTAATTTATCGTACGATGTCAGATAGTCGTATGGAAAAGCGCCTTTTCTGGTCAATAGGTTGAAATCGTCATCGGAAAGATGTGTAAATTCACTTCGTACGATGCGTAATTTACTTTTGTCCAAGTATGACGACAGCTTGTCCAGACTCGCGTTCAAGAACTTGAACGAATCGATAAAACGGAATTTCAAAAACTTTGCATAATTTTGCTCTTTACCCGGCTGTCTCTCGATATGTACGTTCTTCGTGAAAGAGATATACTTCTCTTTCGTTAATGGCAACACGTCTATCTGTCCCTCGAAAGAGTTTGCTAATTCTTTGATGATGAAATGTGCGTCGTAGCCTGATAGATTATGGAAAACCACCGGTATCACGTACGAAGATTGATAGCTTAAATTGCATCCGTTATGAGCCGGACCGCGATACGCGCCCGTGAAATGACAATGATCGTGGACCCTCGTCGCGTCGGTAGTGTCGAACGGTTTCTCGCAGACGTGACAATGCGTGGCCGTACGAAAATTTAACTTTTCCGATTCGGTTAGCGGATTCATCGGCCCTGTTTTGTCAAATATCGGCTGTAATTTACGACTTAATTCGTACAACCTGTTCGCGAACCACACGGCGCATCCCTCTTTCTCGCGATAAACATGATACTCGCACAACGATTCGTCGTAGCGGCAATGCATGTAGTATCCTATGCTAAACGCGTGGTGATGTTGATACTGTACGCGTGCCACACGGCCTTGTCCTTCCTGCCCCCCGGCAGCAGCAGGCACTCCAAGTCAGCATAGATAACGAACGGCGCCTCTTCTTTGTTCGTGTAGTTCTTAAACTGCAACCACTTATCTTCTTCCTCTGTTGGAAGCATCAGAGCGCAATCATTCATCCGTTCGCAGTCAAGTGTATGAACGTTTAATCTCTCCTGCGTGGGAAAAAATTGCAAGCACCTGTGGGAAGGGAAAAATTATGTCTTTTTTGCTTCAAACAATTAAAAAAACAAAAATGCAACTTACCGGTCACAAATATACTTCTGTTGATCCCGCTTGCTAAGCTGCGATGAAACCAATCGCGACAAATTTCGTATACATACGAAATGACCGTGCGTCTTTGCGGCATTCTGTAGAAACAGCATGTTGACGTGTCTTCCCTCACGTTTCTTCCCAGTCAAATGGATCGTTACGCATTTCTTGCGTGCCCATGCGAACACGTTCACGGAAACGTCGTTTTTTCGTTCAAATTTTCGGATGTCTTTGAACGACATAGGTAGTTGAAAACCTTCGGTTTTCGGAAGCACGTCTTTGTAATGTGGATACGATGATAAACGTGACAGATTTGCCTCGGCTGGGTAGAGACCCGCCACGATTGCCCAATAAAAGCACGCATCGTCGTTGCTGTTCACGTTCACGATTGCTCTTTCCAGCAGTATCGCTCGAGGCACGTCGATTGTAGTGGTGCAACCGGCTTGCAACGGTTGGTATTTGCTAAAGTTGACGATCAAATGTAGTATCTTCGACAGCGCCCACCCGCTGTCCCGCTCTTGAAATTCTTCCAACGATGTCAAAATCGTAGGCATAACGTCTTTCTGGTACCACTGTCGCAGATTGCTCGTCCGAAACAACGCAACGTTCCGCGTGCTAAAACTTTTCACGGAAACCTCGCCGGCGTGCAGCATATATTCCGCCTCCAACGTTACGCTAGCTTTCAACGATGAATGCGTGTTTAAAAATTCCGTAACGCGTCCCGTAATCATTCGTTTCGCATGTTGTAAAAGTTGTTTTGGATGAATATGTTCAACGTTGATAACGATTCCGGTCGATATGCGATTTTTAAAAGCCGACTCAACATTTTCCCAACGAAGCGTTGAGGCTCTCGTACCCCTGCGGTCGTATAAACCTCTACCGACGCGCGACGAGGAAATACGATGATTCAACGAAACGTTCAAAGTTTTCATACGACACATCGTCGATGTTAAACTCAATTTCTTGCCTACTGGCAATTCATCCTTTGCACTGGATAGATAATTTACGCAACACTGCAGAGACTCGATGTACGAGCAATACCATTCGCGATACTCGTCCATGATTTTCACCAGCACCGACATGCGCGTCAAACACTTCAACATGTTTTTACACGTTTCAATCATCTTGCCGCTTTTTCCCGCTGATACTTTTGTCACTGTAAACACTGTGTCCGCGAAACGATGCTGCTACTCCCAACTCGCCGGATTAGAAAAGTCTCCAAATGTAATTACGCTTCGCAATCGACGATGCGACGTTCGCCCGTTTCAATGATGTCCAATATCGCGGATGGGGAATCGCGCGCAGGCCATTGCACGACAACTTGGCTAAATCTTTTCGTGTAAGCGAAACATACGCGACTCGTTGCGTCGTTTCGCATTAAACGTTCCACCATCGATTTCTGCTCGATGGAGAAATGATCGCTCAAGTATGAATTTATAACGTGAGGCCAAGCTATATTTATCAACGTTGGAGCGATCATGTCATCTGTTTCTTCCGATACGTTCATTCCGCACAAGTCCGTACGCAAAAACCGTTACGTATGGGAAAAATCGCAGATCTTTAAATCTCACATGAAACATCAAAAATATCGTTCGGACATCCGTTGACGCGTCACGGTATAGTCATGAATTCAAATAACTTTAAGTCGACGACGTTCACAAATACTATGACAGCATTCGCATTCCTTCGCGTTCTATTTAGTCATTGCAACCTCCCCCCACCAACTACAATGAAAGGGGGAAAGAAATGATAAGGACCGAACTGTGCGAAAAGACAACGTGTCCAGATATCGCGATTCGCTATCAGCCGCGAACGGATGTTGGTACTAAGGATAATGAAAACGCTCCTCTTACAGGTATCTGAATCAGCCGCAAAAGGATGTTGCTACTAAGGATAACGAAACGCTCCTCTTACATCTTGCATGATACACATAAGAAAATAACGTTCTTCAAAGGAATGATATGGACCGGACTGTGCGAAAATATGTGATCGGATATCATGACTCGATATCAGTCGCGAACGGATATTGCTACTAAGGATAATGAAAGCGCTCCTCTTACATCTTGCATGATACAGATAAGAAAATTATGTCCCCCAGAGTTATCATATTTTATACCGCGAAACATGTTCGGACACGTCCAAGATTTCCTGGAAAAAGCAGTGTTCCTCAGGAAGTATCATATTACATTCCGCGAAAACCCCCCCTCCCCTCGCCAAAGAACGTGGCTTGCGCAATACCAAGAAACTGAACGCAGTACCAGGAAACTGGCCTTGATAAAAGCGCATGTTCCCAGGGTAAACCACCCTCCCCCTCTCCTACGAACGGAGGCTTACGCAATACCCATGAAAAAAACCCCCTCCCCCTCCCCCCGCAAAAATATGCTCGCGCTATAAGCTAAAATGCCGGTAAGGCAGGAATCTACCTACAATGATAACTGTGAGTTAGAACCCGCCTATATATCCTACTATTTCCCATCCTACAATTTGCAATAGCCACCGAAAGAAAGTGTGGCTCAATCGAATTTCGACGAAAAAATGATTTCATTAGTTGTGTTTGACGAAAAATTCGATTTCGCACAAATTTGGTGGTGCACCAATTTTGAGACTAGATTTGAAGTCAGCGTGGTAGAATAACTGCGGGACATGATGTACAGCATGTCGCAAAAAAATCTGTTCCGCTCGTGGTATTATGAGAATCAAAGTTTTACATCAGTCAAGGTTAAAAAACGTTCGTACCATAATTTCCCTACTTCTCCCATATTCTTCAAAGTTTCAGCTTCGATTTAAAAAAAATTTCATCGTTCTATCTCGTTTCTATCGAAAGTTACTTCATTTTAACGCAGAATTCATCGGGTAGCGACCCGGCGGTTGCGCTACTTGCGGCGACCCTTGCAGCGACTCTTGCAGCGATCGGGTCGTCGCAAGGACCACTTCCTGAATCGCGACGCAGTGCATAAAAATATTTGTCGGCACTGACCACCAGTGGTACTGGACGCGCTAGAGGACCCAACCGTAAAGCTACCCAGCGGGCCCTGCCTGAAACGCTGCGATATCGGAAGGCGGTTTAAAGCTGTATATATAGAGATCGGTGATGGATCAGGTAGCAGCGAGAAAGGTCTTTGCACGACTACCTTCTGTCCATCTTGTGGCGAGTGTAGGAAATTAGCTGCCACAAAAGATTACAAAATTCAACGATCTATCTCATTTGTATCGAAAGTTCTTTCGATAGAAGAAGAGAGGTAGTAATCGCGATATCGGAGATTCAACTCTGCTTTCGCTCGAACTTGTCCGTTTCTCATCGAACGCGCTCGGCGCGGCGAAGTGGAGTCGCGCTCGGGGCACCCGCCCGATGTGTTACGGATAGACTGCGGATCTTTATGCAAACTGAAAAATGTTAGCGTCGATTACAAGAAATAAAGACTAAAATGAATGTCATCTCTTCCCTTAATGATTTTAATAGAGGAGAAATCATATATATTGACGCCTTCGTTTCGACGTCGCGGCATAACACGTCCATGAGAACGAAGCGGTTAATTAGATATACTCGTGTATCCAAAACTTATTAAGTGAAAATTTGTCTGGTTAGGTATTTGTTTATGTAATCGTTTAAATATTTTTTATTCTTTAATTCTGTGAGAACATATTTTCGAGATGTTTAGTTGTTTATTTAAACATATGCTCCAGCGTATATTGAATGTGTGATAAATTATAAATTATGCTTGTCACATGTAGAGTAAATATGGGCCAAATTATATCGTGTTTGGTCTTGTTTTAATCAGAATATTGCCAGAAACAAGCCAATAAAAATCTCATTAAAAAAAATGAAAAATAAAGCATTTGAAATTGGCATTACATTGTGAGAACGCGTGGGCCTTTAAATTGTGCCGGCGACGGCGATATGCTACAGCCACACGCTGCGCGTTGCCGTCGCTGGTCTATCGTAGTCTCGCTCGGCGCGATCGAAACGGTAGACCCAGCCGTCAATCAGAAAAACAATTCTACATCGCGATTTTTGCCCGCTCCACGAACAGCCCCTGGGAGGGAGGGAGGGAGGGAGGGAGGGAGAGAGAGAGTGAGTGAGAAAGAGAGAGGGAGAGAGAGAGAGAGAGAACACGAAAGCAAAAGCCTTACTGTCATTTTATGGTGCGTGGCAGTTTGTTTCTAACCAACCTAAAAACATATATATAAACATTTATATATATACATTACATATAAAATAATAACAAAAACAAATGCAGAACATACAAAAAATCACGTTATAGAAAGCAGGCTGCGGAAAAGGAGTTTACGATAAATACAGCAAAAAATTCAGCAGGGCGTGTGCGAAAATTTCGTGCTGAGAAAAAGTTATTATCTGACAACGCTTTAAATTTCGATACATGAAGTGCCGAGGAGTACAACCATCTTGCTGGACCATTGACAAGCGCATTGTCGAGACCTATTTCTCTGTCTCACACTTATGTTGAGGAACAGAACCTCACATCTCGTAAATCAGACTACATGGTTAGCACAGAGAATCAATTTGCAGCAAATAATCCATCGACAAGTTCAATATTAAATTATGTGAATGTGTGTAATCTTAGTTCTAATGTTGTTCAACCTTACAGTGACTTTCAACGCCATGAATCTGTGCATAATCAATTTTTTAAAAAATACGTTGCAGAATATAGAGAAATTTTTAGAATAATACTACAGGATATTAAAAGGGATAAAATAGCTATCTATCTGTTCTACTTGTCGAACTGCACTGTCGAAAAAACCATACGCATCGAAAACCACGCGCGACAGTAGTGAAACTTCTTGCAGCCTATCTTGGACGACATTGAACCTACCTACTCGTTAAAATCCACAAGGGCATGTCTAATATCTGCCCTATGGAATTATCTAGCAGAAGGGGCCAATGACCTTTCGCTCTCTAATTGTTCTCGCGAATCCTGATTCTGCAATTTCATTCGTCATAACTTCCTCGTTATGAGTTTTCCTCTTCCTCGGTTGCTTCGGTGGCTTCCTGCCTCTCCTTCCCTGGGCTGCGTCATTGGTTTTTCCTCGAATTCCAATAGATTTCCACATCACCACGGAGGTACTATTGTTGATGCGTTTTTTTATAGTGGTATCCCCGGTAGGCCTATTCCACTTTAACAATGAATCACACTTCTTCAGCGTGAGCAAGAACTACGACAGCCCATTCGGAAATTTCCGATGCGCTATCGCAGTTTTCACTCGCACTGAACAGCGGCATGCGATAACATTTCGCTCTAATTGTCTCCGCGCTAACAACAACCGGTTCACTAGTTAAATTCGAACATTTAAAAAAATCTAACGCGGAGGACTCTATGGCAATATCATAAAAATCGCCTACACCTTGAAATCGATATACACCGAATTTATAATGATTACCCGACGAAATAATTGACGAAATTAAACAAATTGTCCCATCGCGCAAAATGCAACAGTTATTGCGATCGTCTGTTGAAATTAGCATGTTTCTAATTTTAATTTTCCGAGGGGAGGCTTCGACATTGCTGGGTTTTAATCTTTTACGCGATTGAATGTCGGTTGCAGGAACACCACCTCCCTCGTTGCGTCGAGCATCAAGCTCGATTTCTGCAATTCGGTTCGCGAACTGTTGCAAAGGAAGCCCGGGCTTCCTGATATTTCTTTTGAAAAACATCATATTGCTCTCGTACGGGAAAGCCGAATATGAGTCCAATGTTCCTAAACGTTTCGCGTCATTTGTCAGATGGAGCAGCCCGTGAACGTTATACGAATAAAAGGTCTTACCGTAGTGACGTTCGCAGGACAAAACGAATTGTTTTAACGCTTCTTCTGCGAACGTAATATGTGATCCTAAGAATAAAAATGAAGATTAGTTTACACATTGATGGATTACATATATATTCATTTATTTATTTTAAACTTTTCTGATAATATACTTACGGCACTGCTGACATCCCGTCTGCTCTACGGTGGTGGGGCGACGACGGTGATAGCGACGGCGGCGGTGGTGGTAGCGGCGGCGGAGGACGCCTTCCGATGCCGTTGTTTCGCCGCTTTCAGCGCGAGTTGCGCCTGCTTGGCGAACTCGATCTCCGTCGGTGGGGCGAAGGAACGGCTTCGCTCCGTTGCAGCTGGAACATTCATTCAGATGAAGATAAACAATGTATTGCGAATGAAATTAAGCTACTGGTTGAGCACGGTCTTCTAGCTGACCGATTTTGAGCTGACATTTCATCCCACCGCGCGCGAGGCGCGCGCAGAGCGATGGAAAAGCCAGTTCGTACCCTTGACAGTCCGGGCCAGACACCACTGCCACCTCGAAGCCAACGCCTATTGTTGGGGGGCGATCGACGGAAGCCTATTAGCCATTCGTCGATCGCTGGGCTCCCCAACCCCGAGGTACCGATTTATGGACTCGGGTGGACCATGTCAGAGGGGGGGGCCGCGCACCGCGCCTCCACCTTCGACCCGGGGACCGAGCGGCGAAGGCGCGGAACGCGCAAAGACACCCCCTCCTGTTTGGCTCTGCAAAAGCCGCTAAAGGCAATAGGGAGCATGCAAAATGCTGAAAGGGCATGCAATAATGTAATTATTGGGGCCGGCGTTTAGGGGGGAGCGCGTCGCGGAGGAGGGAGGATGGGGGGGATTAGCGCAGGTCATGCGGCGCGGTCAACGGTGGCCGGCCGCATCTCCTTCTTTTGCAGCACTTTGCGTGCGAAGGAGCTGAACGCTTCGGCGACGTCGTCGCTTACGAAAATACTAAGAGGTGGTGGCCATGTATGCCCAAGTGAATTTATTAGAGATGATAGTGGTTCTGCCACAATTCGAGGGTATTGTCGCGAAGGGCTTTACGGGTGGCCGTAATATGGTCGCGGGGCCGTCGAAGAGGCCAGGGGCGAAGATAATCCCGCGATGTTCGAAAGGGATATTTTTTCTGACGAGGAAGCGGAGTCGCTTCTCCGTCAGATATAAATCTATAGGGGGTTGGAGTCCCAGCACGCAGAGCGCATCGTTAGACGTGGTGCGGTACGCAGCACATACTCTGAGAAGGGCAGTGCGCTGCGCACTTTGGAGAGTGGAAACGTGTTTTTGGGTGAGCTTGTGGGCCCAACCAATCGCACCGTAGGAAATTATGGAAAGGAAGATGCTTTTGAATAGCAGAGATCGGGCACGGAAATCGTATCCCCATTTGGATCCCATTAGGGCCGAGATGCCACTGAACTTTGCCTTCGCGTGGTCAGATATCCGGATCACGTGCTCGGACACACTTAACGAGTGACCGTACACGATCCCCAGGTACCTTAGGCTCTTAGCGAAAACAAGGCTGGCGGTATCCATTTTGATAACGGGCGGGCGAGAAATGCTAAGGCTGCCCCTCACTCGAAGCATAACTGTTTTGTGAGGGGAAATGGCCATTTTATTTTTACTGCACCATGCCTGTAGCGCGCCGGTGACCAGGGCTGACGTCATTTCTAAGGAAACACGAGAGTTCCCTTCCACGACGACAAGCAGGTCATCGGCGTATGCCACAGTGTGCGTATTTTGAATTAACGCGATTTCGCGGAATAAAGAGTCGAAGAGGAGATTCCAAATGGAGGGGCCGAGGACCGAGCCCTGCGGGCATCCCTTGGTAACGGGTTTGTAATAGGAGGAGTATTCCGCGGAAAGAACTATCTTGCGATCCCGGAAATAATCAATGAGGACATTGTACAAATTGCGCGGACAATCGCGATTGCGCAACTCGGCCGTAACAGCAGGCCACCAGACGTTGTCGAACGCTCCCTTGATATCAAAGGAGAGTGCGACCGCGTGCTTGGCGTTGGACGAATGAACGACTCCCTGCAGTCTGTGCAGGGCATCGTCCGTCCCCAAGCCTCTCTTAAAGCCGAACTGCGAGTTCGAGGCTAGCGGATGGTTGTTAATTAGGTCACCTAATCCGGTGATTATTAACTTCTCCATCACCTTTCCAATAACGGGAAGCAGGCATATGGACGGTAAGAGGAGGGCGCGGTTTCGGGTTTATCAGGGGATTTGAGGATCGCCCTTCATAGAGGAGGTTCATGGAGGTTCGTGGAGATTCATACAGGAGGTTCATGGAGGAGATTCATGGAGATTCATACAGGAGATTCATGGAGATTCATGGAGATTCATGGAGATTCATGGAGATTCGTGGAGATTCATACAGGAGATCCATGGAGATTCATGGAGATTCATGGAGGAGGTTCATGGAGATTCATGGAGATTCATGGAGATTCATGGATATTCATGGAGATTCATGGAGATTCATGGAGGAGATTCATGGAGATTTATGGAGATTCATGGAGGAGATTCATGGAGATTCATGGAGATTAATGGAAATTCATGGAGATTCACGGAGATTCATGGAGATTCATGGACGAGGTTCATGGATATGTATAGAGGCGATTCATGGAGATTCATGGAGATTTATGGAGGAGGTTCATGGAGATTCATGGAGATTCATGGAGATTCATGGAGATTCACGGAGATTCACGGAGATTCGTGGAGATTCATGGAGATTCATGGAGATTTATGGAGGTTCATGGAGGAGATTCATGGAGATTCATGGAGATTCATGGAGATTCATACAGGAGATTCATGGAGGAGATTCATGGAGATTCGTGGAGATTCCTGGAGATTCATGGAGATTCACGGAGATTCACGGAGATTCGTGGAGATTCATGGAGATTCATGGAGATTCATGGAGATTCATGGAGATTCGTGGAGATTCATGGAAATTTTTGGAGGCTCATGGAGGTGATTAATGGAGATGCATGGAGATTCATGGAAATTCATGGAGATTTTTGGAGGAGATTCATGGAGATTCATACAGGAGATTCATGGAGGAGGTTCATGGAGGTTCATGGAGATTCGTGGAGATTCATACAGGAGATTCATGGAGGAGATTCATCGAGGAGATTCATGGAGATTCGTGGACATTCATGGAGATTCATGGAGATTCATGGAGATTCGTGGAGATTCATGGAGATTCATACAGGAGATTCATGGAGGAGATTCATCGAGGAGATTCATGGAGATTCGTGGAGATTCATGGAAATTTTTGGAGGCTCATGGAGGAGATTAATGTGAGATTCATGGAGATTCATGGAAATTCATGGAGATTCATGGAGGAGATTCATGGATATTCATACAGGAGATTCATACAGGAGGTTCATGGAGGGGAATCATTTAGATTCATGGCGATTCATGGAGATTCATGGAGATTCATGGAGATTCATGGAGATTCATGGAGGAGATTCATGGAGATTCATACAGGAGATTCATAGAGATTCATGGAGGAGGTTCATGGAGATTCATGGAGATTCATGGAGATTCATGGAGATTCGTGGAGATTCATGGAAATTTTTGGAGGCTCATGGAGGAGATTAATGGAGATTCATGGAGATTCATGGACATTTATGGAGATTCATGGAGGAGATTCATGGAGATTCATACAGGAGATTCATCGAGGAGATTCATGGAGATTCGTGGACATTCATGGAGATTCATGGAGATTCATGGAGATTCGTGGAGGTTCATGGAAATTTTTGGAGGCTCATGGAGGAGATTAATGGAGATGCATGGAGATTCATGGAAATTCATGGAGATTCATGGAGGGGATTCATGGAGATTCATACAGGATATTCATGGTGGAGGTTCATGGAGATTCATGGAGATTTATGGAGGTTCATTGAGAAGATTAATGGAGACTCATACAGGAGATTCATGGAGATTCGTGGAGATTCATGGAGATTCATGGAGATTCATGGAGATTTATGGAGATTCATGGAGGACATTCATGGAGATTCATGGAGATTCATGGAGATTCATGGAGATTCACGGAGATTCATGGAGATTCATGGACGAGGTTCATGGATATGTATAGAGGCGATTCATGGAGATTCATGGAGATTTATGGAGGAGGTTCATGGAGATTCATGGAGATTCATGGAGATTCATGGAGATTCACGGAGATTCACGGAGATTCGTGGAGATTCATGGAGATTCATAGAGATTCATGGAGATTTATGAAGGTTCATGGAGGAGGTTCATGGAGGAGATTCATGGAGATTCATGGAGGAGATTCATGGAGATTCGTACAGGAGATTCATGGAGGAGATTCATGGAGATTCGTGGAGATTCATGGAGATTCATGGAGATTCATGGAGATTTATGGAGATTCATGGAGATTTATGGAGGTGCATGGAGGAGATTCATGGAGATTCATGGAGATTCATGGAGATTCATGGAGATTTATGGAGGTGCATGGAGGAGATTCATGGAGATTCATGGAGATTCATGGAGGAGATTCTTGGAGATTCATACAGGAGATTCATTGAGATTCATGGAGATTCATGGAGGAGATTGATGGATATTTATAGAGAAAATTCATGGAGATTCATGGAGATTCATGGAGGAGGTTCATGGAGATTCATGGAGATTCATGGAGATTCATGGAGATTCATGGAGATTTATGGAGATTCATGGAGGACATTCATGGAGATTCATGGAGATTCATGGAGATTCATGGACATTCATGGAGATTCATGGAGATTCATGGAGATTCATGGAGGAGATTCATGGAGATTTATGGAGATTCATGGAGGAGATTCATGGAGATTCATGGAGATTAATGGAAATTCATGGAGATTCACCGAGATTCATGCAGATACATGGACAAGGTTCATGGATAGGGTTAGACTAGATTGATGGAGATTCATGGAGATTTATGGAGGAGGTTCATGGAGATTCATGGAGATTCATGGAGATTCATGGAGATTCACGGAGATTCATGGAGATTCGTGGAGGTTCATGGAGGAGATTCATGGAGATTCATGGAGATTCATGGAGGAGATTCATGGAGATGCATACAGGAGATTCATGGAGATTCATGGAGATTAATGGAGATTTATGGAGGAGGTTCATAGAGATTCATGGAGATTCATGGAGATTCATGGAGATTCATGGAGATTCATGGAGGAGATGCATGGAGATTTATGGAGATTCATTGAGGAGATTCATGGAGATGCATGGAGATTCATGGAGATTCATGGAGATTCGTGGAGATTCATGGAAATTTTTGGAGGCTCATGGAGGAGATTAATGGAGATTCATGGACATTTATGGAGATTCATGGAGGAGATTCATGGAGATTCATACAGGAGATTCATGGAGATTCATGGAGATTCATGGAGATTCATGGAGGAGGTTCATAGAGATTCATGGAGATTCATGGAGATTCATGGAGATTCATGGAGATTCATGGAGGAGATGCATGGAGATTTATGGAGATTCATTGAGGAGATTCATGGAGATTCATGGAGATTCATGGAGATTCATGGAGATTCGTGGAGATTCATGGAAATTTTTGGAGGCTCATGGAGGAGATTAATGGAGATTCATGGAGATTCATGGACATTTATGGAGATTCATGGAGGAGATTCATGGAGATTTATGGAGGAGGTTCATGGAGATTCATGGAGATTCATGGAGGAGATTCATGGAGATTCATGGAGATTCATGGAGATTCATGGAGATTCATGGAGGAGATTCATGGAGATTCATCGAGGAGATTCATGGAGATTCGTGGAGATTCATGGACATTCATGGAGATTCATGGAGATTCATGGAGGAGGTTCATGGCGATTCATGCAGATTCATGGAGATTCATGGAGATTCATGGAGATTCATGGAAATTCACGGAGATTCATGGAGATTCATGGACGAGGTTCATGGATATGTATAGAGGAGATTCATGGAGATGCATGGAGATTTATGGAGGAGGTTCATGGAGATTCATGGAGATTCATGGAGATTCATGGAGATTCACGGAGATTCATGGAGATTCGTGGAGATTCATAGAGATTCATGGAGATTTATGAAGGTTCATGGAGGAGGTTCATGGAGGAGATTCATGGAGATTCATGGAGGAGATTCATGGAGATTCGTACAGGAGATTCATGGAGGATATTCATGGAGATTCGTGGAGATTCATGGAGATTCATGGAGATTCATGGAGATTTATGGAGATTCATGGAGATTTATGGAGGTGCATGGAGGAGATTCATGGAGATTCATGGAGATTTATGGAGATTCATGGAGGACATTCATGGAGATTCATGGAGATTCATGGAGATTCATGGAGATTCATGGAGATTCATGGAGATTCATGGAGCAGATTCATGGAGATTTATGGAGATTCATGGAGGAGATTCATGGAGATTCATGGAGATTAATGGAAATTCATGGAGATTCACCGAGATTCATGCAGATACATGGACAAGGTTCATGGATAGGGTTAGACTAGATTGATGGAGATTCATGGAGATTTATGGAGGAGGTTCATGGAGATTCATGGAGATTCATGGAGATTCACGGAGATTCATGGAGATTCGTGGAGGTTCATGGAGGAGATTCATGGAGATTCATGGAGATTCATGGAGATGCATACAGGAGATTCATGGAGATTCATGGAGATTCATGGAGGAGGTTCATAGAGATTCATGGAGATTCATGGAGATTCATGGAGATTCATGGAGATTGATGGAGATTCATGGAGATTCATGGAGGAGATGCATGGAGATTTATGGAGATTCATGGAGATTCATGGAGATTCATGGAGATTCATGGAGATTCGTGGAGATTCATGGAAATTTTTGGAGGCTCATGGAGGAGATTAATGGAGATTCATGGAGATTCATGGACATTTATGGAGATTCATGGAGGAGATTCATGGAGATTCATACAGGAGATTCATGGAGGAGGTTCATGGAGATTCATGGAGATTCTTACAGGAGATTCATGGAGGAGATTCATGGAGATTCATGGAGATTCATGGAGATTCATGGAGATTCATTCAGATTCATGGAGATTCATGGAGGAGGTTCATGGAGATTCATGGAGATTCATGGAGCTTCATACAGGAGATTCATGGAGATTCGTGGAGATTCATGGAGATTCATGGAGATTCATGGAGATTCATGGAGATTCATGGAGATTCTTACAGGAGATTCATGGAGGAGATTCATGGAGATTCATGGAGATTCATGGAGATTCATGGAGATTCATTCAGATTCATGGAGATTCATGGAGGAGGTTCATGGAGATTCATGGAGATTCATGGAGCTTCATACAGGAGATTCATGGAGATTCGTGGAGATTCATGGAGATTCATGGAGATTCATGGAGATTCATGGAGATTCATGGAGATTCATGGAGATTTATGGAGGTGCATGGAGATTCATGGAGATTCATGGAGATTCATGGAGATTCATGGAGGAGATGCATGGAGATTTATGGAGATTCATTGAGGAGATTCATGGAGATTCATGGAGATTCATGGAGATTCATGGAGATTCGTGGAGATTCATGGAAATTTTTGGAGGCTCATGGAGGAGATTAATGGAGATTCATGGAGATTCATGGACATTTATGGAGATTCATGGAGGAGATTCATGGAGATTCATGGAGGAGGTTCATGGAGATTCATGGAGATTCGTACAGGAGATTCATGGAGGAGATTCATGGAGATTCATGGAGATTCATGGAGATTCATGGAGATTCATGCAGATTCATGGAGATTCATGGAGGAGGGTCATGGAGATTCATGGAGATTCATGGAGCTTCATACAGGAGATTCATCGAGGAGATTCATGGAGATTCGTGGAGATTCATGGAGATTCATGGAGATTCATGGAGATTCATGGAGATTCATGGAGATTCATGGAGATTCATGGAGATTCATGGAGATTTATGGAGGTGCATGGAGGAGATTCATGGAGATTCATGGAGGAGATTCATGGAGATTCATCGAGGAGATTCATGGAGATTCGTGGAGATTCATGGACATTCATGGAGGTTCATGGAGATTCATGGAGGAGGTTCATGGCGATTCATGGAGATTCATGCAGATTCATGGAGATTCATGGAGATTCATGGAGATTCATGGAAATTCACGGAGATTCATGGAGATTCATGGACGAGGTTCATGGATATGTATAGAGGAGATTCATGGAGATGCATGGAGATTTATGGAGGAGGTTCATGGAGATTCATGGAGATTCATGGAGATTCATGGAGATTCATGGAGATTCATGGAGATTCATGGAGCAGATTCATGGAGATTTATGGAGATTCATGGAGGAGATTCATGGAGATTCATGGAGATTAATGGAAATTCATGGAGATTCACCGAGATTCATGCAGATACATGGACAAGGTTCATGGATAGGGTTAGACTAGATTGATGGAGATTCATGGAGATTTATGGAGGAGGTTCATGGAGATTCATGGAGATTCATGGAGATTCACGGAGATTCATGGAGATTCGTGGAGGTTCATGGAGGAGATTCATGGAGATTCATGGAGATTCATGGAGGAGATTCATGGAAATTTTTGGAGGCTCATGGAGGAGATTAATGGAGATTCATGGAGATTCATGGAGATTCATGGAGATTCATGGAGATTCATTCAGATTCATGGAGATTCATGGAGGAGGTTCATGGAGATTCATGGAGATTCATGGAGCTTCATACAGGAGATTCATGGAGATTCGTGGAGATTCATGGAGATTCATGGAGATTCATGGAGATTCATGGAGATTCATGGAGATTCATGGAGATTTATGGAGGTGCATGGAGATTCATGGAGATTCGTGGAGATTCATGGAGATTCATGGAGGAGATGCATGGAGATTTATGGAGATTCATGGAGATTCATGGAGATTCATGGAGATTCATGGAGATTCGTGGAGATTCATGGAAATTTTTGGAGGCTCATGGAGGAGATTAATGGAGATTCATGGAGATTCATGGACATTTATGGAGATTCATGGAGGAGATTCGTGGAGATTCATGGAGGAGGTTCATGGAGATTCATGGAGGAGGGTCATGGAGATTCATGGAGATTCATGGAGCTTCATACAGGAGATTCATCGAGGAGATTCATGGTGATTCGTGGAGATTCATGGAGATTCATGGAGATTCATGGAGATTTATGGAGGTGCATGGAGGAGATTCATGGAGATTCATGGAGATTCCTGGAGGAGGTTCATGGAGATTCATCGAGGAGATTCATGGAGATTCGTGGAGATTCATGGAGATTCATGGAGATTCATGGAGATTCATGGAGGAGGTTCATGGCGATTCATGGAGATTCATGCAGATTCATGGAGATTCATGGAGATTCATGGAGATTCATGGAAATTCACGGAGATTCATGGAGGTTCATGGACGAGGTTCATGGATATGTATAGAGGAGATTCATGGAGATGCATGGAGATTTATGGAGGAGGTTCATGGAGATTCATGGAGATTCATGGAGATTCATGGAGATTCACGGAGATTCATGGAGATTCGTGGAGATTCATAGAGATTCATGGAGATTTATGAAGGTTCATGGAGGAGGTTCATGGAGGAGATTCATGGAGATTCATGGAGATTCATGGAGATTCATGGAGATTCATGGAGATTCATGGAGATTCATGGAGATTCATGGAGGAGATTCATGGAGATTTATGGAGATTCATGGAGGAGATTCATGGAGATTCATGGAGATTAATGGAAATTCATGGAGGTTCACCGAGATTCATGCAGATACATGGACAAGGTTCATGGATAGGGTTAGACTAGATTGATGGAGATTGATGGAGATTTATGGAGGAGGTTCATGGAGATGCATACAGGAGATTCATGGAGATTCGTGGAGGTTCATGGAGGAGATTCATGGAGATTCATGGAGATTCATGGAGGAGATTCATGGAGATGCATACAGGAGATTCATGGAGATTCATGGAGATTCATGGAGATTCATGGAGGAGGTTCATAGAGATTCATGGAGATTCATGGAGATTCATGGAGATTCATGGAGATTCATGGAGGAGATGCATGGAGATTTATGGAGATCCATTGAGGAGATTCATGGAGATTCATGGAGATTCATGGAGATTCGTGGAGATTCATGGAAATTTTTGGAGGCTCATGGAGGAGATTAATGGAGATTCATGGAGATTCATGGACATTTATGGAGATTCATGGAGGAGATTCATGGAGATTCATACAGGAGATTCATGGAGGAGGTTCATGGAGATTCATGGAGATTCGTACAGGAGATTCATGGAGGAGATTCATGGAGATTCATGGAGATTCATGGAGATTCATGGAGATTCATGGAGATTCATGGAGATTTATGGAGATTCATGGAGGACATTCATGGAGATTCATGGAGATTCATGGAGATTCATGGAGATTCATGGAGATTCATGGAGGAGATTCATGGAGATTTATGGAGATTCATGGAGGAGATTCATGGAGATTCATGGAGATTAATGGAAATTCATGGAGGTTCACCGAGATTCATGCAGATACATGGGCAAGGTTCATGGATAGGGTTAGACTAGATTGATGGAGATTGATGGAGATTTATGGAGGAGGTTCATGGAGATTCATGGAGATTCATGGAGATTCACGGAGATTCATGGAGATTCGTGGAGGTTCATGGAGGAGATTCATGGAGATTCATGGAGATTCATGGAGGAGATTCATGGAGATGCATACAGGAGATTCATGGAGATTCATGGAGATTCATGGAGATTCATGGAGGAGGTTCATAGAGATTCATGGAGATTCATGGAGATTCATGGAGATTCATGGAGATTCATGGAGGAGATGCATGGAGATTTATGGAGATCCATTGAGGAGATTCATGGAGATTCATGGAGATTCATGGAGATTCATGGAGATTCGTGGAGATTCATGGAAATTTTTGGAGGCTCATGGAGGAGATTAATGGAGATTCATGGAGATTCATGGACATTTATGGAGATTCATGGAGGAGATTCATGGAGATTCATACAGGAGATTCATGGAGGAGGTTCATGGAGATTCATGGAGATTCGTACAGGAGATTCATGGAGGAGATTCATGGAGATTCATGGAGATTCATGGAGATTCATGGAGATTCATGCAGATTCATGGAGATTCATGGAGGAGGTTCATGGAGATTCATGGAGATTCATGGAGCTTCATACAGGAGATTCATCGAGGAGATTCATGGAGATTCGTGGAGATTCATGGAGATTCATGGAGATTCATGGAGATTCATGGAGATTCATGGAGATTTATGGAGGTGCATGGAGGAGATTCATGGAGATTCATGGAGATTCATGGAGGAGATTCATGGAGGAGATTCATGGAGATTCATCGAGGAGATTCATGGAGATTCGTGGAGATTCATGGAGATTCATGGAGATTCATGGAGATTCATGGAGGAGGTTCATGGCGATTCATGGAGATTCATGCAGATTCATGGAGATTCATGGAGATTCATGGAGATTCATGGAAATTCACGGAGATTCATGGAGATTCATGGACGAGGTTCATGGATATTTATAGAGGAGATTCATGGAGATGCATGGAGATTTATGGAGGAGGTTCATGGAGATTCATGGAGATTCATGGAGATTCATGGAGATTCACGGAGATTCATGGAGATTCGTGGAGATTCATAGAGATTCATGGAGATTTATGAAGGTTCACGGAGGAGGTTCATGGAGGAGATTCATGGAGATTCATGGAGGAGATTCATGGAGATTCGCACAGGAGATTCATGGAGGAGATTCATGGAGATTCGTGGAGATTCATGGAGATTCATGGAGATTCATGGAGATTTATGGAGATTCATGGAGATTTATGGAGGTGCATGGAGGAGATTCATGGAGATTCATGGAGATTCATGGAGATTCATGGAGATTCACGGAGATTCATGGAGATTCGTGGAGATTCATAGAGATTCATGGAGATTTATGAAGGTTCACGGAGGAGGTTCATGGAGGAGATTCATGGAGATTCATGGAGGAGATTCATGGAGATTCGCACAGGAGATTCATGGAGGAGATTCATGGAGATTCGTGGAGATTCATGGAGATTCATGGAGATTCATGGAGATTTATGGAGATTCATGGAGATTTATGGAGGTGCATGGAGGAGATTCATGGAGATTCATGGAGATTCATGGAGATTCATGGAGATTTATGGAGGTGCATGGAGGAGATTCATGGAGATTCATGGAGATTCATGGAGGAGATTCTTGGAGATTCATACAGGAGATTCATCGAGGAGATTCATGGAGATTCATGGAGATTCATGGAGATTCATGGAGATTTATGGAGGTGCATGGAGGAGATTCATGGAGATTCATGGAGATTCATGGAGGAGATTCTTGGAGATTCATACAGGAGATTCATCGAGGAGATTCATGGAGATTCATGGAGATTCATGGAGATTCATGGAGATTTATGCAGGAGATTCATGGAGATTCATGGAGATTCATGGAGGAGATTCATGGAGGATTCATGGAGATTCATGGAGATTCGTGGAGATTCATACAGGAGATCCATGGAGATTCATGGAGATTCATGGAGGATATTCATGGAGATTCATGGAGATTCGTGGAGATTCATACAGGAGATCCATGGAGATTCATGGAGATTCATGGAGATTCGTACAGGAGATTCATGGACAAGATTCATGGAGATTCATGGAGATTCATGGAGATTCATGGAGATTCATGGAGGTTCATGGTGGAGATTCATGGAGATTCATGGAGATTCATGGAGGAGATTCATGGAGATTCATACAGGAGATTCATCGAGGAGATTCATGGAGATTCGTGGACATTCATGGAGATTCATGGAGATTCATGGAGATTCGTGGAGATTCATGGAAATTCATGGAGATTCATGGAGGAGATTCATGGAGATTCATACAGGAGATTCATGGAGGAGGTTCATGGAGATTCATGGAGATTTATGGAGGTTCATTGAGGAGATTAATGGAGACTCATGGAGATTCATGGAGGAGATTCATGGAGATTCATGGAGATTCATGGAGGAGATTCATGGAGATTCATACAGGAGATTCATCGAGGAGATTCATGGAGATTCGTGGACATTCATGGAGATTCATGGAGATTCATGGAGATTCGTGGAGATTCATGGAAATTTTTGGAGGCTCATGGAGGAGATTAATGGAGATTCATGGAGATTCATGCAGATTCATGGAGGAGATTCATTGAGATTCATGGAGATTCATGGAGGAGGTTCATGGATATTTATAGAGAGAATTCATGGAGATTCATGGAGATTCATGGAGGAGGTTCATGGAGATTCATGGAGATTCATGGAGATTCATGGAGATTCACGGAGATTCATGGAGATTCGTGGAGGTTCATGGAAATATTTGGAGGCTCATGGAGGAGATTAATGGAGATTCATGGAGATTCATGGAAATTCATCGAGATTCATGGAGATTCATGGAGGAGGTTCATGGATATTTATAGAGAAAATTCATGGAGATTCATGGAGATTCATGGAGGAGGTTCATGGAGATTCATGGAGATTCATGGAGATTCATGGAGATTCGTGGAGATTCATGGAGGAGGTTCATGGAGATTCATGGAGATTCATGGAGATTCATACAGGAGATTCATGGAGGAGATTCATGGAGATTCATGGAGATTCGTGGAGATTCATGGAGATTCATGGAGATTCATGGAGATTCATGGAGATTCATGGAGATTCATGGAGATTTATGGAGGTTCATGGAGGAGATTCATGGAGATTCATGGAGATTCATGGAGGAAATTCATGGAGATTCATACATGAGATTCATCGAGGAGATTCATGGAGATTCGTGGACATTCATGGAGATTCATGGAGATTCATGGAGATTCGTGGAGATTCATGAAAATTTTTGGAGGCTCATGGAGGAGATTAATGGAGATTCATGGAGATTCATGGAAATTCATGGAGATTCATGGAGGAGATTCATGGAGATTCATACAGGAGATTCATGGAGGAGGTTCATGGAGGTTCATGGAGATTCATGGAGATTCATGGAGGAGGTTCATAGAGATTCATGGAGATTCATGGAGATTCATACAGGAGATTCATCGAGGAGATTCATGGAGATTCGTGGAGATTCATGGAGATTCATGGAGATTCATGGAGATTCATGGAGATTCATGGAGATTCATGGAGATTTATGGAGGTGCATGGAGGAGATTCATGGAGATTCATGGAGATTCATGGAGGAGATTCATGGAGGAGATTCATGGAGATTCATCGAGGAGATTCATGGAGATTCGTGGAGATTCATGGAGATTCATGGAGATTCATGGAGATTCATGGAGGAGGTTCATGGCGATTCATGGAGATTCATGCAGATTCATGGAGATTCATGGAGATTCATGGAGATTCATGGAAATTCACGGAGATTCATGGAGATTCATGGACGAGGTTCATGGATATTTATAGAGGAGATTCATGGAGATGCATGGAGATTTATGGAGGAGGTTCATGGAGATTCATGG
Source organism: Lasioglossum villosulum (assembly GCA_963971365.1). NCBI lineage: Eukaryota > Metazoa > Arthropoda > Insecta > Hymenoptera > Halictidae > Lasioglossum > Lasioglossum villosulum. The sequence goes on from CAXARU010000054.1 coordinate 605,160, forward strand.
AGATTCATGGAGATTCACGGAGATTCATGGAGATTCGTGGAGATTCATAGAGATTCATGGAGATTTATGAAGGTTCACGGAGGAGGTTCATGGAGGAGATTCATGGAGATTCATGGAGGAGATTCATGGAGATTCGCACAGGAGATTCATGGAGGAGATTCATGGAGATTCGTGGAGATTCATGGAGATTCATGGAGATTCATGGAGATTTATGGAGATTCATGGAGATTTATGGAGGTGCATGGAGGAGATTCATGGAGATTCATGGAGATTCATGGAGATTCATGGAGATTTATGGAGGTGCATGGAGGAGATTCATGGAGATTCATGGAGATTCATGGAGGAGATTCTTGGAGATTCATACAGGAGATTCATCGAGGAGATTCATGGAGATTCATGGAGATTCATGGAGATTCATGGAGATTTATGCAGGAGATTCATGGAGATTCATGGAGATTCATGGAGGAGATTCATGGAGGATTCATGGAGATTCATGGAGATTCGTGGAGATTCATACAGGAGATCCATGGAGATTCATGGAGATTCATGGAGGATATTCATGGAGATTCATGGAGATTCGTGGAGATTCATACAGGAGATCCATGGAGATTCATGGAGATTCATGGAGATTCGTACAGGAGATTCATGGACAAGATTCATGGAGATTCATGGAGATTCATGGAGATTCATGGAGATTCATGGAGGTTCATGGTGGAGATTCATGGAGATTCATGGAGATTCATGGAGGAGATTCATGGAGATTCATACAGGAGATTCATCGAGGAGATTCATGGAGATTCGTGGACATTCATGGAGATTCATGGAGATTCATGGAGATTCGTGGAGATTCATGGAAATTCATGGAGATTCATGGAGGAGATTCATGGAGATTCATACAGGAGATTCATGGAGGAGGTTCATGGAGATTCATGGAGATTTATGGAGGTTCATTGAGGAGATTAATGGAGACTCATGGAGATTCATGGAGGAGATTCATGGAGATTCATGGAGATTCATGGAGGAGATTCATGGAGATTCATACAGGAGATTCATCGAGGAGATTCATGGAGATTCGTGGACATTCATGGAGATTCATGGAGATTCATGGAGATTCGTGGAGATTCATGGAAATTTTTGGAGGCTCATGGAGGAGATTAATGGAGATTCATGGAGATTCATGCAGATTCATGGAGGAGATTCATTGAGATTCATGGAGATTCATGGAGGAGGTTCATGGATATTTATAGAGAGAATTCATGGAGATTCATGGAGATTCATGGAGGAGGTTCATGGAGATTCATGGAGATTCATGGAGATTCATGGAGATTCACGGAGATTCATGGAGATTCGTGGAGGTTCATGGAAATTTTTGGAGGCTCATGGAGGAGATTAATGGAGATTCATGGAGATTCATGGAAATTCATCGAGATTCATGGAGATTCATGGAGGAGGTTCATGGATATTTATAGAGAAAATTCATGGAGATTCATGGAGATTCATGGAGGAGGTTCATGGAGATTCATGGAGATTCATGGAGATTCATGGAGGAGGTTCATGGAGATTCATGGAGATTCATGGAGATTCATACAGGAGATTCATGGAGGAGATTCATGGAGATTCATGGAGATTCGTGGAGATTCATGGAGATTCATGGAGATTCATGGAGATTCATGGAGATTCATGGAGATTCATGGAGATTTATGGAGGTTCATGGAGGAGATTCATGGAGATTCATGGAGATTCATGGAGGAGATTCATGGAGATTCATACATGAGATTCATCGAGGAGATTCATGGAGATTCGTGGACATTCATGGAGATTCATGGAGATTCATGGAGATTCGTGGAGATTCATGAAAATTTTTGGAGGCTCATGGAGGAGATTAATGGAGATTCATGGAGATTCATGGAAATTCATGGAGATTCATGGAGGAGATTCATGGAGATTCATACAGGAGATTCATGGAGGAGGTTCATGGAGGTTCATGGAGATTCATGCAGATTCATGGAGATTCATGGAGATTCATGGAGATTCATGGAAATTCACGGAGATTCATGGAGATTCATGGACGAGGTTCATGGATATGTATAGAGGAGATTCATGGAGATGCATGGAGATTTATGGAGGAGGTTCATGGAGATTCATACAGGAGATTCATGGAGGAGGTTCATGGAGGTTCATGGAGATTCATGGAGCTTCATACAGGAGATTCATCGAGGAGATTCATGGAGATTCGTGGAGATTCATGGAGATTCATGGAGATTCATGGAGATTCATGGAGATTCATGGAGATTTATGGAGGTGCATGGAGGAGATTCATGGAGATTCATGGAGATTCATGGAGGAGATTCATGGAGATTCATCGAGGAGATTCATGGAGATTCGTGGAGATTCATGGAGATTCATGGAGATTCATGGAGATTCATGGAGGAGAGTCATGGCGATTCATGGAGATTCATGGAGATTCGTGGAGATTCACGGAGATTCATGGAGATTCGTGGAGATTTATGGAGATTCATGGAGGACATTCATGGAGATTCATGGAGATTCATGGAGATTCATGGAGATTCATGGAGATTCATGGAGGAGATTCATGGAGATTTATGGAGATTCATGGAGGAGATTCATGGAGATTCATGGAGATTAATGGAAATTCATGGAGATTCACCGAGATTCATGCAGATACATGGACAAGGTTCATGGATAGGGTTAGACTAGATTGATGGAGATTCATGGAGATTTATGGAGGAGGTTCATGGAGATTCATGGAGATTCATGGACATTTATGGAGATTCATGGAGGAGATTCATGGAGATTCATACAGGAGATTCATGGAGGAGGTTCATGGAGATTCATGGTGATTCGTACAGGAGATTCATGGAGGAGATTCATGGAGATGCATGGAGATTCATGGAGATTCATGGAGATTCATGCAGATTCATGGAGATTCATGGAGGAGGTTCATGGAGATTCATGGAGATTCATGGAGCTTCATACAGGAGATTCATCGAGGAGATTCATGGAGATTCGTGGAGATTCATGGAGATTCATGGAGATTCATGGAGATTCATGGAGATTCATGGAGATTTATGGAGGTGCATGGAGGAGATTCATGGAGATTCATGGAGATTCATGGAGGAGATTCATGGAGATTCATCGAGGAGATTCATGGAGATTCGTGGAGATTCATGGAGATTCATGGAGATTCATGGAGGAGGTTCATGGCGATTCATGGAGATTCATGGAGATTCATGGAGATTCACGGAGATTCATGGAGATTCGTGGAGATTCATAGAGATTCATGGAGATTTATGAAGGTTCATGGAGGAGGTTCATGGAGGAGATTCATGGAGATTCATGGAGGAGGTTGATGGATATTTATAGAGAAAATTCATGGAGATTCATGGAGATTCATGGAGGAGGTTCATGGAGATTCATGGAGATTCATGGAGATTCATGGAGATTCATGGAGATTCATGGAGATTCATGGAGGACATTCATGGAGATTCATGGAGATTCATGGAGATTCATGGAGATTCATGGAGGAGATTCATGGAGATTCATGGAGATTCATGGAGGAGATTCATGGAGATTTATGGAGATTCATGGAGGAGATTCATGGAGATTCATGGAGATTAATGGAAATTCATGGAGATTCACCGAGATTCATGCAGATACATGGACAAGGTTCATGGATAGGGTTAGACTAGATTGATGGAGATTCATGGAGATTTATGGAGGAGGTTCATGGAGATTCATGGAGATTCATGGAGATTCACGGAGATTCATGGAGATTCGTGGAGGTTCATGGAGGAGATTCATGGAGATTCATGGAGATTCATGGAGGAGATTCATGGAGATGCATACAGGAGATTCATGGAGATTCATGGAGATTCATGGAGGAGGTTCATAGAGATTCATGGAGGAGGTTCATGGAGATTCATGGAGATTCATGGAGATTCATGGAGGAGATTCATCGAGGAGATTCATGGAGATTCGTGGAGATTCATGGAGATTCGTGGAGATTCATGGAGATTCATGGAGATTCATGGAGATTTATGGAGGTGCATGGAGGAGATTCATGGAGATTCATGGAGATTCATGGAGGAGATTCATGGAGATTCATCGAGGAGATTCATGGAGATTCGTGGAGATTCATGCAGATTCATGGAGATTCATGGAGATTCATGGAGGAGGTTCATGGCGATTCATGGAGATTCATGGAGATTCATGGAGATTCACGGAGATTCATGGAGATTCGTGGAGATTCATAGAGATTCATGGAGATTTATGAAGGTTCATGGAGGAGGTTCATGGAGGAGATTCATGGAGATTCATGGAGGAGGTTGATGGATATTTATAGAGAAAATTCATGGAGATTCATGGAGATTCATGGAGGAGGTTCATGGAGATTCATGGAGATTCATGGAGATTCATGGAGATTCATGGAGATTTATGGAGATTCATGGAGGACATTCATGGAGATTCATGGAGATTCATGGAGATTCATGGAGATTCATGGAGATTCATGGAGATTCATGGAGATTCATGGAGGAGATTCATGGAGATTTATGGAGATTCATGGAGGAGATTCATGGAGATTCATGGAGATTAATGGAAATTCATGGAGATTCACCGAGATTCATGCAGATACATGGACAAGGTTCATGGATAGGGTTAGACTAGATTGATGGAGATTCATGGAGATTTATGGAGGAGGTTCATGGAGATTCATGGAGATTCATGGAGATTCATGGAGATTCACGGAGATTCATGGAGATTCGTGGAGGTTCATGGAGGAGATTCATGGAGATTCATGGAGATTCATGGAGGAGATTCATGGAGATGCATACAGGAGATTCATGGAGATTCATGGAGATTCATGGAGATTCATGGAGGAGGTTCATAGAGATTCATGGAGATTCATGGAGATTCATGGAGATTCATGGAGATTCATGGAGGAGATGCATGGAGATTTATGGAGATTCATTGAGGAGATTCATGGAGATTCATGGAGATTCGTGGAGATTCATGGAGATTCGTGGAGATTCATGGAAATTTTTGGAGGCTCATGGAGGAGATTAATGGAGATTCATGGAGATTCATGGACATTTATGGAGATTCATGGAGGAGATTCATGGAGATTCATACAGGAAATTCATGGAGGAGGTTCATGGAGATTCATGGAGATTCGTACAGGAGATTCATGGAGGAGATTCATGGAGATTCATGGAGATTCATGGAGATTCATGGAGATTCATGGAGATTCATGCAGATTCATGGAGATTCATGGAGGAGGTTCATGGATATTCATGGAGATTCATGGAGCTTCATACAGGAGATTCATCGAGGAGATTCATGGAGATTCGTGGAGATTCATGGAGATTCATGGAGATTCATGGAGATTCATGGAGATTCATGGAGATTCATGGAGATTTATGGAGGTGCATGGAGGAGATTCATGGAGATTCATGGAGATTCATGGAGATTCATCGAGGAGATTCATGAAGATTCGTGGAGATTCATGGAGATTCATGGAGATTCATGGAGATTCATGGAGGAGGTTCATGGCGATTCATGGAGATTCATGCAGATTCATGGAGATTCATGGAGATTCATGGAGATTCATGGAAATTCACGGAGATTCATGGAGATTCATGGACGAGGTTCATGGATATGTATAGAGGAGATTCATGGAGATGCATGGAGATTTATGGAGGAGGTTCATGGAGATTCATGGAGATTCATGGAGATTCATGGAGATTCACGGAGATGCATGGAGATTCGTGGAGATTCATAGAGATTCATGGAGATTTATGAAGGTTCATGGAGGAGGTTCATGGAGATTCATACAGGAGATTCATGGAGGAGGTTCATGGAGGTTCATGGAGATTCATGGAGATTCATGGAGATTCATGGAGATTCATGGAGATTCATGGAAATTCACGGAGATTCATGGACGAGGTTCATGGATATGTATAGAGGAGATTCATGGAGATGCATGGAGATTTATGGAGGAGGTTCATGGCGATTCATGGAGATTCATGCAGATTCATGGAGATTCATGGAGATTCATGGAGATTCATGGAAATTCACGGAGATTCATGGAGATTCATGGACGAGGTTCATGGATATGTATAGAGGAGATTCATGGAGATGCATGGAGATTTATGGAGGAGGTTCATGGAGATTCATGGAGATTCATGGAGATTCATGGAGATTCACGGAGATTCATGGAGATTCATGGAGATTCGTGGAGATTCATGAAAATTTTTGGAGGCTCATGGAGGAGATTAATGGAGATTCATGGAGATTCATGGAAATTCATGGAGATTCATGGAGGAGATTCATGGAGATTCATACAGGAGATTCATGGAGGAGGTTCATGGAGGTTCATGGAGATTCATGGAGATTCATGGAGGAGGTTCATAGAGATTCATGGAGATTCATGGAGATTCATACAGGAGATTCATCGAGGAGATTCATGGAGATTCGTGGAGATTCATGGAGATTCATGGAGATTCATGGAGATTCATGGAGATTCATGGAGATTCATGGAGATTTATGGAGGTGCATGGAGGAGATTCATGGAGATTCATGGAGATTCATGGAGGAGATTCATGGAGGAGATTCATGGAGATTCATCGAGGAGATTCATGGAGATTCGTGGAGATTCATGGAGATTCATGGAGATTCATGGAGATTCATGGAGGAGGTTCATGGCGATTCATGGAGATTCATGCAGATTCATGGAGATTCATGGAGATTCATGGAGATTCATGGAAATTCACGGAGATTCATGGAGATTCATGGACGAGGTTCATGGATATTTATAGAGGAGATTCATGGAGATGCATGGAGATTTATGGAGGAGGTTCATGGAGATTCATGGAGATTCATGGAGATTCACGGAGATTCATGGAGATTCGTGGAGATTCATAGAGATTCATGGAGATTTATGAAGGTTCACGGAGGAGGTTCATGGAGGAGATTCATGGAGATTCATGGAGGAGATTCATGGAGATTCGCACAGGAGATTCATGGAGGAGATTCATGGAGATTCGTGGAGATTCATGGAGATTCATGGAGATTCATGGAGATTTATGGAGATTCATGGAGATTTATGGAGGTGCATGGAGGAGATTCATGGAGATTCATGGAGATTCATGGAGATTCATGGAGATTTATGGAGGTGCATGGAGGAGATTCATGGAGATTCATGGAGATTCATGGAGGAGATTCTTGGAGATTCATACAGGAGATTCATCGAGGAGATTCATGGAGATTCATGGAGATTCATGGAGATTCATGGAGATTTATGCAGGAGATTCATGGAGATTCATGGAGATTCATGGAGGAGATTCATGGAGGATTCATGGAGATTCATGGAGATTCGTGGAGATTCATACAGGAGATCCATGGAGATTCATGGAGATTCATGGAGGATATTCATGGAGATTCATGGAGATTCGTGGAGATTCATACAGGAGATCCATGGAGATTCATGGAGATTCATGGAGATTCGTACAGGAGATTCATGGACAAGATTCATGGAGATTCATGGAGATTCATGGAGATTCATGGAGATTCATGGAGGTTCATGGTGGAGATTCATGGAGATTCATGGAGATTCATGGAGGAGATTCATGGAGATTCATACAGGAGATTCATCGAGGAGATTCATGGAGATTCGTGGACATTCATGGAGATTCATGGAGATTCATGGAGATTCGTGGAGATTCATGGAAATTCATGGAGATTCATGGAGGAGATTCATGGAGATTCATACAGGAGATTCATGGAGGAGGTTCATGGAGATTCATGGAGATTTATGGAGGTTCATTGAGGAGATTAATGGAGACTCATGGAGATTCATGGAGGAGATTCATGGAGATTCATGGAGATTCATGGAGGAGATTCATGGAGATTCATACAGGAGATTCATCGAGGAGATTCATGGAGATTCGTGGACATTCATGGAGATTCATGGAGATTCATGGAGATTCGTGGAGATTCATGGAAATTTTTGGAGGCTCATGGAGGAGATTAATGGAGATTCATGGAGATTCATGCAGATTCATGGAGGAGATTCATTGAGATTCATGGAGATTCATGGAGGAGGTTCATGGATATTTATAGAGAGAATTCATGGAGATTCATGGAGATTCATGGAGGAGGTTCATGGAGATTCATGGAGATTCATGGAGATTCATGGAGATTCACGGAGATTCATGGAGATTCGTGGAGGTTCATGGAAATTTTTGGAGGCTCATGGAGGAGATTAATGGAGATTCATGGAGATTCATGGAAATTCATCGAGATTCATGGAGATTCATGGAGGAGGTTCATGGATATTTATAGAGAAAATTCATGGAGATTCATGGAGATTCATGGAGGAGGTTCATGGAGATTCATGGAGATTCATGGAGATTCATGGAGGAGGTTCATGGAGATTCATGGAGATTCATGGAGATTCATACAGGAGATTCATGGAGGAGATTCATGGAGATTCATGGAGATTCGTGGAGATTCATGGAGATTCATGGAGATTCATGGAGATTCATGGAGATTCATGGAGATTCATGGAGATTTATGGAGGTTCATGGAGGAGATTCATGGAGATTCATGGAGATTCATGGAGGAGATTCATGGAGATTCATACATGAGATTCATCGAGGAGATTCATGGAGATTCGTGGACATTCATGGAGATTCATGGAGATTCATGGAGATTCGTGGAGATTCATGAAAATTTTTGGAGGCTCATGGAGGAGATTAATGGAGATTCATGGAGATTCATGGAAATTCATGGAGATTCATGGAGGAGATTCATGGAGATTCATACAGGAGATTCATGGAGGAGGTTCATGGAGGTTCATGGAGATTCATGCAGATTCATGGAGATTCATGGAGATTCATGGAGATTCATGGAAATTCACGGAGATTCATGGAGATTCATGGACGAGGTTCATGGATATGTATAGAGGAGATTCATGGAGATGCATGGAGATTTATGGAGGAGGTTCATGGAGATTCATACAGGAGATTCATGGAGGAGGTTCATGGAGGTTCATGGAGATTCATGGAGCTTCATACAGGAGATTCATCGAGGAGATTCATGGAGATTCGTGGAGATTCATGGAGATTCATGGAGATTCATGGAGATTCATGGAGATTCATGGAGATTTATGGAGGTGCATGGAGGAGATTCATGGAGATTCATGGAGATTCATGGAGGAGATTCATGGAGATTCATCGAGGAGATTCATGGAGATTCGTGGAGATTCATGGAGATTCATGGAGATTCATGGAGATTCATGGAGGAGAGTCATGGCGATTCATGGAGATTCATGGAGATTCGTGGAGATTCACGGAGATTCATGGAGGTTCGTGGAGATTTATGGAGATTCATGGAGGACATTCATGGAGATTCATGGAGATTCATGGAGATTCATGGAGATTCATGGAGATTCATGGAGGAGATTCATGGAGATTTATGGAGATTCATGGAGGAGATTCATGGAGATTCATGGAGATTAATGGAAATTCATGGAGATTCACCGAGATTCATGCAGATACATGGACAAGGTTCATGGATAGGGTTAGACTAGATTGATGGAGATTCATGGAGATTTATGGAGGAGGTTCATGGAGATTCATGGAGATTCATGGACATTTATGGAGATTCATGGAGGAGATTCATGGAGATTCATACAGGAGATTCATGGAGGAGGTTCATGGAGATTCATGGTGATTCGTACAGGAGATTCATGGAGGAGATTCATGGAGATGCATGGAGATTCATGGAGATTCATGGAGATTCATGCAGATTCATGGAGATTCATGGAGGAGGTTCATGGAGATTCATGGAGATTCATGGAGCTTCATACAGGAGATTCATCGAGGAGATTCATGGAGATTCGTGGAGATTCATGGAGATTCATGGAGATTCATGGAGATTCATGGAGATTCATGGAGATTCATGGAGATTCATGGAGGAGGTTCATGGAGATTCATGGAGATTCATGGAGGAGGTTCATGGAGATTCATGGAGATTCATGGAGATTCATGGAGATTCATGGAGATTCATGGAGATTCATGGAGGACATTCATGGAGATTCATGGAGATTCATGGAGATTCATGGAGATTCATGGAGGAGATTCATGGAGATTCATGGAGATTCATGGAGGAGATTCATGGAGATTTATGGAGATTCATGGAGGAGATTCATGGAGATTCATGGAGATTAATGGAAATTCATGGAGATTCACCGAGATTCATGCAGATACATGGACAAGGTTCATGGATAGGGTTAGACTAGATTGATGGAGATTCATGGAGATTTATGGAGGAGGTTCATGGAGATTCATGGAGATTCATGGAGATTCACGGAGATTCATGGAGATTCGTGGAGGTTCATGGAGGAGATTCATGGAGATTCATGGAGATTCATGGAGGAGATTCATGGAGATGCATACAGGAGATTCATGGAGATTCATGGAGATTCATGGAGGAGGTTCATAGAGATTCATGGAGGAGGTTCATGGAGATTCATGGAGATTCATGGAGATTCATGGAGGAGATTCATCGAGGAGATTCATGGAGATTCGTGGAGATTCATGGAGATTCGTGGAGATTCATGGAGATTCATGGAGATTCATGGAGATTTATGGAGGTGCATGGAGGAGATTCATGGAGATTCATGGAGATTCATGGAGGAGATTCATGGAGATTCATCGAGGAGATTCATGGAGATTCGTGGAGATTCATGCAGATTCATGGAGATTCATGGAGATTCATGGAGGAGGTTCATGGCGATTCATGGAGATTCATGGAGATTCATGGAGATTCACGGAGATTCATGGAGATTCGTGGAGATTCATAGAGATTCATGGAGATTTATGAAGGTTCATGGAGGAGGTTCATGGAGGAGATTCATGGAGATTCATGGAGGAGGTTGATGGATATTTATAGAGAAAATTCATGGAGATTCATGGAGATTCATGGAGGAGGTTCATGGAGATTCATGGAGATTCATGGAGATTCATGGAGATTCATGGAGATTTATGGAGATTCATGGAGGACATTCATGGAGATTCATGGAGATTCATGGAGATTCATGGAGATTCATGGAGATTCATGGAGATTCATGGAGATTCATGGAGGAGATTCATGGAGATTTATGGAGATTCATGGAGGAGATTCATGGAGATTCATGGAGATTAATGGAAATTCATGGAGATTCACCGAGATTCATGCAGATACATGGACAAGGTTCATGGATAGGGTTAGACTAGATTGATGGAGATTCATGGAGATTTATGGAGGAGGTTCATGGAGATTCATGGAGATTCATGGAGATTCATGGAGATTCACGGAGATTCATGGAGATTCGTGGAGGTTCATGGAGGAGATTCATGGAGATTCATGGAGATTCATGGAGGAGATTCATGGAGATGCATACAGGAGATTCATGGAGATTCATGGAGATTCATGGAGATTCATGGAGGAGGTTCATAGAGATTCATGGAGATTCATGGAGATTCATGGAGATTCATGGAGATTCATGGAGGAGATGCATGGAGATTTATGGAGATTCATTGAGGAGATTCATGGAGATTCATGGAGATTCGTGGAGATTCATGGAGATTCGTGGAGATTCATGGAAATTTTTGGAGGCTCATGGAGGAGATTAATGGAGATTCATGGAGATTCATGGACATTTATGGAGATTCATGGAGGAGATTCATGGAGATTCATACAGGAAATTCATGGAGGAGGTTCATGGAGATTCATGGAGATTCGTACAGGAGATTCATGGAGGAGATTCATGGAGATTCATGGAGATTCATGGAGATTCATGGAGATTCATGGAGATTCATGCAGATTCATGGAGATTCATGGAGGAGGTTCATGGATATTCATGGAGATTCATGGAGCTTCATACAGGAGATTCATCGAGGAGATTCATGGAGATTCGTGGAGATTCATGGAGATTCATGGAGATTCATGGAGATTCATGGAGATTCATGGAGATTCATGGAGATTTATGGAGGTGCATGGAGGAGATTCATGGAGATTCATGGAGATTCATGGAGATTCATCGAGGAGATTCATGAAGATTCGTGGAGATTCATGGAGATTCATGGAGATTCATGGAGATTCATGGAGGAGGTTCATGGCGATTCATGGAGATTCATGCAGATTCATGGAGATTCATGGAGATTCATGGAGATTCATGGAAATTCACGGAGATTCATGGAGATTCATGGACGAGGTTCATGGATATGTATAGAGGAGATTCATGGAGATGCATGGAGATTTATGGAGGAGGTTCATGGAGATTCATGGAGATTCATGGAGATTCATGGAGATTCACGGAGATGCATGGAGATTCGTGGAGATTCATAGAGATTCATGGAGATTTATGAAGGTTCATGGAGGAGGTTCATGGAGGAGATTCATGGAGATTCATGGAGGAGATTCATGGAGATTCGTACAGGAGATTCATGGAGGAGATTCATGGAGATTCGTGGAGATTCGTGGAGATTCATGGAGATTCATGGAGATTTATGGAGATTCATGGAGATTTATGGAGGTGCATGGAGGAGATTCATGGAGATTCATGGAGAATCATGGAGATTCATGGAGATTTATGGAGGTGCATGGAGGAGATTCATGGAGATTCATGGAGATTCATGGAGGAGATTCTTGGAGATTCATACAGGAGATTCATCGAGGAGATTCATGGAGATTCGTGGAGATTCATGGAGATTCATGGAGATTCATGGAGATTTATGCAGGAGATTCATGGAGATTCATGGAGATTCATGGAGGAGATTCATGGAGATTTATGGAGATTCATGGAGGAGATTCATGGAGATTCATGGAGATTAATGGAAATTCATGGAGATTCACCGAGATTCATGCAGATACATGGAGATTCATGGAGGAGGTTCATAGAGATTCATGGAGATTCATGGAGATTCATGGAGATTCATGGAGGAGATGCATGGAGATTTATGGAGATTCATTGAGGAGATTCATGGAGATTCATGGAGATTCATGGAGATTCATGGAGATTCGTGGAGATTCATGGAAATTTTTGGAGGCTCATGGAGGAGATTAATGGAGATTCATGGAGATTCATGGACATTTATGGAGATTCATGGAGGAGATTCATGGAGATTCATACAGGAAATTCATGGAGGAGGTTCATGGAGATTCATGGAGATTCGTACAGGAGATTCATGGAGGAGATTCATGGAGATTCATGGAGATTCATGGAGATTCATGGAGATTCATGCAGATTCATGGAGATTCATGGAGGAGGTTCATGGAGATTCATGGAGATTCATGGAGCTTCATACAGGAGATTCATCGAGGAGATTCATGGAGATTCGTGGAGATTCATGGAGATTCATGGAGATTCATGGAGATTCATGGAGATTCATGGAGATTCATGGAGATTTATGGAGATTTATGGAGGTGCATGGAGGAGATTCATGGAGATTCATGGAGATTCATCGAGGAGATTCATGGAGATTCGTGGAGATTCATGGAGATTCATGGAGATTCATGGAGATTCATGGAGGAGGTTCATGGCGATTCATGGAGATTCATGCAGATTCATGGAGATTCATGGAGATTCATGGAGATTCATGGAAATTCACGGAGATTCATGGAGATTCATGGACGAGGTTCATGGATATGTATAGAGGAGATTCATGGAGATGCATGGAGATTTATGGAGGAGGTTCATGGAGATTCATGGAGATTCATGGAGATTCATGGAGATTCACGGAGATGCATGGAGATTCGTGGAGATTCATAGAGATTCATGGAGATTTATGAAGGTTCATGGAGGAGGTTCATGGAGGAGATTCATGGAGATTCATGGAGGAGATTCATGGAGATTCGTACAGGAGATTCATGGAGGAGATTCATGGAGATTCATGGAGATTCATGGAGGAGATTCTTGGAGATTCATACAGGAGATTCATCGAGGAGATTCATGGAGATTCGTGGAGATTCATGGAGATTCATGGAGATTCATGGAGATTTATGCAGGAGATTCATGGAGATTCATGGAGATTCATGGAGGAGATTCATGGAGATTCATGGAGATTCATGGAGATTCGTGGAGATTCATACAGGAGATCCATGGAGATTCATGGAGATTCATGGAGGAGATTCATGGAGATTCATGGAGATTCGTGGAGATTCATACAGGAGATCCATGGAGATTCATGGAGATTCATGGAGATTCGTACAGGAGATTCATGGAGAAGATTCATGGAGATTCATGGAGATTCATGGAGATTCATGGAGATTCATGGAGATTCATGGAGATTTATGGAGGTTCATGGTGGAGATTCATGGAGATTCATGGAGATTCATGGAGGAGATTCATGGAGATTCATACAGGAGATTCATCGAGGAGATTCATGGAGATTCGTGGATATTCATGGAGATTCATGGAGATTCATGGAGATTCGTGGAGATTCATGGAAATTTTTGGAGGCTCATGGAGGAGATTAATGGAGATTCATGGAGATTCATGAAAATTCATGGAGATTCATGGAGGAGATTCATGGAGATTCATACAGGAGATTCATGGAGGAGGTTCATGGAGATTCATGGAGATTTATGGAGGTTCATTGAGGAGATTAATGGAGACTCATGGAGATTCATGGAGGAGATTCATGGAGATTCATGGAGATTCATGGAGGAGATTCATGGAGATTCATACAGGGGATTCATCGAGGAGATTCATGGAGATTCGTGGACATTCATGGAGATTCATGGAGATTCATGGAGATTCGTGGAGATTCATGGAAATTTTTGGAGGCTCATGGAGGAGATTAATGGAGATTCATGGAGATTCATGGAGATTCATGCAGATTCATGGAGGAGATTCATTGAGATTCATGGAGATTCATGGAGGAGGTTCATGGATATTTATAGAGAAAATTCATGGAGATTCATGGAGATTCATGGAGATTCATGGAAATTCATGGAGATTCATGGAGGAGATTCATGGAGATTCATACAGGAGATTCATGGAGGAGGTTCATGGAGGTTCATGGAGATTCATGCAGATTCATGGAGATTCATGGAGATTCATGGAGATTCATGGAAATTCACGGAGATTCATGGAGATTCATGGACGAGGTTCATGGATATGTATAGAGGAGATTCATGGAGATTCATGGAGATTCGTACAGGAGATTCATGGAGAAGATTCATGGAGATTCATGGAGATTCATGGAGATTCACGGAGATTCATGGAGATTCGTGGAGATTCATAGAGATTCATGGAGATTTATGAAGGTTCATGGAGGAGGTTCATGGAGGAGATTCATGGAGATTCATGGAGGAGATTCATGGAGATTCGTACAGGAGATTCATGGAGGAGATTCATGGAGATTCGTGGAGATTCATGGAGATTCATGGAGATTCATGGAGATTTATGGAGATTCATGGAGGAGATTCATGGAGATTTATGGAGATTCATTGAGGAGATTCATGGAAATTCACGGAGATTCTTGGAGATTCAAGGACGAGGTTCGTGGATATGTATAGAGGAGATTCATGGAGATTCATGGAGATTTATGGAGGAGGTTCATGGAGATTCATGGAGATTCATGGAGATCCGTACAGGAGATTCATGGAGAAGATTCATGGAGATTCATGGAGATTCATGGAGATTCATGGAGATTCACGGAGATTCATGGAGATTCGTGGAGGTTCATGGAGCAGATTCGTGGAGATTCATGGAGATTCATGGAGATTCATGGAGATTCATGGAGATTCATGGAGATTCATGGAGATTCATGCAGATTCATGGAGATTCACGGAGATTCATGGAGATTCGTGGAGGTTCATGGAGGAGATTCGTGGAGATTCATGGAGATTCATGGAGATTCATGGAGATTCGTGGCGATTCATGGAGGAGGTTCATGGAGGAGGTTCATGGCGATTCATGGAGATTCATGGAGATTCATGGAGATTCACGGAGATTCATGGAGATTCGTGGAGATTCATAGAGATTCATGGAGATTTATGAAGGTTCATGGAGGAGGTTCATGGAGGAGATACATGGAGATTCATGGAGGAGGTTGATGGATATTTATAGAGAAAATTCATGGAGATTCATGGAGATTCATGGAGGAGGTTCATGGAGATTCATGGAGATTCATGGAGATTCATGGAGATTCATGGAGATTTATGGAGATTCATGGAGGACATTCATGGAGATTCATGGAGATTCATGGAGATTCATGGAGATTCATGGAGATTCATGGAGATTCATGGAGATTCATGGAGATTCATGGAGATTCATGGAGATTCATGGAGATTCATGGAGGAGATTCATGGAGATTTATGGAGATTCATGGAGGAGATTCATGGAGATTCATGGAGATTAATGGAAATTCATGGAGATTCACCGAGATTCATGCAGATACATGGACAAGGTTCATGGATAGGGTTAGACTAGATTGATGGAGATTCATGGAGATTTATGGAGGAGGTTCATGGAGATTCATGGAGATTCATGGAGATTCATGGAGATTCACGGAGATTCATGGAGATTCGTGGAGGTTCATGGAGGAGATTCATGGAGATTCATGGAGATTCATGGAGGAGATTCATGGAGATGCATACAGGAGATTCATGGAGATTCATGGAGATTCATGGAGATTCATGGAGGAGGTTCATAGAGATTCATGGAGATTCATGGAGATTCATGGAGATTCATGGAGATTCATGGAGGAGATGCATGGAGATTTATGGAGATTCATTGAGGAGATTCATGGAGATTCATGGAGATTCGTGGAGATTCATGGAGATTCGTGGAGATTCATGGAAATTTTTGGAGGCTCATGGAGGAGATTAATGGAGATTCATGGAGATTCATGGACATTTATGGAGATTCATGGAGGAGATTCATGGAGATTCATACAGGAAATTCATGGAGGAGGTTCATGGAGATTCATGGAGATTCGTACAGGAGATTCATGGAGGAGATTCATGGAGATTCATGGAGATTCATGGAGATTCATGGAGATTCATGCAGATTCATGGAGATTCATGGAGGAGGTTCATGGAGATTCATGGAGATTCATGGAGCTTCATACAGGAGATTCATCGAGGAGATTCATGGAGATTCGTGGAGATTCATGGAGATTCATGGAGATTCATGGAGATTCATGGAGATTCATGGAGATTCATGGAGATTTATGGAGGTGCATGGAGGAGATTCATGGAGATTCATGGAGATTCATGGAGATTCATCGAGGAGATTCATGGAGATTCGTGGAGATTCATGGAGATTCATGGAGATTCATGGAGATTCATGGAGGAGGTTCATGGCGATTCATGGAGATTCATGCAGATTCATGGAGATTCATGGAGATTCATGGAGATTCATGGAAATTCACGGAGATTCATGGAGATTCATGGACGAGGTTCATGGATATGTATAGAGGAGATTCATGGAGATGCATGGAGATTTATGGAGGAGGTTCATGGAGATTCATGAAGATTCATGGAGATTCATGGAGATTCACGGAGATGCATGGAGATTCGTGGAGATTCATAGAGATTCATGGAGATTTATGAAGGTTCATGGAGGAGGTTCATGGAGGAGATTCATGGAGATTCATGGAGGAGATTCATGGAGATTCGTACAGGAGATTCATGGAGGAGATTCATGGAGATTCGTGGAGATTCGTGGAGATTCATGGAGATTCATGGAGATTTATGGAGATTCATGGAGATTTATGGAGGTGCATGGAGGAGATTCATGGAGATTCATGGAGAATCATGGAGATTCATGGAGATTTATGGAGGTGCATGGAGGAGATTCATGGAGATTCATGGAGATTCATGGAGGAGATTCTTGGAGATTCATACAGGAGATTCATCGAGGAGATTCATGGAGATTCGTGGAGATTCATGGAGATTCATGGAGATTCATGGAGATTTATGCAGGAGATTCATGGAGATTCATGGAGATTCATGGAGGAGATTCATGGAGATTTATGGAGATTCATGGAGGAGATTCATGGAGATTCATGGAGATTAATGGAGATTTATGGAGATTCATGGAGGAGATTCATGGAGATTTATGGAGATTCATTGAGGAGATTCATGGAAATTCACGGAGATTCTTGGAGATTCAAGGACGAGGTTCGTGGATATGTATAGAGGAGATTCATGGAGATTCATGGAGATTTATGGAGGAGGTTCATGGAGATTCATGGAGATCCGTACAGGAGATTCATGGAGAAGATTCATGGAGATTCATGGAGATTCATGGAGATTCATGGAGATTCACGGAGATTCATGGAGATTCGTGGAGGTTCATGGAGCAGATTCGTGGAGATTCATGGAGATTCATGGAGATTCATGGAGATTCATGGAGATTCATGGAGATTCATGGAGATTCATGCAGATTCATGGAGATTCACGGAGATTCATGGAGATTCGTGGAGGTTCATGGAGGAGATTCGTGGAGATTCATGGAGATTCATGGAGATTCATGGAGATTCGTGGCGATTCATGGAGGAGGTTCATGGAGGAGGTTCATGGCGATTCATGGAGATTCATGGAGATTCATGGAGATTCACGGAGATTCATGGAGATTCGTGGAGATTCATAGAGATTCATGGAGATTTATGAAGGTTCATGGAGGAGGTTCATGGAGGAGATACATGGAGATTCATGGAGGAGGTTGATGGATATTTATAGAGAAAATTCATGGAGATTCATGGAGATTCATGGAGGAGGTTCATGGAGATTCATGGAGATTCATGGAGATTCATGGAGATTCATGGAGATTTATGGAGATTCATGGAGGACATTCATGGAGATTCATGGAGATTCATGGAGATTCATGGAGATTCATGGAGATTCATGGAGATTCATGGAGATTCATGGAGATTCATGGAGATTCATGGAGATTCATGGAGGAGATTCATGGAGATTTATGGAGATTCATGGAGGAGATTCATGGAGATTCATGGAGATTAATGGAAATTCATGGAGATTCACCGAGATTCATGCAGATACATGGACAAGGTTCATGGATAGGGTTAGACTAGATTGATGGAGATTCATGGAGATTTATGGAGGAGGTTCATGGAGATTCATGGAGATTCATGGAGATTCATGGAGATTCACGGAGATTCATGGAGATTCGTGGAGGTTCATGGAGGAGATTCATGGAGATTCATGGAGATTCATGGAGGAGATTCATGGAGATGCATACAGGAGATTCATGGAGATTCATGGAGATTCATGGAGATTCATGGAGGAGGTTCATAGAGATTCATGGAGATTCATGGAGATTCATGGAGATTCATGGAGATTCATGGAGGAGATGCATGGAGATTTATGGAGATTCATTGAGGAGATTCATGGAGATTCATGGAGATTCGTGGAGATTCATGGAGATTCGTGGAGATTCATGGAAATTTTTGGAGGCTCATGGAGGAGATTAATGGAGATTCATGGAGATTCATGGACATTTATGGAGATTCATGGAGGAGATTCATGGAGATTCATACAGGAAATTCATGGAGGAGGTTCATGGAGATTCATGGAGATTCGTACAGGAGATTCATGGAGGAGGTTCATGGAGATTCATGGAGATTCATGGAGATTCATGGAGATTCATGCAGATTCATGGAGATTCATGGAGGAGGTTCATGGAGATTCATGGAGATTCATGGAGCTTCATACAGGAGATTCATCGAGGAGATTCATGGAGATTCGTGGAGATTCATGGAGATTCATGGAGATTCATGGAGATTCATGGAGATTCATGGAGATTCATGGAGATTTATGGAGGTGCATGGAGGAGATTCATGGAGATTCATGGAGATTCATGGAGATTCATCGAGGAGATTCATGGAGATTCGTGGAGATTCATGGAGATTCATGGAGATTCATGGAGATTCATGGAGGAGGTTCATGGCGATTCATGGAGATTCATGCAGATTCATGGAGATTCATGGAGATTCATGGAGATTCATGGAAATTCACGGAGATTCATGGAGATTCATGGACGAGGTTCATGGATATGTATAGAGGAGATTCATGGAGATGCATGGAGATTTATGGAGGAGGTTCATGGAGATTCATGGAGATTCATGGAGATTCATGGAGATTTATGGAGGTGCATGGAGGAGATTCATGGAGATTCATGGAGATTCATGGAGATTCATCGAGGAGATTCATGGAGATTCGTGGAGATTCATGGAGATTCATGGAGATTCATGGAGATTTATGCAAGAGATTCATGGAGATTCATGGAGATTCATGGAGGAGATTCATGGAGATTTATGGAGATTCATGGAGGAGATTCATGGAGATTCATGGAGATTAATGGAAATTCATGGAGATTCACCGAGATTCATGCAGATACATGGAGATTCATGGAGGAGGTTCATAGAGATTCATGGAGATTCATGGAGATTCATGGAGATTCATGGAGGAGATGCATGGAGATTTATGGAGATTCATTGAGGAGATTCATGGAGATTCATGGAGATTCATGGAGATTCATGGAGATTCGTGGAGATTCATGGAAATTTTTGGAGGCTCATGGAGGAGATTAATGGAGATTCATGGAGATTCATGGACATTTATGGAGATTCATGGAGGAGATTCATGGAGATTCATACAGGAAATTCATGGAGGAGGTTCATGGAGATTCATGGAGATTCGTACAGGAGATTCATGGAGGAGATTCATGGAGATTCATGGAGATTCATGGAGATTCATGGAGATTCATGCAGATTCATGGAGATTCATGGAGGAGGTTCATGGAGATTCATGGAGATTCATGGAGCTTCATACAGGAGATTCATCGAGGAGATTCATGGAGATTCGTGGAGATTCATGGAGATTCATGGAGATTCATGGAGATTCATGGAGATTCATGGAGATTCATGGAGATTTATGGAGATTTATGGAGGTGCATGGAGGAGATTCATGGAGATTCATGGAGGAGATTCATGGAGATTCATCGAGGAGATTCATGGAGATTCGTGGAGATTCATGGAGATTCATGGAGATTCATGGAGATTCATGGAGGAGGTTCATGGCGATTCATGGAGATTCATGCAGATTCATGGAGATTCATGGAGATTCATGGAGATTCATGGAAATTCACGGAGATTCATGGAGATTCATGGACGAGGTTCATGGATATGTATAGAGGAGATTCATGGAGATGCATGGAGATTTATGGAGGAGGTTCATGGAGATTCATGGAGATTCATGGAGATTCATGGAGATTCACGGAGATGCATGGAGATTCGTGGAGATTCATAGAGATTCATGGAGATTTATGAAGGTTCATGGAGGAGATTCATGGAGATTCATGGAGGAGATTCATGGAGATTCGTACAGGAGATTCATGGAGGAGATTCATGGAGATTCATGGAGATTCATGGAGGAGATTCTTGGAGATTCATACAGGAGATTCATCGAGGAGATTCATGGAGATTCGTGGAGATTCATGGAGATTCATGGAGATTCATGGAGATTTGTGCAGGAGATTCATGGAGATTCATGGAGATTCATGGAGGAGATTCATGGAGATTCATGGAGATTCATGGAGATTCGTGGAGATTCATACAGGAGATCCATGGAGATTCATGGAGATTCATGGAGGAGATTCATGGAGATTCATGGAGATTCGTGGAGATTCATACAGGAGATCCATGGAGATTCATGGAGATTCATGGAGATTCGTACAGGAGATTCATGGAGAAGATTCATGGAGATTCATGGAGATTCATGGAGATTCATGGAGATTCATGGAGATTCATGGAGATTTATGGAGGTTCATGGTGGAGATTCATGGAGATTCATGGAGATTCATGGAGGAGATTCATGGAGATTCATACAGGAGATTCATCGAGGAGATTCATGGAGATTCGTGGATATTCATGGAGATTCATGGAGATTCATGGAGATTCGTGGAGATTCATGGAAATTTTTGGAGGCTCATGGAGGAGATTAATGGAGATTCATGGAGATTCATGGAAATTCATGGAGATTCATGGAGGAGATTCATGGAGATTCATACAGGAGATTCATGGAGGAGGTTCATGGAGATTCATGGAGATTTATGGAGGTTCATTGAGGAGATTAATGGAGACTCATGGAGATTCATGGAGGAGATTCATGGAGATTCATGGAGATTCATGGAGGAGATTCATGGAGATTCATACAGGAGATTCATCGAGGAGATTCATGGAGATTCGTGGACATTCATGGAGATTCATGGAGATTCATGGAGATTCGTGGAGATTCATGGAAATTTTTGGAGGCTCATGGAGGAGATTAATGGAGATTCATGGAGATTCATGGAGATTCATGCAGATTCATGGAGGAGATTCATTGAGATTCATGGAGATTCATGGAGGAGGTTCATGGATATTTATAGAGAAAATTCATGGAGATTCATGGAGATTCATGGAGATTCATGGAAATTCATGGAGATTCATGGAGGAGATTCATGGAGATTCATACAGGAGATTCATGGAGGAGGTTCATGGAGGTTCATGGAGATTCATGCAGATTCATGGAGATTCATGGAGATTCATGGAGATTCATGGAAATTCACGGAGATTCATGGAGATTCATGGACGAGGTTCATGGATATGTATAGAGGAGATTCATGGAGATTCATGGAGATTCGTACAGGAGATTCATGGAGAAGATTCATGGAGATTCATGGAGATTCATGGAGATTCACGGAGATTCATGGAGATTCGTGGAGATTCATAGAGATTCATGGAGATTTATGAAGGTTCATGGAGGAGGTTCATGGAGGAGATTCATGGAGATTCATGGAGGAGATTCATGGAGATTCGTACAGGAGATTCATGGAGGAGATTCATGGAGATTCGTGGAGATTCATGGAGATTCATGGAGATTCATGGAGATTTATGGAGATTCATGGAGGAGATTCATGGAGATTTATGGAGATTCATTGAGGAGATTCATGGAAATTCACGGAGATTCTTGGAGATTCATGGACGAGGTTCGTGGATATGTATAGAGGAGATTCATGGAGATTCATGGAGATTTATGGAGGAGGTTCATGGAGATTCATGGAGATTCATGGAGATTCGTACAGGAGATTCATGGAGAAGATTCATGGAGATTCATGGAGATTCATGGAGATTCATGGAGATTCACGGAGATTCATGGAGATTCGTGGAGGTTCATGGAGCAGATTCGTGGAGATTCATGGAGATTCATGGAGATTCATGGAGATTCATGGAGATTCATGGAGATTCATGGAGATTCATGCAGATTCATGGAGATTCACGGAGATTCATGGAGATTCGTGGAGGTTCATGGAGGAGATTCGTGGAGATTCATGGAGATTCATGGAGATTCATGGAGATTCGTGGCGATTCATGGAGGAGGTTCATGGAGATTCATGGAGATTCATGGAGATTCATACAGGAGATTCATGGTGGAGATTCATGGAGATTCATGGAGATTCGTGGAGATTCATGGAGATTCATGGAGATTCATGGAGATTCATTTAGATTTATGGAGGTTCATGGAGGAGATTCATGGAGATTCATGGAGATTCATGGAGGAGATTCATGGAGATTCATACAGGAGATTCATCGAGGAGATTCATGGAGATTCGTGGACATTCATGGAGATTCATGGAGATTCATGGAGATTCGTGGAGATTCATGGAAATTTTTGGAGGCTCATGGAGGAGATTAATGGAGATTCATGGAGATTCATGGAAATTCATGGAGATTCATGGAGGAGATTCATGGAGATTCATACAGGAGATTCATGGAGGAGGTTCATGGAGATTCATGGAGATTTATGGAGGTTCATTGAGGAGATTAATGGAGACTCATGGAGATTCATGGAGATTCATGGAGGAGATTCATGGAGATTCATACAGGAGATTCATCGAGGAGATTCATGGAGATTCGTGGACATTCATGGAGATTCATGGAAATTCATGGAGATTCGTGGAGATTCATGGAAATTTTTGGAGGCTCATGGAGGAGATTAATGGAGATTCATGGAGATTCATTGAGATTCATGCAGATTCATGGAGGAGATTCATTGAGATTCATGGAGATTCATGGAGGAGGTTCATGGATATTTATAGAGAAAATTCATGGAGATTCATGGAGATTCATGGAGGAGGTTCATGGAGATTCATGGAGATTCATGGAGATTCATGGAGATTCACGGAGATTCATGGAGATTCATGCAGATTCATGGAGGAGATTCATTGAGATTCATGGAGATTCATGGAGGAGGTTCATGGACATTTATAGAGAAAATTCATGGAGATTCATGGTGATTCATGGAGGAGGTTCATGGAGATTCATGGAGATTCATGGAGATTCATGGAGATTCACGGAGATTCATGGAGATTCATGGAGATTCATGGAGATTCATGGAGATTCGTGGAGATTCATGGAGGAGGTTCATGGAGATTCATGGAGATTCATGGAGATTCATACAGGAGATTCATGGAGGAGATTCATGGAGATTCATGGAGATTCGTGGAGATTCATGGAGATTCATGGAGATTCATGGAGATTTATGGAGGTTCATGGAGGAGATTCATGGAGATTCATGGAGATTCATGGAGATTTATGAAGGTTCATGGAGGAGGTTCATGGAGGAGATTCATGGAGATTCATGGAGGAGATTCATGGAGATTCGTACAGGAGATTCATGGAGATTCGTGGAGATTCATGGAGATTCATGGAGATTCATGCAGATTCATGGAGATTCATGGAGATTTATGGAGGTGCATGGAGGAGATTCATGGAGATTCATGGAGATTCATGGAGGAGATTCATGGAGATTCGTACAGGAGATTCATCGAGGAGATTCGTGGAGATTCATGGAGATTCATGGAGATTCATGGAGATTCATGGAGATTCATGGAGATTTATGGAGGTGCATGGAGGAGATTCATGGAGATTCATGGAGATTCATGGAGGAGATTCATGGAGATTCGTGGAGATTTATGGAGAATCATGGAAATTCATGGAGATTCATGGAGATTCGTGGAGATTCATACAGGAGATCCATGGAGATTCATGGAGATTCATGGAGGAGATTCATGGAGATTCATGGAGATTCGTGGAGATTCATACAGGAGATCCATGGAGATTCATGGAGATTCATGGAGATTCATGGCGATTCATGGAGATTCATGGAGATTCATGGAGATTTATGGAGATTCAATGAGGAGATTCATGGAGATTCATGGAGATTAATGGAAATTCATGGAAATTCACGGAGGTTCTTGGAGATTCATGGACGAGGTTCGTGGATATGTATAGAGGAGATTCATGGAGATTCGTGGAGGTTCATGGAGGAGATTCATGGAGATTCATGGAGATCCATGGAGGAGATTCATGGAGATGCATACAGGAGATTCATGGAGATTCATGGAGATTCATGGAGGAGGTTCATAGAGATTCATGGAGATTCATGGAGATTCATGGAGATTCATGGAGATTCATGGAGGAGATGCATGGAGATTTATGGAGATTCATTGAGGAGATTCATGGAGATTCATGGAGATTCATGGAGATTCATGGAGATTCGTGGAGATTCATGGAAATTTTTGGAGGCTCATGGAGGAGATTAATGGAGATTCATGGAGATTCATGGACATTTATGGAGATTCATGGAGGAGATTCATGGAGATTCATACAGGAAATTCATGGAGGAGGTTCATGGAGATTCATGGAGATTCGTACAGGAGATTCATGGAGATTCATGGAGATTCATGGAGATTCATGGAGATTCATGCAGATTCATGGAGATTCATGGAGGAGGTTCATGGAGATTCATGGAGATTCATGGAGCTTCATACAGGAGATTCATCGAGGAGATTCA
Source organism: Lasioglossum villosulum (assembly GCA_963971365.1). Taxonomy (NCBI): domain Eukaryota; kingdom Metazoa; phylum Arthropoda; class Insecta; order Hymenoptera; family Halictidae; genus Lasioglossum; species Lasioglossum villosulum. The sequence continues at coordinate 631,092 of CAXARU010000054.1, forward strand.
TGGAGATTCGTGGAGATTCATGGAGATTCATGGAGATTCATGGAGATTCATGGAGATTCATGGAGATTCATGGAGATTTATGGAGATTTATGGAGGTGCATGGAGGAGATTCATGGAGATTCATGGAGGAGATTCATGGAGATTCATCGAGGAGATTCATGGAGATTCGTGGAGATTCATGGAGATTCATGGAGATTCATGGAGATTCATGGAGGAGGTTCATGGCGATTCATGGAGATTCATGCAGATTCATGGAGATTCATGGAGATTCATGGAGATTCATGGAAATTCACGGAGATTCATGGAGATTCATGGACGAGGTACATGGATATGTATAGAGGAGATTCATGGAGATGCATGGAGATTTATGGAGGAGGTTCATGGAGATTCATGGAGATTCATGGAGATTCATGGAGATTCACGGAGATGCATGGAGATTCGTGGAGATTCATAGAGATTCATGGAGATTTATGAAGGTTCATGGAGGAGGTTCATGGAGGAGATTCATGGAGATTCATGGAGGAGATTCATGGAGATTCGTACAGGAGATTCATGGAGGAGATTCATGGAGATTCATGGAGATTCATGGAGGAGATTCTTGGAGATTCATACAGGAGATTCATCGAGGAGATTCATGGAGATTCGTGGAGATTCATGGAGATTCATGGAGATTCATGGAGATTTATGCAGGAGATTCATGGAGATTCATGGAGATTCATGGAGGAGATTCATGGAGATTCATGGAGATTCATGGAGATTCGTGGAGATTCATACAGGAGATCCATGGAGATTCATGGAGATTCATGGAGGAGATTCATGGAGATTCATGGAGATTCGTGGAGATTCATACAGGAGATCCATGGAGATTCATGGAGATTCATGGAGATTCGTACAGGAGATTCATGGAGAAGATTCATGGAGATTCATGGAGATTCATGGAGATTCATGGAGATTCATGGAGATTCATGGAGATTTATGGAGGTTCATGGTGGAGATTCATGGAGATTCATGGAGATTCATGGAGATTCATGGAAATTCATGGAGATTCATGGAGGAGATTCATGGAGATTCATACAGGAGATTCATGGAGGAGGTTCATGGAGGTTCATGGAGATTCATGCAGATTCATGGAGATTCATGGAGATTCATGGAGATTCATGGAAATTCACGGAGATTCATGGAGATTCATGGACGAGGTTCATGGATATGTATAGAGGAGATTCATGGAGATTCATGGAGATTCGTACAGGAGATTCATGGAGAAGATTCATGGAGATTCATGGAGATTCATGGAGATTCACGGAGATTCATGGAGATTCGTGGAGATTCATAGAGATTCATGGAGATTTATGAAGGTTCATGGAGGAGGTTCATGGAGGAGATTCATGGAGATTCATGGAGGAGATTCATGGAGATTCGTACAGGAGATTCATGGAGGAGATTCATGGAGATTCGTGGAGATTCATGGAGATTCATGGAGATTCATGGAGATTTATGGAGATTCATGGAGGAGATTCATGGAGATTTATGGAGATTCATTGAGGAGATTCATGGAAATTCACGGAGAATCTTGGAGATTCATGGACGAGGTTCGTGGATATGTATAGAGGAGATTCATGGAGATTCATGGAGATTTATGGAGGAGGTTCATGGAGATTCATGGAGATTCATGGAGATTCGTACAGGAGATTCATGGAGAAGATTCATGGAGATTCATGGAGATTCATGGAGATTCATGGAGATTCACGGAGATTCATGGAGATTCGTGGAGGTTCATGGAGCAGATTCGTGGAGATTCATGGAGATTCATGGAGATTCATGGAGGTTCATGGAGGAGATTCGTGGAGATTCATGGAGATTCATGGAGATTCATGGAGATTCGTGGCGATTCATGGAGGAGGTTCATGGAGATTCATGGAGATTCATGGAGATTCATACAGGAGATTCATGGTGGAGATTCATGGAGATTCATGGAGATTCGTGGAGATTCATGGAGATTCATGGAGATTCATGGAGATTCATTTAGATTTATGGAGGTTCATGGAGGAGATTCATGGAGATTCATGGAGATTCATGGAGGAGATTCATGGAGATTCATACAGGAGATTCATCGAGGAGATTCATGGAGATTCGTGGACATTCATGGAGATTCATGGAGATTCATGGAGATTCGTGGAGATTCATGGAAATTTTTGGAGGCTCATGGAGGAGATTAATGGAGATTCATGGAGATTCATGGAAATTCATGGAGATTCATGGAGGAGATTCATGGAGATTCATACAGGAGATTCATGGAGGAGGTTCATGGAGATTCATGGAGATTTATGGAGGTTCATTGAGGAGATTAATGGAGACTCATGGAGATTCATGGAGATTCATGGAGGAGATTCATGGAGATTCATACAGGAGATTCATCGAGGAGATTCATGGAGATTCGTGGACATTCATGGAGATTCATGGAGATTCATGGAGATTCGTGGAGATTCATGGAAATTTTTGGAGGCTCATGGAGAAGATTCATGGAGATTCATGGAGATTCATGGAGATTCATGGAGATTCACGGAGATTCATGGAGATTCATGCAGATTCATGGAGGAGATTCATTGAGATTCATGGAGATTCATGGAGGAGGTTCATGGACATTTATAGAGAAAATTCATGGAGATTCATGGTGATTCATGGAGGAGGTTCATGGAGATTCATGGAGATTCATGGAGATTCATGGAGATTCACGGAGATTCATGGAGATTCATGGAGATTCATGGAGATTCATGGAGATTCGTGGAGATTCATGGAGGAGGTTCATGGAGATTCATGGAGATTCATGGAGATTCATACAGGAGATTCATGGAGGAGATTCATGGAGATTCATGGAGATTCGTGGAGATTCATGGAGATTCATGGAGATTCATGGAGATTCATGGAGATTCATGGAGGAGATTCATGGAGATTCATACAGGAGATTCATCGAGGAGATTCATGGAGATTCGTGGACATTCATGGAGATTCATGGAGATTCATGGAGATTCGTGGAGATTCATGGAAATTTTTGGAGGCTCATGGAGGAGATTAATGGAGATTCATGGAGATTCATGGAAATTCATGGAGATTCATGGAGGAGATTCATGGAGATTCATACAGGAGATTCATGGATGAAGTTCATGGAGGTTCATGGAGATTCATGCAGATTCATGGAGATTCATGGAGATTCATGGAGATTCATGGAAATTCACGGAGATTAATGGAGATTCATGGACGAGGTTCATGGATATGTATAGAGGAGATTCATGGAGATGCATGGAGATTTATGGAGGAGGTTCATGGAGATTCATGGAGATTCATGGAGATTCACGGAGATTCATGGAGATTCGTGGAGATTCATAGAGATTCATGGAGATTTATGAAGGTTCATGGAGGAGGTTCATGGAGGAGATTCATGGAGATTCATGGAGGAGATTCATGGAGATTCGTACAGGAGATTCATGGAGATTCGTGGAGATTCATGGAGATTCATGGAGATTCATGCAGATTCATGGAGATTCATGGAGATTTATGGAGGTGCATGGAGGAGATTCATGGAGATTCATGGAGATTCATGGAGGAGATTCATGGAGATTCATACAGGAGATTCATCGAGGAGATTCGTGGAGATTCATGGAGATTCATGGAGATTCATGGAGATTCATGGAGATTCATGGAGATTTATGGAGGTGCATGGAGGAGATTCATGGAGATTCATGGAGATTCATGGAGGAGATTCATGGAGATTCGTGGAGATTCATGGAGATTCATGGAAATTCATGGAGATTCATGGAGATTCGTGGAGATTCATACAGGAGATCCATGGAGATTCATGGAGATTCATGGAGGAGATTCATGGAGATTCATGGAGATTCGTGGAGATTCATACAGGAGATCCATGGAGATTCATGGAGATTCATGGAGATTCATGGCGATTCATGGAGATTCATGGAGATTCATGGAGATTTATGGAGATTCAATGAGGAGATTCATGGAGATTCATGGAGATTAATGGAAATTCATGGAAATTCACGGAGGTTCTTGGAGATTCATGGACGAGGTTCGTGGATATGTATAGAGGAGATTCATGGAGATTCATGGAGATTTATGGAGGAGGTTCATGGAGATTCATGGAGATTCATGGAGATTCGTACAGGAGATTCATGGAGAAGATTCATGGAGATTCATGGAGATTCATGGAGATTCATGGAGATTCATGGAGATTCATGGAGATTTATGGAGGTTCATGGTGGAGATTCATGGAGATTCATGGAGATTCATGCAGGAGATTCATGGAGATTCATACAGGAGATTCATCGAGGAGATTCATGGAGATTCGTGGACATTCATGGAGATTCATGGAGATTCATGGAGATTCATGGAGGAGATTCATGGAGATTCATACAGGAGATTCATCGAGGAGATTCATGGAGATTCGTGGAGATTCATGGAGATTCATGGAGATTCATGGAGATTCATGGAAATTCATGGAGATTCATGGAGATTCATGGAGATTCATGGAGGAGATTCATGGAGATTCATACAGGAGATTCATCGAGGAGATTCATGGAGATTCGTGGAGATTCATGGAGGAGGTTCATGGAGATTCATGGAGATTCATGGAGATTCGTGGAGAATCATGGAGATTCATGGAGATTCGTGGAGAATCATGGAGATTCATGGAGATTCATGGAGATTCAAGGAGATTCATGGAGATTCATGGAGATTCATGGAGATTTATGGAGGTTCATGGAGGTTCATGGAGGAGATTCGTGGAGATTCATGGAGATTCATGGAGGAGATTCATGGAGATTCATACAGGAGATTCATCGAGGAGATTCATGGAGATTCGTGGACATTCATGGAGATTCATGGAGATTCATGGAGATTCATGGAAATTTTTGGAGGCTCATGGAGGAGATTAATGGAGATTCATGGAGATTCATGGATATTCATGGAGATTCATGGAGGAGATTCATGGAGATTCATACAGGAGATTCATGGAGGAGGTTCATGGAGATTCATGGAGATTTATGGAGGTTCATTGAGGAGATTAATGGAGACTCATGGAGATTCATGGAGGAGATTCATGGAGATTCATGGAGATTCATGGAGATTCATGGAGGAGATTCATGGAGATTCATACAGGAGATTCATCGAGGAGATTCATGGAGATTCGTGGACATTCATGGAGATTCATGGAGATTCATGGAGATTCGTGGAGATTCATGGAAATTTTTGGAGGCTCATGGAGGAGATTAATGGAGATTCATGGAGATTCATGGAGATTCATGCAGATTCATGGAGGAGATTCATTGAGATTCATGGAGATTCATGGAGGAGGTTCATGGATATTTATAGAGAAAATTCATGGAGATTCATGGAGATTCATGGAGGAAGTTCATGGAGATTCATGGAGATTCATGGAGATTCATGGAGATTCACGGAGATTCATGGAGATTCGTGGAGGTTCATGGAGCAGATTCGTGGAGATTCATGGAGATTCATGGAGATTCATGGAGATTCATGGAGATTCATGGAGATTCATGGAGATTCATGCAGATTCATGGAGATTCACGGAGATTCATGGAGATTCGTGGAGGTTCATGGAGGAGATTCGTGGAGATTCATGGAGATTCATGGAGATTCATGGAGATTCGTGGAGATTCATGGAGGAGGTTCATGGAGATTCATGGAGATTCATGGAGATTCATACAGGAGATTCATGGTGGAGATTCATGGAGGTTCATGGAGATTCGTGGAGATTCATGGAGATTCATGGAGATTCATTTAGATTTATGGAGGTTCATGGAGGAGATTCATGGAGATTCATGGAGATTCATGGAGGAGATTCATGGAGATTCATACAGGAGATTCATCGAGGAGATTCATGGAGATTCGTGGACATTCATGGAGATTCATGGAGATTCATGGAGATTCGTGGAGATTCATGGAAATTTTTGGAGGCTCATGGAGGAGATTAATGGAGATTCATGGAGATTCATGGAGGAGATTCATGGAGATTCATACAGGAGATTCATCGAGGAGATTCATGGAGATTCGTGGACATTCATGGAGATTCATGGAGATTCATGGAGATTCGTGGAGATTCATGGAAATTTTTGGAGGCTCATGGAGGAGATTAATGGAGATTCATGGAGATTCATGGAGATTCATGCAGATTCATGGAGGAGATTCATGGAGATTCATGGAGATTCATGGAGGAGGTTCATGGAGATTCATGGAGATTCATGGAGATTCATGGAGGAGGTTCATGGAGATTCATGGAGATTCATGGAGATTCATGGAGATTCACGGAGATTCATGGAGATTCGTGGAGGTTCATGGAGGAGATTCGTGGAGATTCATGGAGATTCATGGAGATTCATGGAGATTCATGGAGATTCATGGAGATTCATGGAGATTCATGCAGATTCATGGAGGAGATTCATTGAGATTCATGGAGATTCATGGAGGAGGTTCATGGACATTTATAGAGAAAATTCATGGAGATTCATGGTGATTCATGGAGGAGGTTCATGGAGATTCATGGAGATTCATGGAGATTCATGGAGATTCACGGAGATTCATGGAGATTCGTGGAGGTTCATGGAGGAGATTCGTGGAGATTCATGGAGATTCATGGAGATTCATGGAGATTCGTGGAGATTCATGGAGGAGGTTCATGGAGATTCATGGAGATTCATGGAGATTCATGGAGGAGATTCATGGAGATTCATGGAGATTCGTGGAGATTCATGGAGATTCATGGAGATTCATGGAGATTCATGGAGATTCATGGAGATTCATGGAGATTTATGGAGGTTCATGGAGGAGATTCATGGAGATTCATGGAGATTCATGGAGGAGATTCATGGAGATTCATACAGGAGATTCATCGAGGAGATTCATGGAGATTCGTGGACATTCATGGAGATTCATGGAGATTCATGGAGATTCGTGGAGATTCATGGAGATTCATGGAAATTCACGGAGATTCATGGAGATTCATGGACGAGGTTCATGGATATGTATAGAGGAGATTCATGGAGATGCATGGAGATTTATGGAGGAGGTTCATGGAGATTCATGGAGATTCACGGAGATTCATGGAGATTCGTGGAGATTCATAGAGATTCATGGAGATTTATGAAGGTTCATGGAGGAGGTTCATGGAGGAGATTCATGGAGATTCATGGAGGAGATTCATGGAGATTCGTACAGGAGATTCATGGAGGAGATTCATGGAGATTCGTGGAGATTCATGGAGATTCATGGAGATTCATGCAGATTCATGGAGATTCATGGAGATTTATGGAGGTGCATGGAGGAGATTCATGGAGATTCATGGAGATTCATGGAGGAGATTCATGGAGATTCATACAGGAGATTCATCGAGGAGATTCGTGGAGATTCATGGAGATTCATGGAGATTCATGGAGATTCATGGAGATTCATTTAGATTTATGGAGGTTCATGGAGGAGATTCATGGAGATTCATGGAGATTCATGGAGGAGATTCATGGAGATTCATACAGGAGATTCATCGAGGAGATTCATGGAGATTCGTGGACATTCATGGAGATTCATGGAGATTCATGGAGATTCGTGGTGATTCATGGAAATTTTTGGAGGCTCATGGAGGAGATTAATGGAGATTCATGGAGATTCATGGAAATTCATGGAGATTCATGGAGGAGATTCATGGAGATTCATACAGGAGATTCATGGAGGAGGTTCATGGAGATTCATGGAGATTTATGGAGGTTCATTGAGGAGATTAATGGAGACTCATGGAGATTCATGGAGGAGATTCATGGAGATTCATGGAGATTCATGGAGATTCATGGAGGAGATTCATGGAGATTCATACAGGAGATTCATCGAGGAGATTCATGGAGATTCGTGGACATTCATGGAGATTCATGGAGATTCATGGAGATTCGTGGAGATTCATGGAAATTTTTGGAGGCTCATGGAGGAGATTAATGGAGATTCATGGAGATTCATGGAGATTCATGCAGATTCATGGAGGAGATTCATTGAGATTCATGGAGATTCATGGAGGAGGTTCATGGATATTTATAGAGAAAATTCATGGAGATTCATGGAGATTCATGGAGGAGGTTCATGGAGATTCATGGAGATTCATGGAGATTCATGGAGATTCACGGAGATTCATGGAGATTCGTGGAGGTTCATGGAGGAGATTCGTGGAGATTCATGGAGATTCATGGAGATTCATGGAGATTCGTGGAGATTCATGGAGGAGGTTCATGGAGATTCATGGAGATTCATGGAGATTCATACAGGAGATTCATGGAGGAGATTCATGGAGATTCATGGAGATTCGTGGAGATTCATGGAGATTCATGGAGATTCATGGAGATTCATGGAGATTCATGGAGATTCATGGAGATTTATGGAGGTTCATGGAGGAGATTCATGGAGATTCATGGAGATTCATGGAGGAGATTCATGGAGATTCATACAGGAGATTCATCGAGGAGATTCATGGAGATTCGTGGACATTCATGGAGATTCATGGAGATTCATGGAGATTCGTGGAGATTCATGGAGATTCATGGAAATTCACGGAGATTCATGGAGATTCATGGACGAGGTTCATGGATATGTATAGAGGAGATTCATGGAGATGCATGGAGATTTATGGAGGAGGTTCATGGAGATTCATGGAGATTCATGGAGATTCATGGAGATTCACGGAGATTCATGGAGATTCGAGGAGATTCATAGAGATTCATGGAGATTTATGAAGGTTCATGGAGGAGGTTCATGGAGGAGATTCATGGAGATTCATGGAGGAGATTCATGGAGATTCGTACAGGAGATTCATGGAGGAGATTCATGGAGATTCGTGGAGATTCATGGAGATTCATGGAGATTCATGCAGATTCATGGAGATTCATGGAGATTTATGGAGGTGCATGGAGGAGATTCATGGAGATTCATGGAGATTCATGGAGGAGATTCATGGAGATTCATACAGGAGATTCATCGAGGAGATTCGTGGAGATTCATGGAGATTCATGGAGATTCATGGAGATTCATGGAGATTTATGGAGGTGCATGGAGGAAATTCATGGAGATTCATGGAGATTCATGGAGGAGATTCATGGAGATTCGTGGAGATTCATGGAGATTCATGGAGATTCATGGAGATTCATGGAGATTTATGCAGGAGATTCATGGAGATTCATGGAGATTCATGGAGGAGATTCATGGAAATTCATGGAGATTCATGGAGATTCGTGGAGATTCATACAGGAGATCCAAGGAGATTCATGGAGATTCGTGGACATTCATGGAGATTCATGGAGATTCATGGAGATTCGTGGAGATTCATGGAGGAGGTTCATGGAGATTCATGGAGATTCATGGAGGAGGTTCATGGAGGTTCATGGAGATTCATGGAGATTCATACAGGAGATTCATGGAGGAGATTCATGGAGATTTATGGAGATTCATTGGGAGATTCATGGAGATTCATGGAGATTAATGGACGATGTTCGTGGATATGTATAGAGGAGATTCATGGACATTCGTGGAGATTTATGGAGGAGGTTCATGGAGATTAATGGAGATTCATGGAGATTCATGGAGATTCATGCAGATTCATGGAGGAGATTCATTGAGATTCATGGAGATTCATGGAGGAGGTTCATGGATATTTATAGAGAAAATTCATGGAGATTCATGGAGATTCGTGGAGATTCATACAGGAGATCCATGGAGATTCATGGAGGAGATTCATGGAGATTCATGGAGATTCATGGAGATTCGTGGAGATACATACAGGAGATCCATGGAGATTCATGGAGATTCGTGGAGATTCACTGAGATTCATGGCGATTCATGGAGATTCATGGAGCTTCATACAGGAGATTCATGGAGGAGATTCATGGAGATTCGTGGAGATTCATGGAGATTCATGGAGATTCATGGAGATTCATGGAGATTCATGGAGATTCATGGAGATTCATGGAGATTTATGGAGGTGCATGGAGGAGATTCATGGAGATTCATACAGGAGATTCATCGAGGAGTTCATGGAGATTCGTGGAGATTCATGGAGATTCATGGAGATTCATGGAGATTCATGGAGATTCATGGAGATTCATGGAGATTTATGCAGGAGATTCATGGAGATTCATGGAGATTCATGGAGGAGATTCATGGAGATTCATGGAGATTCATGGAGATTCGTGGAGATTCATACAGGAGATCCATGGAGATTCATGGAGATTCATGGAGGAGATTCATGGAGATTCATTGAGGAGATTCATGGAGATGCATACAGGAGATTCATGGAGATTCATGGAGATTCATACAGGAGATTCATGGAGATTAATGGAAATTCATGGAGATTCACGGAGATTCATGGAGATTCATGGACAAGGTTCATTGATAGGGTTAGACTAGATTGATGGAGATTCATGGAGATTTATGGAGGAGGTTCATGGAGATTCATGGATATTCATGGAGATTCAAGGAGATTCACGGAGATTCATGGAGATTCACGGAGATTCATGGAGATTCGTGGAGATTCATAGAGATTTATGGAGATTCGTACAGGAGATTCATGGAGAAGATTCATGGAGATTCATGGAGATTCATGGAGATTCGTACAGGAGATTCATGGAGAAGATTCATGGAGATTCATGGAGATTCATGGACATTTATGGAGGTGCATGGAGGAGATTCATGGAGATTCATGGGGATTCATGGAGGAGATTCATGGAGATTCATACAGGAGATTCATCGAGGAGATTCATGGAGATTCATGGAGATTCATGGAGATTCGTGGAGATTCATACAGGAGATCCATGGAGATTCATGGAGATTCATGGAGATTCATGGCGATTCATGGAGATTCATGGAGATTCATGGAGGAGATTCATGGAGATTTATGGAGATTCATGGAGCTTCATACAGGAGATTCATGGAGGAGATTCATGGAGATTCGTGGAGATTCATGGAGATTCATGGACGAGGTTCATGGATATGTATAGAGGAGATTCATGGAGATTCATGGAGATTTATGGAGGAGGTTCATGGAGATTCATGGAGATTCATGGAGATTCATGGAGATTCACGGAGATTCACGGAGATTCGTGGAGATTCATGGAGGAGATTTATGCAGATTCATGGAGATTCATGTAGGAGGTTCATGGAGATTCATGGAGATTCATGGAGATTCATACAGGAGATTCATGGAGATTCGTGGAGATTCATGGAGATTCATGGAGATTCATACAGGAGATTCATCGAGGAGATTCATGGAGATTCGTGGACATTCATGGAGATTCATGGAGATTCATGGAGATTCGTGGAGATTCATGGAGATTCATGGACATTCATGGAGATTCATGGAGATTTATGGAGGTTCATGGAGGAGATTCATGGAGATTCATGGAGATTTATGGAGGTGCATGGAGGAAATTCATGGAGATTCATGGAGATTCATGGAGGAGATTCATGGAGATTCGTGGAGATTCATGGAGATTCATGGAGATTCATGGAGATTCATGGAGATTTATGCAGGAGATTCATGGAGATTCATGGAGATTCATGGAGGAGATTCATGGAAATTCATGGAGATTCATGGAGATTCGTGGAGATTCATACAGGAGATCCAAGGAGATTCGTGGAGATTCGTGGACATTCATGGAGATTCATGGAGATTCATGGAGATTCGTGGAGATTCATGGAGGAGGTTCATGGAGATTCATGGAGATTCATGGAGGAGGTTCATGGAGGTTCATGGAGATTCATGGAGATTCATACAGGAGATTCATGGAGGAGATTCATGGAGATTTATGGAGATTCATTGGGAGATTCATGGAGATTCATGGAGATTAATGGACGATGTTCGTGGATATGTATAGAGGAGATTCATGGACATTCGTGGAGATTTATGGAGGAGGTTCATGGAGATTAATGGAGATTCATGGAGATTCATGGAGATTCATGCAGATTCATGGAGGAGATTCATTGAGATTCATGGAGATTCATGGAGGAGGTTCATGGATATTTATAGAGAAAATTCATGGAGATTCATGGAGATTCGTGGAGATTCATACAGGAGATCCATGGAGATTCATGGAGGAGATTCATGGAGATTCATGGAGATTCATGGAGATTCGTGAAGATACATACAGGAGATCCATGGAGATTCATGGAGATTCGTGGAGATTCACTGAGATTCATGGCGATTCATGGAGATTCATGGAGCTTCATACAGGAGATTCATGGAGGAGATTCATGGAGATTCGTGGAGATTCATGGAGATTCATGGAGATTCATGGAGATTCATGGAGATTCATGGAGATTCATGGAGATTCATGGAGATTTATGGAGGTGCATGGAGGAGATTCATGGAGATTCATACAGGAGATTCATCGAGGAGTTCATGGAGATTCGTGGAGATTCATGGAGATTCATGGAGATTCATGGAGATTCATGGAGATTCATGGAGATTCATGGAGATTTATGCAGGAGATTCATGGAGATTCATGGAGATTCATGGAGGAGATTCATGGAGATTCATGGAGATTCATGGAGATTCGTGGAGATTCATACAGGAGATCCATGGAGATTCATGGAGATTCATGGAGGAGATTCATGGAGATTCATTGAGGAGATTCATGGAGATGCATACAGGAGATTCATGGAGATTCATGGAGATTCATACAGGAGATTCATGGAGATTAATGGAAATTCATGGAGATTCACGGAGATTCATGGAGATTCATGGACAAGGTTCATTGATAGGGTTAGACTAGATTGATGGAGATTCATGGAGATTTATGGAGGAGGTTCATTGGAGATTCATGGATATTCATGGAGATTCAAGGAGATTCACGGAGATTCATGGAGATTCACGGAGATTCATGGAGATTCGTGGAGATTCATAGAGATTTATGGAGATTCGTACAGGAGATTCATGGAGAAGATTCATGGAGATTCATGGAGATTCATGGAGATTCGTACAGGAGATTCATGGAGAAGATTCATGGAGATTCATGGAGATTCATGGACATTTATGGAGGTGCATGGAGGAGATTCATGGAGATTCATGGGGATTCATGGAGGAGATTCATGGAGATTCATACAGGAGATTCATCGAGGAGATTCATGGAGATTCATGGAGATTCATGGAGATTCGTGGAGATTCATACAGGAGATCCATGGAGATTCATGGAGATTCATGGAGATTCATGGCGATTCATGGAGATTCATGGAGATTCATGGAGGAGATTCATGGAGATTTATGGAGATTCATGGAGCTTCATACAGGAGATTCATGGAGGAGATTCATGGAGATTCGTGGAGATTCATGGAGATTCATGGACGAGGTTCATGGATATGTATAGAGGAGATTCATGGAGATTCATGGAGATTTATGGAGGAGGTTCATGGAGATTCATGGAGATTCATGGAGATTCATGGAGATTCACGGAGATTGAGATTCATGGAGGAGATTCATGCAGATTCATGGAGATTCATGTAGGAGGTTCATGGAGATTCATGGAGATTCATGGAGATTCATACAGGAGATTCATGGAGATTCGTGGAGATTCATGGAGATTCATGGAGATTCATACAGGAGATTCATCGAGGAGATTCATGGAGATTCGTGGACATTCATGGAGATTCATGGAGATTCATGGAGATTCGTGGAGATTCATGGAGATTCATGGACATTCATGGAGATTCATGGAGATTTATGGAGGTTCATGGAGGAGATTCATGGAGATTCGTGGAGATTCATGGAGATTCATGGAGATTCATGGAGATTCGTGGAGATTCATGGAGGAGATTCATGGAGATTCATGGAGATTCATGGAGATTCGTGGAGATTCATACAGGAGATCCTTGGAGATTCATGGAGATTCATGGAGATTCATGGAGATTCATGGAGATTCATGGAGATTCATGGAGATTCATGGAGATTTATGCAGGAGATTCATGGAGATTCATGGAGATTCATGGAGGAGATTCATGGAGATTCATGGAGATTCATGGAGATTCGTGGAGATTCATACAGGAGATCCATGGAGATTCATGGAGATTCATGGGGGAGATTCATGGAGATTCATGGAGATTCGTGGAGATTCATACAGGAGATCCATGGAGATTCATGGCGATTCATGGAGATTCATGGCGATTCATGGAGATTCATGGAGATTCATGGAGGAGATTCATGGAGATTTATGGAGATTCATGGAGCTTCATACAGGAGATTCATGGAGGAGATTCATGGAGATTCGTGGAGATTCATGGAGATTCATGGACGAGGTTCATGGATATGTATAGAGGAGATTCATGGAGATTCATGGAGATTTATGGAGGAGGTTCATGGAGATTCATGGAGATTCATGGAGATTCATGGAGATTCACGGAGATTCACGGAGATTCGTGGAGATTCATGGAGATTCATGGAGATTTATGGAGGTTCATGGATGAGTTTCATGGAGATTCATGGAGGAGATTCATGCAGATTCATGGAGATTCATGTAGGAGGTTCATGGAGATTCATGGAGATTCACGGAGATTCATACAGGAGATTCATGGAGATTCGTGGAGATTCATGGAGATTCATGGAGATTCATACAGGAGATTCATGGAGGTTCATGGAGATTCATGGAGATTCATACAGGAGATTCATGGAGGAGGTTCATGGAGATTCATGGAGATTTATGGAGGTTCATTGAGGAGATTAATGGAGACTCATACATGAGATTCATGGAGGAGATTCATGGAGATTCGTGGAGATTCATGGAGATTCATGGAGATTCATGCAGATTCATGGAGATTCATGGAGGAGGTTCATGGAGATTCATGGAGATTCATGGAGATTCATACAGGAGATTCATGGAGGAGATTCATGGAGATTCATGGAGATTCATGCAGATTCATGGAGATTTATGGAGGTTCATGGAGGAGATTCATGGCGATTCATGGAGGAGATTCATGGAGATTCATACAGGAGATTAATCGAGGAGATTCATGGAGATTCGTGGACATTCATGGAGATTCATGGAGATTCATGGAGATTCGTGGAGATTCATACAGGAGATTCATACAGGAGATTCATGGAGATTCTTGGAGATTCATGGAGGAGATTCATGGAGATTCATGGAGATTCATGGAAATTCATGGAGATTTATGGAGGTTCATGGAGGAGATTCATGGAGATTCATGGAGATTCATAGAGGAGATTCATGGAGATTCATACAGGAGATTCATCGAGGAGATTCATGGAGATTCGTGGACATTCATGGAGATTCATGGAGATTCATGGAGATTCATGGAGATTCATTGAGATTGATGGAGGAGATTCATGGAGATTCATGGAGATTCATGGAGATTCATGGAGATTCATACAGGAGATTCATGGAGATTCGTGGATATTCATGGAGATTCATGGACATTCGTGGAGATTTATGGAGGAGGTTCATGGAGATTAATGGAGATTCATGGAGATTCATGGAGATTCATGCAGATTCATGGAGGAGATTCATTGAGATTCATGGAGATTCATGGAGGAGGTTCATGGATATTTATAGAGAAAATTCATGGAGATTCATGGAGATTCGTGGAGATTCATACAGGAGATCCATGGAGATTCATGGAGGAGATTCATGGAGATTCATGGAGATTCATGGAGATTCGTGGAGATTCATACAGGAGATCCATGGAGATTCATGGAGATTCATGGAGATTCACTGAGATTCATGGCGATTCATGGAGATTCATGGAGCTTCATACAGGAGATTCATGGAGGAGATTCATGGAGATTCGTGGAGATTCATGGAGATTCATGGAGATTCATGGAGATTCATGGAGATTCATGGAGATTTATGGAGGTGCATGGAGGAGATTCATGGAGATTCATACAGGAGATTCATCGAGGAGTTCATGGAGATTCGTGGAGATTCATGGAGATTCATGGAGATTCATGGAGATTCATGGAGATTCATGGAGATTCATGGAGATTCATGGAGATTTATGCAGGAGATTCATGGAGATTCATGGAGATTCATGGAGGAGATTCATGGAGATTCATGGAGATTCATGGAGATTCGTGGAGATTCATACAGGAGATCCATGGAGATTCATGGAGATTCATGGAGGAGATTCATGGAGATTCATTGAGGAGATTCATGGAGATGCATACAGGAGATTCATGGAGATTCATGGAGATTCATACAGGAGATTCATGGAGATTAATGGAAATTCATGGAGATTCACGGAGATTCATGGAGATTCATGGACAAGGTTCATTGATAGGGTTAGACTAGATTGATGGAGATTCATGGAGATTTATGGAGGAGGTTCATGGAGGAGATTAATGGAGATTCATGGAGATTCATGGAGATTCATGCAGATTCATGGAGGAGATTCATTGAGATTCATGGAGATTCATGGAGGAGGT
Organism: Lasioglossum villosulum; assembly: GCA_963971365.1. Taxonomy (NCBI): domain Eukaryota; kingdom Metazoa; phylum Arthropoda; class Insecta; order Hymenoptera; family Halictidae; genus Lasioglossum; species Lasioglossum villosulum. The sequence continues at coordinate 647,575 of CAXARU010000054.1, forward strand.
TCATGGATATTTATAGAGAAAATTCATGGAGATTCATGGACAAGGTTCATTGATAGGGTTAGACTAGATTGATGGAGATTCATGGAGATTTATGGAGGAGGTTCATGGAGATTCATGGATATTCATGGAGATTCAAGGAGATTCACGGAGATTCATGGAGATTCGTGGAGGTTCATGGAGGAGATTCATGGAGATTCATGGAGATTCATGGAGATTAATGGAAATTCATGGAGATTCACGGAGATTCATGGAGATTCATGGACAAGGTTCATTGATAGGGTTAGACTAGATTGATGGAGATTCATGGAGATTTATGGAGGAGGTTCATGGAGATTCATGGAGATTCATGGAGATTCACGGAGATTCATGGAGATTCGTGGAGATTCATAGAGATTTATGAAGATTCGTACAGGAGATTCATTTAGAAGATTCATGGAGATTCATGGAGATTCATGGAGATTCGTACAGGAGATTCATGGAGAAGATTCATGGAGATTCATGGAGATTCATGGAGATTCATGGAGATTCATGGAGATTCATGGAGATTCATGGAGATTTATGGAGGTTCATGGTGGAGATTCATGGAGATTCATGGAGGAGATTCATGGAGATTCATACAGGAGATTCATGGAGGAGGTTCATGGAGATTCATGGAGATTCATGGAGGAGGTTCATGGAGATTCATGGAGATTCATGGAGATTCATGGATATTCATGGAGATTCATGGAGCTTCATGGAGGAGATTCATGGAGATTTATGGAGATTCATGGAGGAGATTCATGGAGATTCATGGAGATTCATGGAGATTCATGGAGATTCATGGAGATTTATGGAGGTTCATGGAGGAGATTCATGGAGATACATGGAAATTCATGGAGATTCATGGAGGAGATTCATGGAGATTCATACAGGAGATTCATGGAGGAGGTTCATGGAGGTTCATGGAGATTCGTGGAGATTCATACAGGAGATTCATGGAGGAGATTCATCGAGGAGATTCATGGAGATTCGTGGACATTCATGGAGATTCATGGAGATTCATGGAGATTCATGGAGATTCATGAAGATTCGTGGAGATTCATACAGGAGATCCATGGAGATTCATGGAGATTCATGGAGGAGGTTCATGGAGATTCATGGAGATTCATGGAGATTCATGGATATTCATGGAGATTCATGGAGCTTCATGGAGGAGATTCATGGAGATTTATGGAGATTCATGGAGGAGATTCATGGAGATTCATGGAGATTAATGGAAATTCATGGAGATTCACGGAGATTCATGGAGATTCATGGACGAGGTTCATGGATATGTATAGAGGAGATTCATGGATATTCATGGAGATTCATGGAGCTTCATGGAGGAGATTCATGGAGATTTATGGAGATTCATGGAGGAGATTCATGGAGATTCATGGAGATTAATGGAAATTCATGGAGATTCACGGAGATTCATGGAGATTCATGGACGAGGTTCATGGATATGTATAGAGGAGATTCATGGAGATTCATGGAGATTTATGGAGGTTCATGGAGGAGATTCATGGAGATTCATGGAGATTCATACAGGAGATTCATGGAGGAGATTCATGGAGATTCGTGGAGATTCATGGAGATTCATGGAGATTCATGGAGATTCATGGAGATTCATGGAGATTCATGGAGATTCATGGAGATTTATGCAGGAGATTCATGGAGATTCATGGAGATTCATGGAGGAGATTCATGGAGATTCATGGAGATTCATGGAGATTCGTGGAGATTCATACAGGAGATCCATGGAGATTCATGGAGATTCATGGAGGAGATTCATGGAGATTCATTGAGGAGATTCATGGAGATGCATACAGGAGATTCATGGAGATTCATGGAGATTCATACAGGAGATTCATGGAGATTAATGGAAATTCATGGAGATTCACGGAGATTCATGGAGATTCATGGACAAGGTTCATTGATAGGGTTAGACTAGATTGATGGAGATTCATGGAGATTTATGGAGGAGGTTCATGGAGGAGATTAATGGAGATTCATGGAGATTCATGGAGATTCATGCAGATTCATGGAGGAGATTCATTGAGATTCATGGAGATTCATGGAGGAGGTTCATGGATATTTATAGAGAAAATTCATGGAGATTCATGGACAAGGTTCATTGATAGGGTTAGACTAGATTGATGGAGATTCATGGAGATTTATGGAGGAGGTTCATGGAGATTCATGGATATTCATGGAGATTCAAGGAGATTCACGGAGATTCATGGAGATTCGTGGAGGTTCATGGAGGAGATTCATGGAGATTCATGGAGATTCATGGAGATTAATGGAAATTCATGGAGATTCGTGGAGATTCATACAGGAGATCCATGGAGATTCATGGAGATTCATGGAGGAGATTCATGGAGATTCATTGAGGAGATTCATGGAGATGCATACAGGAGATTCATGGAGATTCATGGAGATTCATACAGGAGATTCATGGAGATTAATGGAAATTCATGGAGATTCACGGAGATTCATGGAGATTCATGGACAAGGTTCATTGATAGGGTTAGACTAGATTGATGGAGATTCATGGAGATTTATGGAGGAGGTTCATGGAGGAGATTAATGGAGATTCATGGAGATTCATGGAGATTCATGCAGATTCATGGAGGAGATTCATTGAGATTCATGGAGATTCATGGAGGAGGTTCATGGATATTTATAGAGAAAATTCATGGAGATTCATGGACAAGGTTCATTGATAGGGTTAGACTAGATTGATGGAGATTCATGGAGATTTATGGAGGAGGTTCATGGAGATTCATGGATATTCATGGAGATTCAAGGAGATTCACGGAGATTCATGGAGATTCGTGGAGGTTCATGGAGGAGATTCATGGAGATTCATGGAGATTCATGGAGATTAATGGAAATTCATGGAGATTCACGGAGATTCATGGAGATTCATGGACAAGGTTCATTGATAGGGTTAGACTAGATTGATGGAGATTCATGGAGATTTATGGAGGAGGTTCATGGAGATTCATGGAGATTCATGGAGATTCACGGAGATTCATGGAGATTCGTGGAGATTCATAGAGATTTATGAAGATTCGTACAGGAGATTCATTTAGAAGATTCATGGAGATTCATGGAGATTCATGGAGATTCGTACAGGAGATTCATGGAGAAGATTCATGGAGATTCATGGAGATTCATGGAGATTCATGGAGATTCATGGAGATTCATGGAGATTCATGGAGATTTATGGAGGTTCATGGTGGAGATTCATGGAGATTCATGGAGGAGATTCATGGAGATTCATACAGGAGATTCATGGAGGAGGTTCATGGAGATTCATGGAGATTCATGGAGGAGGTTCATGGAGATTCATGGAGATTCATGGAGATTCATGGATATTCATGGAGATTCATGGAGCTTCATGGAGGAGATTCATGGAGATTTATGGAGATTCATGGAGGAGATTCATGGAGATTCATGGAGATTCATGGAGATTCATGGAGATTCATGGAGATTTATGGAGGTTCATGGAGGAGATTCATGGAGATACATGGAAATTCATGGAGATTCATGGAGGAGATTCATGGAGATTCATACAGGAGATTCATGGAGGAGGTTCATGGAGGTTCATGGAGATTCGTGGAGATTCATACAGGAGATTCATGGAGGAGATTCATCGAGGAGATTCATGGAGATTCGTGGACATTCATGGAGATTCATGGAGATTCATGGAGATTCATGGAGATTCATGAAGATTCGTGGAGATTCATACAGGAGATCCATGGAGATTCATGGAGATTCATGGAGGAGGTTCATGGAGATTCATGGAGATTCATGGAGATTCATGGATATTCATGGAGATTCATGGAGCTTCATGGAGGAGATTCATGGAGATTTATGGAGATTCATGGAGGAGATTCATGGAGATTCATGGAGATTAATGGAAATTCATGGAGATTCACGGAGATTCATGGAGATTCATGGACGAGGTTCATGGATATGTATAGAGGAGATTCATGGATATTCATGGAGATTCATGGAGCTTCATGGAGGAGATTCATGGAGATTTATGGAGATTCATGGAGGAGATTCATGGAGATTCATGGAGATTAATGGAAATTCATGGAGATTCACGGAGATTCATGGAGATTCATGGACGAGGTTCATGGATATGTATAGAGGAGATTCATGGAGATTCATGGAGATTTATGGAGGTTCATGGAGGAGATTCATGGAGATTCATGGAGATTCATACAGGAGATTCATGGAGGAGATTCATGGAGATTCGTGGAGATTCATGGAGATTCATGGAGATTCATGGAGATTCATGGAGATTCATGGAGATTCATGGAGATTCATGGAGATTTATGCAGGAGATTCATGGAGATTCATGGAGATTCATGGAGGAGATTCATGGAGATTCATGGAGATTCATGGAGATTCGTGGAGATTCATACAGGAGATCCATGGAGATTCATGGAGATTCATGGAGGAGATTCATGGAGATTCATTGAGGAGATTCATGGAGATGCATACAGGAGATTCATGGAGATTCATGGAGATTCATACAGGAGATTCATGGAGATTAATGGAAATTCATGGAGATTCACGGAGATTCATGGAGATTCATGGACAAGGTTCATTGATAGGGTTAGACTAGATTGATGGAGATTCATGGAGATTTATGGAGGAGGTTCATGGAGGAGATTAATGGAGATTCATGGAGATTCATGGAGATTCATGCAGATTCATGGAGGAGATTCATTGAGATTCATGGAGATTCATGGAGGAGGTTCATGGATATTTATAGAGAAAATTCATGGAGATTCATGGACAAGGTTCATTGATAGGGTTAGACTAGATTGATGGAGATTCATGGAGATTTATGGAGGAGGTTCATGGAGATTCATGGATATTCATGGAGATTCAAGGAGATTCACGGAGATTCATGGAGATTCGTGGAGGTTCATGGAGGAGATTCATGGAGATTCATGGAGATTCATGGAGATTAATGGAAATTCATGGAGATTCACGGAGATTCATGGAGATTCATGGACAAGGTTCATTGATAGGGTTAGACTAGATTGATGGAGATTCATGGAGATTTATGGAGGAGGTTCATGGAGATTCATGGAGATTCATGGAGATTCACGGAGATTCATGGAGATTCGTGGAGATTCATAGAGATTTATGAAGATTCGTACAGGAGATTCATTTAGAAGATTCATGGAGATTCATGGAGATTCATGGAGATTCGTACAGGAGATTCATGGAGAAGATTCATGGAGATTCATGGAGATTCATGGAGATTCATGGAGATTCATGGAGATTCATGGAGATTCATGGAGATTTATGGAGGTTCATGGTGGAGATTCATGGAGATTCATGGAGGAGATTCATGGAGATTCATACAGGAGATTCATGGAGGAGGTTCATGGAGATTCATGGAGATTCATGGAGGAGGTTCATGGAGATTCATGGAGATTCATGGAGATTCATGGATATTCATGGAGATTCATGGAGCTTCATGGAGGAGATTCATGGAGATTTATGGAGATTCATGGAGGAGATTCATGGAGATTCATGGAGATTCATGGAGATTCATGGAGATTCATGGAGATTTATGGAGGTTCATGGAGGAGATTCATGGAGATACATGGAAATTCATGGAGATTCATGGAGGAGATTCATGGAGATTCATACAGGAGATTCATGGAGGAGGTTCATGGAGGTTCATGGAGATTCGTGGAGATTCATACAGGAGATTCATGGAGGAGATTCATCGAGGAGATTCATGGAGATTCGTGGACATTCATGGAGATTCATGGAGATTCATGGAGATTCATGGAGATTCATGAAGATTCGTGGAGATTCATACAGGAGATCCATGGAGATTCATGGAGATTCATGGAGGAGGTTCATGGAGATTCATGGAGATTCATGGAGATTCATGGATATTCATGGAGATTCATGGAGCTTCATGGAGGAGATTCATGGAGATTTATGGAGATTCATGGAGGAGATTCATGGAGATTCATGGAGATTAATGGAAATTCATGGAGATTCACGGAGATTCATGGAGATTCATGGACGAGGTTCATGGATATGTATAGAGGAGATTCATGGATATTCATGGAGATTCATGGAGCTTCATGGAGGAGATTCATGGAGATTTATGGAGATTCATGGAGGAGATTCATGGAGATTCATGGAGATTAATGGAAATTCATGGAGATTCACGGAGATTCATGGAGATTCATGGACGAGGTTCATGGATATGTATAGAGGAGATTCATGGAGATTCATGGAGATTTATGGAGGTTCATGGAGGAGATTCATGGAGATTCATGGAGATTCATACAGGAGATTCATGGAGGAGATTCATGGAGATTCGTGGAGATTCATGGAGATTCATGGAGATTCATGGAGATTCATGGAGATTCATGGAGATTTATGGAGGTTCATGGAGGAGATTCATGGAGATTCATGGAGATTCATGGAGATTCATACAGGAGATTCATCGAGGAGATTCATGGAGATTCGTGGACATTCATGGAGATTCATGGAGATTCATGGAGATTCGTGGAGATTCATGGAAATTTTTGGAGGCTCATGGAGGAGATTAATGGAGATGCATGGAGAATCATGGAAATTTATGGAGATTCATGGAGGAGATTCATGGAGATTCATACAGGAGATTCATGGAGGAGGTTCATGGAGGTTCATGGAGATTCGTGGAGATTCATACAGGAGATTCATGGAGGAGATTCATCGAGGAGATTCATGGAGATTCGTGGACATTCATGGAGATTCATGGAGATTCATGGAAATTCATGGAGATTCATGGAGGAAATTCATGGAGATTCATACAGGAGATTCATACAGGAGGTTCATGGAGGGGATTCATTTAGATTCATGGAGATTCATGGAGATTCATGGAGATTCATGGAGATTCATGGAGGAGATTCATGGAGATTCATACAGGAGATTCATGGAAATTCATGGAGATTCATGGAGATTCATGGAGTTTCATGGAGATACATGGAGATTCATGGAGGAGGTTCATGGAGATTCATGGAGATTTATGGAGGTTCATTGAGGAGATTAATGTCGACTCATGGAGATTCATGGAGGAGATTCATGGAGATTCATACAGGAGGTTCATGGAGAGGATTCATTTAGATTCATGGAGATTCATGGAGATTCATGGAGATTCATGGAGATTCATGCAGATTCATGGAGGAGATTCATTGAGATTCATGGAGATTCATGGAGGAGGTTGATGGAGATTCATGGAGATTCATGGAGGAGGTTCATGGAGATTCATGGAGATTCATGGATATTCATGGAGATTCATGGAGCTTCATGGAGGAGATTCATGGAGATTTATGGAGATTCATGGAGGAGATTCATGGAGATTCATGGAGATTAATGGAAATTCATGGAGATTCACGGAGATTCATGGAGATTCATGGACGAGGTTCATGGATATGTATAGAGGAGATTCATGGAGATTCATGGAGATTTATGGAGGTTCATGGAGGAGATTCATGGAGATTCATGGAGATTCATACAGGAGATTCATGGAGGAGATTCATGGAGATTCGTGGAGATTCATGGAGATTCATGGAGATTCATGGAGATTCATGGAGATTCATGGAGATTTATGGAGGTTCATGGAGGAGATTCATGGAGATTCATGGAGATTCATGGAGATTCATACAGGAGATTCATCGAGGAGATTCATGGAGATTCGTGGACATTCATGGAGATTCATGGAGATTCATGGAGATTCGTGGAGATTCATGGAAATTTTTGGAGGCTCATGGAGGAGATTAATGGAGATGCATGGAGAATCATGGAAATTTATGGAGATTCATGGAGGAGATTCATGGAGATTCATACAGGAGATTCATGGAGGAGGTTCATGGAGGTTCATGGAGATTCGTGGAGATTCATACAGGAGATTCATGGAGGAGATTCATCGAGGAGATTCATGGAGATTCGTGGACATTCATGGAGATTCATGGAGATTCATGGAAATTCATGGAGATTCATGGAGGAAATTCATGGAGATTCATACAGGAGATTCATACAGGAGATTCATGGAAATTCATGGAGATTCATGGAGATTCATGGAGTTTCATGGAGATACATGGAGATTCATGGAGGAGGTTCATGGAGATTCATGGAGATTTATGGAGGTTCATTGAGGAGATTAATGTCGACTCATGGAGATTCATGGAGGAGATTCATGGAGATTCATACAGGAGGTTCATGGAGAGGATTCATTTAGATTCATGGAGATTCATGGAGATTCATGGAGATTCATGGAGATTCATGCAGATTCATGGAGGAGATTCATTGAGATTCATGGAGATTCATGGAGGAGGTTGATGGAGATTCATGGAGATTCATGGAGATTCATGGAGATTCATGGAGATTTATGGAGATTCATGGAGGACATTCATGGAGATTCATGGAGATTCATGGAGATTCATGGAGATTCATGGAGATTCATGGACATTCATGGAGGAGATTCATGGAGATTTATGGAGATTCATGGAGGAGATTCATGGAGACTCATGGAGATTAATGGAAATTCATGGAGATTCACCGAGATTGATGCAGATACATCGACAAGGTTCATGGATAGGGTTAGACTAGATTGATGGAGATTCATGGAGATTCATCGAGGAGATTCATGTAGATTCGTGGAGATTCATGGAGATTCATGGAGATTCATGGAGATTTATGGAGGTGCATGGAGGAGATTCATGGAGATTCATGGAGATTCATGGAGGAGATTCATGGAGATTCATACAGGAGATTCATCGAGGAGATTCATGGAGATTCGTGGAGATTCATGGAGATTCATGGAGACTCATGGAGATTCATGGAGATTTATGCAGGAGATTCATGGAGATTCATGGAGATTCATGGAGATTCGTGGAGATTCATACAGGAGATCCATGGAGATTCATGGAGATTCATGGAGGAGATTCATGGAGATTCATGGAGATTCGTGGAGATTCGTACAGGAGATCCATGGAGATTCATGGAGGAGATTCATGGAGATTCATGGAGATTCATGGAGATTCGTGGAGATTCATACAGGAGATCCATGGAGATTCATGGAGATTCATTGAGATTCACTGAGATTCATGGCGATTCATGGAGATTCATGGAGCTTCATACAGGAGATTCATGGAGGAGATTCATGGAGATTCGTGGAGATTCATGGAGATTCATGGAGATTCATGGAGATTCATGGAGATTCATGGAGATTCATGGAGATTTATGGAGGTGCATGGAGGAGATTCATGGAGATTCATACAGGAGATTCATCGAGGAGATTCATGGAGATTCGTGGAGATTCATGGAGATTCATGGAGATTCATGGAGATTCATGGAGATTCATGGAGATTCATGGAGATTTATGCAGGAGATTCATGGAGATTCATGGAGATTCATGGAGGAGATTCATGGAGATTCATGGAGATTCATGGAGATTCGTGGAGATTCATACAGGAGATCCATGGAGATTCATGGAGATTCATGGAGGAGATTCATGGAGATTCATTGAGGAGATTCATGGAGATTAATGGAAATTCATGGAAATTCACGGAGATTCTTGGAGATTCATGGAGATTCATGGAGATTCATGGAGATTCATGGAGATTTATGGAGGTTCATGGTGGAGATTCATGGAGATTCATGGAGATTCATGGAGGAGATACATGGAGATTCATACAGGAGATTCATCGAGGAGATTCATGGAGATTCGTGGACATTCATGGAGATTCGTGGAGATTAATGGAAATTTTTGGAGGCTCATGGAGGAGATTAATGGAGATTCATGGAGATTCATGGAAATTCATGGAGATTCATGGAGGAGATTCATGGAGATTCATACAGGAGATTCATGGAGGAGGTTCATGGAGATTCATGGAGATTTATGGAGGTTCATTGAGGAGATTAATGGAGACTCATGGAGATTCATGGAGGAGATTCATGGAGATTCATGGAGATTCATGGAGGAGATTCATGGAGATTCATACAGGAGATTCATCGAGGAGATTCATGGAGATTCGTGGACATTCATGGAGATTCATGGAGATTCATGGAGATTCGTGGAGATTCATGGAAATTTTTGGAGGCTCATGGAGGAGATTAATGGAGATTCATGGAGATTCATGGAGATTCATGCAGATTCATGAAGGAGATTCATTGAGATTCATGGAGATTCATGGAGGAGATTCATGGAGATTCATGGAGATTCATGGAGATTTATGGAGATTCATGGAGGACATTCATGGAGATTCATGGAGATTCATGGAGATTCATGGAGATTTATGGAGGTTCATGGAGGAGATTCATGGAGATTCATGGAGATTCATGGAGGAGATTCATGGAGATTCATACAGGAGATTCATCGAGGAGATTCATGGAGATTCGTGGACATTCATGGAGATTCATGGAGATTCATGGAGATTCGTGGAGATTCATGGAGATTCATGGAAATTCACGGAGATTCATGGAGATTCATGGACGAGGTTCATGGATATGTATAGAGGAGATTCATGGAGATGCATGGAGATTTATGGAGGAGGTTCATGGAGGAGATTCATGGAGATTCATGGAGGAGATTCATGGAGATTCGTACAGGAGATTCATGGAGGAGATTCATGGAGATTCGTGGAGATTCATGGAGATTCATGGAGATTCATGCAGATTCATGGAGATTCATTTAGATTTATGGAGGTTCATGGAGGAGATTCATGGAGATTCATGGAGATTCATGGAGGAGATTCATGGAGATTCATACAGGAGATTCATCGAGGAGATTCATGGAGATTCGTGGACATTCATGGAGATTCATGGAGATTCATGGAGATTCGTGGTGATTCATGGAAATTTTTGGAGGCTCATGGAGGAGATTAATGGAGATTCATGGAGATTCATGGAAATTCATGGAGATTCATGGAGGAGATTCATGGAGATTCATACAGGAGATTCATGGAGGACGTTCATGGAGATTCATGGAGATTTATGGAGGTTCATTGAGGAGATTAATGGAGACTCATGGAGATTCATGGAGGAGATTCATGGAGATTCATGGAGATTCATGGAGATTCATGGAGGAGATTCATGGAGATTCATACAGGAGATTCATCGAGGAGATTCATGGAGATTCGTGGACATTCATGGAGATTCATGGAGATTCATGGAGATTCGTGGAGATTCATGGAAATTTTTGGAGGCTCATGGAGGAGATTAATGGAGATTCATGGAGATTCATGGAGATTCATGCAGATTCATGGAGGAGATTCATTGAGATTCATGGAGATTCATGGAGGAGGTTCATGGATATTTATAGAGAAAATTCATGGAGATTCATGGAGATTCATGGAGGAGGTTCATGGAGATTCATGGAGATTCATGGAGATTCATGGAGATTCACGGAGATTCATGGAGATTCGTGGAGGTTCATGGAGGAGATTCGTGGAGATTCATGGAGATTCATGGAGATTCATGGAGATTCATGGAGATTCATGGAGATTCATGGAGATTCATGCAGATTCATGGAGGAGATTCATTGAGATTCATGGAGATTCATGGAGGAGGTTCATGGACATTTATAGAGAAAATTCATGGAGATTCATGGTGATTCATGGAGGAGGTTCATGGAGATTCATGGAGATTCATGGAGATTCATGGAGATTCACGGAGATTCATGGAGATTCGTGGAGGTTCATGGAGGAGATTCGTGGAGATTCATGGAGATTCATGGAGATTCATGGAGATTCGTGGAGATTCATGGAGGAGGTTCATGGAGATTCATGGAGATTCATGGAGATTCATACAGGAGATTCATGGAGGAGATTCATGGAGATTCATGGAGATTCGTGGAGATTCATGGAGATTCATGGAGATTCATGGAGATTCATGGAGATTCATGGAGATTCATGGAGATTTATGGAGGTTCATGGAGGAGATTCATGGAGATTCATGGAGATTCATGGAGGAGATTCATGGAGATTCATACAGGAGATTCATCGAGGAGATTCATGGAGATTCGTGGACATTCATGGAGATTCATGGAGATTCATGGAGATTCGTGGAGATTCATGGAGATTCATGGAAATTCACGGAGATTCATGGAGATTCATGGACGAGGTTCATGGATATGTATAGAGGAGATTCATGGAGATGCATGGAGATTTATGGAGGAGGTTCATGGAGATTCATGGAGATTCATGGAGATTCATGGAGATTCACGGAGATTCATGGAGATTCGTGGAGATTCATAGAGATTCATGGAGATTTATGAAGGTTCATGGAGGAGGTTCATGGAGGAGATTCATGGAGATTCATGGAGGAGATTCATGGAGATTCGTACAGGAGATTCATGGAGGAGATTCATGGAGATTCGTGGAGATTCATGGAGATTCATGGAGATTCATGCAGATTCATGGAGATTCATGGAGATTTATGGAGGTGCATGGAGGAGATTCATGGAGATTCATGGAGATTCATGGAGGAGATTCATGGAGATTCATACAGGAGATTCATCGAGGAGATTCGTGGAGATTCATGGAGATTCATGGAGATTCATGGAGATTCATGGAGATTCATGGAGATTTATGGAGGTGCATGGAGGAAATTCATGGAGATTCATGGAGATTCATGGAGGAGATTCATGGAGATTCGTGGAGATTCATGGAGATTCATGGAGATTCATGGAGATTCATGGAGATTTATGCAGGAGATTCATGGAGATTCATGGAGATTCATGGAGGAGATTCATGGAAATTCATGGAGATTCATGGAGATTCGTGGAGATTCATACAGGAGATCCATGGAGATTCATGGAGATTCGTGGACATTCATGGAGATTCATGGAGATTCATGGAGATTCGTGGAGATTCATGGAGGAGGTTCATGGAGATTCATGGAGATTCATGGAGGAGGTTCATGGAGGTTCATGGAGATTCATGGAGATTCATACAGGAGATTCATGGAGGAGATTCATGGAGATTCGTGGAGATTCATACAGGAGATCCATGGAGATTCATGGAGGAGATTCATGGAGATTCATGGAGATTCATGGAGATTCGTGGAGATACATACAGGAGATCCATGGAGATTCATGGAGATTCGTGGAGATTCACTGAGATTCATGGCGATTCATGGAGATTCATGGAGCTTCATACAGGAGATTCATGGAGGAGATTCATGGAGATTCGTGGAGATTCATGGAGATTCATGGAGATTCATGGAGATTCATGGAGATTCATGGAGATTCATGGAGATTCATGGAGATTTATGGAGGTGCATGGAGGAGATTCATGGAGATTCATACAGGAGATTCATCGAGGAGTTCATGGAGATTCGTGGAGATTCATGGAGATTCATGGAGATTCATGGAGATTCATGGAGATTCATGGAGATTCATGGAGATTCATGGAGATTTATGCAGGAGATTCATGGAGATTTATGGAGATTCATGGAGATTCAAGGAGATTCACGGAGATTCATGGAGATTCGTGGAGATTCATACAGGAGATCCATGGAGATTCATGGAGATTCATGGAGATTCATGGCGATTCATGGAGATTCATGGAGATTCATGGAGGAGATTCATGGAGATTTATGGAGATTCATGGAGCTTCATACAGGAGATTCATGGAGGAGATTCATGGAGATTCGTGGAGATTCATGGAGATTCATGGACGAGGTTCATGGATATGTATAGAGGAGATTCATGGAGATTCATGGAGATTTATGGAGGAGGTTCATGGAGATTCATGGAGATTCATGGAGATTCACGGAGATTCATGGAGATTCGTGGAGATTCATAGAGATTTATGGAGATTCGTACAGGAGATTCATGGAGAAGATTCATGGAGATTCATGGAGATTCATGGAGATTCGTACAGGAGATTCATGGAGAAGATTCATGGAGATTCATGGAGATTCATGGACATTTATGGAGGTGCATGGAGGAGATTCATGGAGATTCATGGGGATTCATGGAGGAGATTCATGGAGATTCATACAGGAGATTCATCGAGGAGATTCATGGAGATTCATGGAGATTCATGGAGATTCGTGGAGATTCATACAGGAGATCCATGGAGATTCATGGAGATTCATGGAGATTCATGGCGATTCATGGAGATTCATGGAGATTCATGGAGGAGATTCATGGAGATTTATGGAGATTCATGGAGCTTCATACAGGAGATTCATGGAGGAGATTCATGGAGATTCGTGGAGATTCATGGAGATTCATGGACGAGGTTCATGGATATGTATAGAGGAGATTCATGGAGATTCATCGAGATTCATACATGAGATTCATCGAGGAGATTCATGGAGATTCGTGGACATTCATGGAGATTCATGGAGATTCATGGAGATTCGTGGAGATTCATGGAGATTCATGGACATTCATGGAGATTCATGGAGATTTATGGAGGTTCATGGGGGAGATTCATGGAGATTCGTGGAGATTCATGGAGATTCATGGAGATTCATGGAGATTCGTGGAGATTCATGGAGATTCATGGAGATTCATGGAGATTCATGGAGATACATGGAGGAGATTCATGGAGGAGATTCATGGAGATTCATGGAGATTAATGGAGATTCGTGGAGATTCATGGAGATTTATGGAGATTCATGGAGGACATTCATGGAGATTCATGGAGATTCATGGAGGAGGTTCATGGAGGTTCATGGAGATTCATGGAGATTCATACAGGAGATTCATGGAGGAGATTCATCGAGGAGATTCATGGAGATTCATGGAGGAGATTCATGGAGATTTATGGAGATTTATGGAGATTCATTGGGAGATTCATGGAGATTCATGGAGATTAATGGACGATGTTCGTGGATATGTATAGAGGAGATTCATGGACATTCGTGGAGATTTATGGAGGAGGTTCATGGAGATTAATGGAGATTCATGGAGATTCATGGAGATTCATGCAGATTCATGGAGGAGATTCATTGAGATTCATGGAGATTCATGGAGGAGGTTCATGGATATTTATAGAGAAAATTCATGGAGATTCATGGAGATTCGTGGAGATTCATGGAGATTCGTGGAGATTCATGGAGGAGGTTCATGGAGATTCATGGAGATTCATGGAGGAGGTTCATGGAGGTTCATGGAGATTCATGGAGATTCATACAGGAGATTCATGGAGGAGATTCATGGAGATTCGTGGAGATTCATACAGGAGATCCATGGAGATTCATGGAGGAGATTCATGGAGATTCATGGAGATTCATGGAGATTCGTGGAGATACATACAGGAGATCCATGGAGATTCATGGAGATTCGTGGAGATTCACTGAGATTCATGGCGATTCATGGAGATTCATGGAGCTTCATACAGGAGATTCATGGAGGAGATTCATGGAGATTCGTGGAGATTCATGGAGATTCATGGAGATTCATGGAGATTCATGGAGATTCATGGAGATTCATGGAGATTCATGGAGATTTATGGAGGTGCATGGAGGAGATTCATGGAGATTCATACAGGAGATTCATCGAGGAGTTCATGGAGATTCGTGGAGATTCATGGAGATTCATGGAGATTCATGGAGATTCATGGAGATTCATGGAGATTCATGGAGATTTATGCAGGAGATTCATGGAGATTTATGGAGATTCATGGAGATTCAAGGAGATTCACGGAGATTCATGGAGATTCGTGGAGATTCATACAGGAGATCCATGGAGATTCATGGAGATTCATGGAGATTCATGGCGATTCATGGAGATTCATGGAGATTCATGGAGGAGATTCATGGAGATTTATGGAGATTCATGGAGCTTCATACAGGAGATTCATGGAGGAGATTCATGGAGATTCGTGGAGATTCATGGAGATTCATGGACGAGGTTCATGGATATGTATAGAGGAGATTCATGGAGATTCATGGAGATTTATGGAGGAGGTTCATGGAGATTCATGGAGATTCATGGAGATTCACGGAGATTCATGGAGATTCGTGGAGATTCATAGAGATTTATGGAGATTCGTACAGGAGATTCATGGAGAAGATTCATGGAGATTCATGGAGATTCATGGAGATTCGTACAGGAGATTCATGGAGAAGATTCATGGAGATTCATGGAGATTCATGGACATTTATGGAGGTGCATGGAGGAGATTCATGGAGATTCATGGGGATTCATGGAGGAGATTCATGGAGATTCATACAGGAGATTCATCGAGGAGATTCATGGAGATTCATGGAGATTCATGGAGATTCGTGGAGATTCATACAGGAGATCCATGGAGATTCATGGAGATTCATGGAGATTCATGGCGATTCATGGAGATTCATGGAGATTCATGGAGGAGATTCATGGAGATTTATGGAGATTCATGGAGCTTCATACAGGAGATTCATGGAGGAGATTCATGGAGATTCGTGGAGATTCATGGAGATTCATGGACGAGGTTCATGGATATGTATAGAGGAGATTCATGGAGATTCATCGAGATTCATACAGGAGATTCATCGAGGAGATTCATGGAGATTCGTGGACATTCATGGAGATTCATGGAGATTCATGGAGATTCGTGGAGATTCATGGAGATTCATGGACATTCATGGAGATTCATGGAGATTTATGGAGGTTCATGGGGGAGATTCATGGAGATTCGTGGAGATTCATGGAGATTCATGGAGATTCATGGAGATTCGTGGAGATTCATGGAGATTCATGGAGATTCATGGAGATTCATGGAGATACATGGAGGAGATTCATGGAGGAGATTCATGGAGATTCATGGAGATTAATGGAGATTCGTGGAGATTCATGGAGATTTATGGAGATTCATGGAGGACATTCATGGAGGAGGTTCATGGAGATTCATGGAGATTTATGGAGGTTCATTGAGGAGATTAATGGAGACTCATACATGAGATTCATGGAGGAGATTCATGGAGATTCGTGGAGATTCATGGAGATTCATGGAGATTCATGCAGATTCATGGAGATACATGGAGGAGGTTCATGGAGATTCATGGAGATTCATGGAGATTCATACAGGAGATTCATGGAGGAGATTCATGGAGATTCATGGAGATTCATGCAGATTCATGGAGATTTATGGAGGTTCATGGAGGAGATTCATGGCGATTCATGGAGGAGATTCATGGAGATTCATACAGGAGATTAATCGAGGAGATTCATGGAGATTCGTGGACATTCATGGAGATTCATGGAGATTCATGGAGATTCGTGGAGATTCATACAGGAGATTCATACAGGAGATTCATGGAGATTCTTGGAGATTCATGGAGGAGATTCATGGAGATTCATGGAGATTCATGGAAATTCATGGAGATTTATGGAGGTTCATGGAGGAGATTCATGGAGATTCATGGAGATTCATAGAGGAGATTCATGGAGATTCATACAGGAGATTCATCGAGGAGATTCATGGAGATTCGTGGACATTCATGGAGATTCATGGAGATTCATGGAGATTCATGGAGATTCATTGAGATTGATGGAGGAGATTCATGGAGATTCATGGAGATTCATGGAGATTCATACAGGAGATTCATGGAGATTCGTGGATATTCATGGAGATTCATGGAGATTCATGGAGATTCATGGAGATTTATGGAGGTTCATTGTGGAGATTCATGGAGATTCATGGAGGAGATTCATGGAGATTAATACAGGAGATTCATGGAGGAGGTTCATGGAGATTCATGGAGATTTATGGAGGTTCATTGAGGAGATTAATGGAGACTCATGGAGATTCATGGAGGAGATTCATGGAAATTTTTGGAGGCTCATGGAGGAGATTAATGGAGATTCATGGAGATTCATGGAGATTCATGGAGATTCATGCAGATTCATGGAGGACATTCATGGAGATTCATGGAGATTCATGGAGATTCATGGAGATTCATGGAGATTCATGGAGATTCATGGAGATTCATGGAGATTCATGGAGATACATGGAGGAGATTCATGGAGGAGATTCATGGAGGAGATTCATGGAGATTCATGGAGATTAATGGAGATTCGTGGAGATTCATGGAGATTTATGGAGATTCATGGAGGACATTCATGGAGATTCGTGGAGATTCATACAGGAGATCCATGGAGATTCATGGCGATTCATGGAGATTCATGGCGATTCATGGAGATTCATGGAGATTCATTGAGATTGATGGAGGAGATTCATGGAGATTCATGGAGATTCATGGAGATTCATGGAGATTCATACAGGAGATTCATGGAGATTCGTGGATATTCATGGAGATTCATGGAGATTCATTGAGATTGATGGAGGAGATTCATGGAGATTCATGGAGATTCATACAGGAGATTCATGGAGATTCGTGGATATTCATGGAGATTCATGGAGATTCATGGAGATTCATGGAGATTTATGGAGGTTCATTGTGGAGATTCATGGAGATTCATGGAGGAGATTCATGGAGATTCATACAGGAGATTCATGGAGGAGGTTCATGGAGATTCATGGAGATTTATGGAGGTTCATTGAGGAGATTAATGGAGACTCATGGAGATTCATGGAAATTTTTGGAGGCTCATGGAGGAGATTAATGGAGATTCATGGAGATTCATGCAGATTCATGGAGGAGATTCATTGAGATTCATGGAGATTCATGGAGGAGGTTCATGGATATTTATAGAGAAAATTCATGGAGATTCATGGAGATTCATGGAGGAGGTTCATGGAGATTCATGGAGATTCATGGAGATTCATGGAGATTTATGGAGATTCATGGAGGACATTCATGGAGATTCATGGAGATTCATGGAGATTCATGGAGATTCATGGAGATTCATGGAGATTCATGGAGATTCATGGAGATTCATGGAGATACATGGAGGAGATTCATGGAGGAGATTCATGGAGATTCATGGAGATTAATGGAGATTCGTGGAGATTCATGGAGATTTATGGAGATTCATGGAGGACATTCATGGAGATTCGTGGAGATTCATACAGGAGATCCATGGAGATTCATGGCGATTCATGGAGATTCATGGCGATTCATGGAGATTCATGGAGATTCATGGAGATTTATGGAGATTCATGGAGCTTCATACAGGAGATTCATGGAGGAGATTCATGGAGATTCGTGGAGATTCATGGAGATTCATGGACGAGGTTCATGGATATGTATAGAGGAGATTCATGGAGATTCATGGAGATTTATGGAGGAG
The DNA here is from genome assembly GCA_963971365.1 of Lasioglossum villosulum. Classification (NCBI taxonomy): domain Eukaryota; kingdom Metazoa; phylum Arthropoda; class Insecta; order Hymenoptera; family Halictidae; genus Lasioglossum; species Lasioglossum villosulum. Next base: position 666,833 of record CAXARU010000054.1, read on the forward strand.
GTTCATGGAGATTCATGGAGATTCATGGAGATTCATGGAGATTCACGGAGATTCACGGAGATTCGTGGAGATTCATGGAGATTCATGGAGATTTATGGAGGTTCATGGATGAGTTTCATGGAGATTCATGGAGGAGATTCATGCAGATTCATGGAGATTCATGTAGGAGGTTCATGGAGATTCATGGAGATTCACGGAGATTCATACAGGAGATTCATGGAGATTCGTGGAGATTCATGGAGATTCATGGAGATTCATACAGGAGATTCATGGAGGTTCATGGAGATTCATGGAGATTCATACAGGAGATTCATGGAGATTCATGGAGATTCATACAGGAGATTCATGGAGGTTCATGGAGATTCATGGAGATTCATACAGGAGATTCATGGAGGAGGTTCATGGAGATTCATGGAGATTTATGGAGGTTCATTGAGGAGATTAATGGAGACTCATACATGAGATTCATGGAGGAGATTCATGGAGATTCGTGGAGATTCATGGAGATTCATGGAGATTCATGCAGATTCATGGAGATTCATGGAGGAGGTTCATGGAGATTCATGGAGATTCATGGAGATTCATACAGGAGATTCATGGAGGAGATTCATGGAGATTCATGGAGATTCATGCAGATTCATGGAGATTTATGGAGGTTCATGGAGGAGATTCATGGCGATTCATGGAGGAGATTCATGGAGATTCATACAGGAGATTAATCGAGGAGATTCATGGAGATTCGTGGACATTCATGGAGATTCATGGAGATTCATGGAGATTCGTGGAGATTCATACAGGAGATTCATACAGGAGATTCATGGAGATTCTTGGAGATTCATGGAGGAGATTCATGGAGATTCATGGAGATTCATGGAAATTCATGGAGATTTATGGAGGTTCATGGAGGAGATTCATGGAGATTCATGGAGATTCATAGAGGAGATTCATGGAGATTCATACAGGAGATTCATCGAGGAGATTCATGGAGATTCGTGGACATTCATGGAGATTCATGGAGATTCATGGAGATTCATGGAGATTCATTGAGATTGATGGAGGAGATTCATGGAGATTCATGGAGATTCATGGAGATTCATGGAGATTCATACAGGAGATTCATGGAGATTCGTGGATATTCATGGAGATTCATGGAGATTCATGGAGATTCATGGAGATTTATGGAGGTTCATTGTGGAGATTCATGGAGATTCATGGAGGAGATTCATGGAGATTAATACAGGAGATTCATGGAGGAGGTTCATGGATATTTATAGAGAAAATTCATGGAGATTCATGGAGATTCATGGAGGAGGTTCATGGAGATTCATGGAGATTCATGGAGATTCATGGAGATTTATGGAGATTCATGGAGGACATTCATGGAGATTCATGGAGATTCATGGAGATTCATGGAGATTCATGGAGATTCATGGAGATTCATGGAGATTCATGGAGATTCATGGAGATACATGGAGGAGATTCATGGAGGAGATTCATGGAGATTCATGGAGATTAATGGAGATTCGTGGAGATTCATGGAGATTTATGGAGATTCATGGAGGACATTCATGGAGATTCATGGAGATTCATGGAGGAGGTTCATGGAGGTTCATGGAGATTCATGGAGATTCATACAGGAGATTCATGGAGGAGATTCATCGAGGAGATTCATGGAGATTCATGGAGGAGATTCATGGAGATTTATGGAGATTCATTGGGAGATTCATGGAGATTCATGGAGATTAATGGACGATGTTCGTGGATATGTATAGAGGAGATTCATGGACATTCGTGGAGATTTATGGAGGAGGTTCATGGAGATTAATGGAGATTCATGGAGATTCATGGAGATTCATGCAGATTCATGGAGGAGATTCATTGAGATTCATGGAGATTCATGGAGGAGGTTCATGGATATTTATAGAGAAAATTCATGGAGATTCATGGAGATTCGTGGAGATTCATACAGGAGATCCATGGAGATTCATGGAGGAGATTCATGGAGATTCATGGAGATTCATGGAGATTCGTGGAGATTCATACAGGAGATCCATGGAGATTCATGGAGATTCATGGAGATTCACTGAGATTCATGGCGATTCATGGAGATTCATGGAGATTCATACAGGAGATTCATCGAGGAGATTCATGGAGATTCGTGGACATTCATGGAGATTCATGGAGATTCATGGAGATTCATGGAGATTCATTGAGATTGATGGAGGAGATTCATGGAGATTCATGGAGATTCATGGAGATTCATGGAGATTCATACAGGAGATTCATGGAGATTCGTGGATATTCATGGAGATTCATGGAGATTCATGGAGATTCATGGAGATTTATGGAGGTTCATTGTGGAGATTCATGGAGATTCATGGAGGAGATTCATGGAGATTAATACAGGAGATTCATGGAGGAGGTTCATGGATATTTATAGAGAAAATTCATGGAGATTCATGGAGATTCATGGAGGAGGTTCATGGAGATTCATGGAGATTCATGGAGATTCATGGAGATTTATGGAGATTCATGGAGGACATTCATGGAGATTCATGGAGATTCATGGAGATTCATGGAGATTCATGGAGATTCATGGAGATTCATGGAGATTCATGGAGATTCATGGAGATACATGGAGGAGATTCATGGAGGAGATTCATGGAGATTCATGGAGATTAATGGAGATTCGTGGAGATTCATGGAGATTTATGGAGATTCATGGAGGACATTCATGGAGATTCATGGAGATTCATGGAGATTCATGCAGATTCATGGAGGAGATTCATTGAGATTCATGGAGATTCATGGAGGAGGTTCATGGATATTTATAGAGAAAATTCATGGAGACTCATGGAGATTCATGGAGGAGATTCATGGAAATTTTTGGAGGCTCATGGAGGAGATTAATGGAGATTCATGGAGATTCATGGAGATTCATGCAGATTCATGGAGGAGATTCATTGAGATTCATGGAGATTCATGGAGGAGGTTCATGGATATTTATAGAGAAAATTCATGGAGATTCATGGAGATTCATGGAGGAGGTTCATGGAGATTCATGGAGATTCATGGAGATTCATGGAGATTTATGGAGATTCATGGAGGACATTCATGGAGATTCATGGAGATTCATGGAGATTCATGGAGATTCATGGAGATTCATGGAGATTCATGGAGATTCATGGAGATTCATGGAGATACATGGAGGAGATTCATGGAGGAGATTCATGGAGATTCATGGAGATTAATGGAGATTCGTGGAGATTCATGGAGATTTATGGAGATTCATGGAGGACATTCATGGAGATTCATGGAGATTCATGGAGGAGGTTCATGGAGGTTCATGGAGATTCATGGAGATTCATACAGGAGATTCATGGAGGAGATTCATCGAGGAGATTCATGGAGATTCATGGAGGAGATTCATGGAGATTTATGGAGATTCATTGGGAGATTCATGGAGATTCATGGAGATTAATGGACGATGTTCGTGGATATGTATAGAGGAGATTCATGGACATTCGTGGAGATTTATGGAGGAGGTTCATGGAGATTAATGGAGATTCATGGAGATTCATGGAGATTCATGCAGATTCATGGAGGAGATTCATTGAGATTCATGGAGATTCATGGAGGAGGTTCATGGATATTTATAGAGAAAATTCATGGAGATTCATGGAGATTCGTGGAGATTCATACAGGAGATCCATGGAGATTCATGGAGGAGATTCATGGAGATTCATGGAGATTCATGGAGATTCGTGGAGATTCATACAGGAGATCCATGGAGATTCATGGAGATTCATGGAGATTCACTGAGATTCATGGCGATTCATGGAGATTCATGGAGCTTCATACAGGAGATTCATGGAGGAGATTCATGGAGATTCGTGGAGATTCATGGAGATTCATGGAGATTCATGGAGATTCATGGAGATTCATGGAGATTCATGGAGATTTATGGAGGTGCATGGAGGAGATTCATGGAGATTCATACAGGAGATTCATCGAGGAGTTCATGGAGATTCGTGGAGATTCATGGAGATTCATGGAGATTCATGGAGATTCATGGAGATTCATGGAGATTCATGGAGATTTATGCAGGAGATTCATGGAGATTCATGGAGATTCATGGAGGAGATTCATGGAGATTCATGGAGATTCATGGAGATTCGTGGAGATTCATACAGGAGATCCATGGAGATTCATGGAGATTCATGGAGGAGATTCATGGAGATTCATTGAGGAGATTCATGGAGATGCATACAGGAGATTCATGGAGATTCATGGAGATTCATACAGGAGATTCATGGAGATTAATGGAAATTCATGGAGATTCACGGAGATTCATGGAGATTCATGGACAAGGTTCATTGATAGGGTTAGACTAGATTGATGGAGATTCATGGAGATTTATGGAGGAGGTTCATGGAGGAGATTAATGGAGATTCATGGAGATTCATGGAGATTCATGCAGATTCATGGAGGAGATTCATTGAGATTCATGGAGATTCATGGAGGAGGTTCATGGATATTTATATAGAAAATTCATGGAGATTCATGGACAAGGTTCATTGATAGGGTTAGACTAGATTGATGGAGATTCATGGAGATTTATGGAGGAGGTTCATGGAGATTCATGGATATTCATGGAGATTCAAGGAGATTCACGGAGATTCATGGAGATTCGTGGAGGTTCATGGAGGAGATTCATGGAGATTCATGGAGATTCATGGAGATTAATGGAAATTCATGGAGATTCACGGAGATTCATGGAGATTCATGGACAAGGTTCATTGATAGGGTTAGACTAGATTGATGGAGATTCATGGAGATTTATGGAGGAGGTTCATGGAGATTCATGGAGATTCATGGAGATTCACGGAGATTCATGGAGATTCGTGGAGATTCATAGAGATTTATGAAGATTCGTACAGGAGATTCATTTAGAAGATTCATGGAGATTCATGGAGATTCATGGAGATTCGTACAGGAGATTCATGGAGAAGATTCATGGAGATTCATGGAGATTCATGGAGATTCATGGAGATTCATGGAGATTCATGGAGATTTATGGAGGTTCATGGTGGAGATTCATGGAGATTCATGGAGGAGATTCATGGAGATTCATACAGGAGATTCATGGAGGAGGTTCATGGAGATTCATGGAGATTCATGGAGGAGGTTCATGGAGATTCATGGAGATTCATGGAGATTCATGGATATTCATGGAGATTCATGGAGCTTCATGGAGGAGATTCATGGAGATTTATGGAGATTCATGGAGGAGATTCATGGAGATTCATGGAGATTCATGGAGGAGGTTCATGGAGGTTCATGGAGATTCGTGGAGATTCATACAGGAGATTCCTGGAGGAGATTCATCGAGGAGATTCATGGAGATTCGTGGACATTCATGGAGATTCATGGATATTCATGGAGATTCATGGAGGTTCATGGAGGAGATTCATGGAGATTCATGGAGATTCATGGAGATTCATACAGGAGATTCATCGAGGAGATTCATGGAGATTCGTGGACATTCATGGAGATTCATGGAGATTCATGGAGATTCGTGGAGATTCATGGAAATTTTTGGAGGCTCATGGAGGAGATTAATGGAGATGCATGGAGAATCATGGAAATTTATGGAGATTCATGGAGGAGATTCATGGAGATTCATACAGGAGATTCATGGAGGAGGTTCATGGAGGTTCATGGAGATTCGTGGAGATTCATACAGGAGATTCATGGAGGAGATTCATCGAGGAGATTCATGGAGATTCGTGGACATTCATGGAGATTCATGGAGATTCATGGAAATTCATGGAGATTCATGGAGGAAATTCATGGAGATTCATACAGGAGATTCATACAGGAGGTTCATGGAGGGGATTCATTTAGATTCATGGAGATTCATGGAGATTCATGGAGATTCATGGAGATTCATGGAGGAGATTCATGGAGATTCATACAGGAGATTCATGGAAATTCATGGAGATTCATGGAGATTCATGGAGTTTCATGGAGATACATGGAGATTCATGGAGGAGGTTCATGGAGATTCATGGAGATTTATGGAGGTTCATTGAGGAGATTAATGTCGACTCATGGAGATTCATGGAGGAGATTCATGGAGATTCATACAGGAGGTTCATGGAGAGGATTCATTTAGATTCATGGAGATTCATGGAGATTCATGGAGATTCATGCAGATTCATGGAGGAGATTCATTGAGATTCATGGAGATTCATGGAGGAGGTTGATGGAGATTCATGGAGATTCATGGAGATTCATGGAGATTCATGGAGATTTATGGAGATTCATGGAGGACATTCATGGAGATTCATGGAGATTCATGGAGATTCATGGAGATTCATGGAGATTCATGGACATTCATGGAGGAGATTCATGGAGATTTATGGAGATTCATGGAGGAGATTCATGGAGACTCATGGAGATTAATGGAAATTCATGGAGATTCACCGAGATTGATGCAGATACATCGACAAGGTTCATGGATAGGGTTAGACTAGATTGATGGAGATTCATGGAGATTCATCGAGGAGATTCATGTAGATTCGTGGAGATTCATGGAGATTCATGGAGATTCATGGAGATTTATGGAGGTGCATGGAGGAGATTCATGGAGATTCATGGAGATTCATGGAGGAGATTCATGGAGATTCATACAGGAGATTCATCGAGGAGATTCATGGAGATTCGTGGAGATTCATGGAGATTCATGGAGACTCATGGAGATTCATGGAGATTTATGCAGGAGATTCATGGAGATTCATGGAGATTCATGGAGATTCATGGAGATTCGTGGAGATTCATACAGGAGATCCATGGAGATTCATGGAGATTCATGGAGGAGATTCATGGAGATTCATGGAGATTCGTGGAGATTCGTACAGGAGATCCATGGAGATTCATGGAGGAGATTCATGGAGATTCATGGAGATTCATACAGGAGATTCATGGAGGAGATTCATCGAGGAGATTCATGGAGATTCATGGAGGAGATTCATGGAGATTTATGGAGATTCATTGGGAGATTCATGGAGATTCATGGAGATTAATGGACGATGTTCGTGGATATGTATAGAGGAGATTCATGGACATTCGTGGAGATTTATGGAGGAGGTTCATGGAGATTAATGGAGATTCATGGAGATTCATGGAGATTCATGCAGATTCATGGAGGAGATTCATTGAGATTCATGGAGATTCATGGAGGAGGTTCATGGATATTTATAGAGAAAATTCATGGAGATTCATGGAGATTCGTGGAGATTCATACAGGAGATCCATGGAGATTCATGGAGATTCATGGAGATTCACTGAGATTCATGGCGATTCATGGAGATTCATGGAGCTTCATACAGGAGATTCATGGAGGAGATTCATGGAGATTCGTGGAGATTCATGGAGATTCATGGAGATTCATGGAGATTCATGGAGATTCATGGAGATTCATGGAGATTTATGGAGGTGCATGGAGGAGATTCATGGAGATTCATACAGGAGATTCATCGAGGAGTTCATGGAGATTCGTGGAGATTCATGGAGATTCATGGAGATTCATGGAGATTCATGGAGATTCATGGAGATTCATGGAGATTTATGCAGGAGATTCATGGAGATTCATGGAGATTCGTGGAGATTCATGGAGATTCATGGAGATTCATGGAGATTCATGGAGATTTATGCAGGAGATTCATGGAGATTCATGGAGATTCATGGAGGAGATTCATGGAGATTCATGGAAATTCATGGAGGTTCGTGGAGATTCATGGAGATTCATGGAGATTCATGGAGGAGATTCATGGAGATTCATACAGGAGATTCATGGAAATTCATGGAGATTCATGGAGATTCATGGAGTTTCATGGAGATACATGGAGATTCATGGAGGAGGTTCATGGAGATTCATGGAGATTTATGGAGGTTCATTGAGGAGATTAATGTCGACTCATGGAGATTCATGGAGGAGATTCATGGAGATTCATACAGGAGGTTCATGGAGAGGATTCATTTAGATTCATGGAGATTCATGGAGATTCATGGAGATTCATGGAGATTCATGCAGATTCATGGAGGAGATTCATTGACATTCATGGAGATTCATGGAGGAGGTTGATGGAGATTCATGGAGATTCATGGAGGAGGTTCATGGAGATTCATGGAGATTCATGGAGATTCATGGATATTCATGGAGATTCATGGAGCTTCATGGAGGAGATTCATGGAGATTTATGGAGATTCATGGAGGAGATTCATGGAGATTCATGGAGATTAATGGAAATTCATGGAGATTCACGGAGATTCATGGAGATTCATGGACGAGGTTCATGGATATGTATAGAGGAGATTCATGGAGATTCATGGAGATTTATGGAGGTTCATGGAGGAGATTCATGGAGATTCATGGAGATTCATACAGGAGATTCATGGAGGAGATTCATGGAGATTCGTGGAGATTCATGGAGATTCATGGAGATTCATGGAGATTCATGGAGATTCATGGAGATTTATGGAGGTTCATGGAGGAGATTCATGGAGATTCATGGAGATTCATGGAGATTCATACAGGAGATTCATCGAGGAGATTCATGGAGATTCGTGGACATTCATGGAGATTCATGGAGATTCATGGAGATTCGTGGAGATTCATGGAAATTTTTGGAGGCTCATGGAGGAGATTAATGGAGATGCATGGAGAATCATGGAAATTTATGGAGATTCATGGAGGAGATTCATGGAGATTCATACAGGAGATTCATGGAGGAGGTTCATGGAGGTTCATGGAGATTCGTGGAGATTCATACAGGAGATTCATGGAGGAGATTCATCGAGGAGATTCATGGAGATTCGTGGACATTCATGGAGATTCATGGAGATTCATGGAAATTCATGGAGATTCATGGAGGAAATTCATGGAGATTCATACAGGAGATTCATACAGGAGGTTCATGGAGGGGATTCATTTAGATTCATGGAGATTCATGGAGATTCATGGAGATTCATGGAGATTCATGGAGGAGATTCATGGAGATTCATACAGGAGATTCATGGAAATTCATGGAGATTCATGGAGATTCATGGAGTTTCATGGAGATACATGGAGATTCATGGAGGAGGTTCATGGAGATTCATGGAGATTTATGGAGGTTCATTGAGGAGATTAATGTCGACTCATGGAGATTCATGGAGGAGATTCATGGAGATTCATACAGGAGGTTCATGGAGAGGATTCATTTAGATTCATGGAGATTCATGGAGATTCATGGAGATTCATGCAGATTCATGGAGGAGATTCATTGAGATTCATGGAGATTCATGGAGGAGGTTGATGGAGATTCATGGAGATTCATGGAGATTCATGGAGATTCATGGAGATTTATGGAGATTCATGGAGGACATTCATGGAGATTCATGGAGATTCATGGAGATTCATGGAGATTCATGGAGATTCATGGACATTCATGGAGGAGATTCATGGAGATTTATGGAGATTCATGGAGGAGATTCATGGAGACTCATGGAGATTAATGGAAATTCATGGAGATTCACCGAGATTGATGCAGATACATCGACAAGGTTCATGGATAGGGTTAGACTAGATTGATGGAGATTCATGGAGATTCATCGAGGAGATTCATGTAGATTCGTGGAGATTCATGGAGATTCATGGAGATTCATGGAGATTTATGGAGGTGCATGGAGGAGATTCATGGAGATTCATGGAGATTCATGGAGGAGATTCATGGAGATTCATACAGGAGATTCATCGAGGAGATTCATGGAGATTCGTGGAGATTCATGGAGATTCATGGAGACTCATGGAGATTCATGGAGATTTATGCAGGAGATTCATGGAGATTCATGGAGATTCATGGAGATTCATGGAGATTCGTGGAGATTCATACAGGAGATCCATGGAGATTCATGGAGATTCATGGAGATTCGTGGAGATTCGTACAGGAGATCCATGGAGATTCATGGAGGAGATTCATGGAGATTCATGGAGATTCATACAGGAGATTCATGGAGGAGATTCATCGAGGAGATTCATGGAGATTCATGGAGGAGATTCATGGAGATTTATGGAGATTCATTGGGAGATTCATGGAGATTCATGGAGATTAATGGACGATGTTCGTGGATATGTATAGAGGAGATTCATGGACATTCGTGGAGATTTATGGAGGAGGTTCATGGAGATTAATGGAGATTCATGGAGATTCATGGAGATTCATGCAGATTCATGGAGGAGATTCATTGAGATTCATGGAGATTCATGGAGGAGGTTCATGGATATTTATAGAGAAAATTCATGGAGATTCATGGAGATTCGTGGAGATTCATACAGGAGATCCATGGAGATTCATGGAGGAGATTCATGGAGATTCATGGAGATTCATGGAGATTCGTGGAGATTCATACAGGAGATCCATGGAGATTCATGGAGATTCATGGAGATTCACTGAGATTCATGGCGATTCATGGAGATTCATGGAGCTTCATACAGGAGATTCATGGAGGAGATTCATGGAGATTCGTGGAGATTCATGGAGATTCATGGAGATTCATGGAGATTCATGGAGATTCATGGAGATTCATGGAGATTTATGGAGGTGCATGGAGGAGATTCATGGAGATTCATACAGGAGATTCATCGAGGAGTTCATGGAGATTCGTGGAGATTCATGGAGATTCATGGAGATTCATGGAGATTCATGGAGATTCATGGAGATTCATGGAGATTTATGCAGGAGATTCATGGAGATTCATGGAGATTCATGGAGGAGATTCATGGAGATTCATGGAGATTCATGGAGATTCGTGGAGATTCATACAGGAGATCCATGGAGATTCATGGAGATTCATGGAGGAGATTCATGGAGATTCATTGAGGAGATTCATGGAGATGCATACAGGAGATTCATGGAGATTCATGGAGATTCATACAGGAGATTCATGGAGATTAATGGAAATTCATGGAGATTCACGGAGATTCATGGAGATTCATGGACACGGTTCATTGATAGGGTTAGACTAGATTGATGGAGATTCATGGAGATTTATGGAGGAGGTTCATGGAGGAGATTAATGGAGATTCATGGAGATTCATGGAGATTCATGCAGATTCATGGAGGAGATTCATTGAGATTCATGGAGATTCATGGAGGAGGTTCATGGATATTTATAGAGAAAATTCATGGAGATTCATGGACAAGGTTCATTGATAGGGTTAGACTAGATTGATGGAGATTCATGGAGATTTATGGAGGAGGTTCATGGAGATTCATGGATATTCATGGAGATTCAAGGAGATTCACGGAGATTCATGGAGATTCGTGGAGGTTCATGGAGGAGATTCATGGAGATTCATGGAGATTCATGGAGATTAATGGAAATTCATGGAGATTCACGGAGATTCATGGAGATTCATGGACAAGGTTCATTGATAGGGTTAGACTAGATTGATGGAGATTCATGGAGATTTATGGAGGAGGTTCATGGAGATTCATGGAGATTCATGGAGATTCACGGAGATTCATGGAGATTCGTGGAGATTCATAGAGATTTATGAAGATTCGTACAGGAGATTCATTTAGAAGATTCATGGAGATTCATGGAGATTCATGGAGATTCGTACAGGAGATTCATGGAGAAGATTCATGGAGATTCATGGAGATTCATGGAGATTCATGGAGATTCATGGAGATTCATGGAGATTCATGGAGATTTATGGAGGTTCATGGTGGAGATTCATGGAGATTCATGGAGGAGATTCATGGAGATTCATACAGGAGATTCATGGAGGAGGTGCATGGAGATTCATGGAGATTCATGGAGGAGGTTCATGGAGATTCATGGAGATTCATGGAGATTCATGGATATTCATGGAGATTCATGGAGCTTCATGGAGGAGATTCATGGAGATTTATGGAGATTCATGGAGGAGATTCATGGAGATTCATGGAGATTCATGGAGATTCATGGAGATTCATGGAGATTTATGGAGGTTCATGGAGGAGATTCATGGAGATACATGGAAATTCATGGAGATTCATGGAGGAGATTCATGGAGATTCATACAGGAGATTCATGGAGGAGGTTCATGGAGGTTCATGGAGATTCGTGGAGATTCATACAGGAGATTCATGGAGGAGATTCATCGAGGAGATTCATGGAGATTCGTGGACATTCATGGAGATTCATGGATATTCATGGAGATTCATGGAGATTCATGAAGATTCATGGAGATTCGTGGAGATTCATACAGGAGATCCATGGAGATTCATGGAGATTCATGGAGGAGGTTCATGGAGATTCATGGAGATTCATGGAGATTCATGGATATTCATGGAGATTCATGGAGCTTCATGGAGGAGATTCATGGAGATTTATGGAGATTCATGGAGGAGATTCATGGAGATTCATGGAGATTAATGGAAATTCATGGAGATTCACGGAGATTCATGGAGATTCATGGACGAGGTTCATGGATATGTATAGAGGAGATTCATGGAGATTCATGGAGATTTATGGAGGTTCATGGAGGAGATTCATGGAGATTCATGGAGATTCATACAGGAGATTCATGGAGGAGATTCATGGAGATTCGTGGAGATTCATACAGGAGATTCATCGAGGAGATTCATGGAGATTCGTGGACATTCATGGAGATTCATGGAGATTCATGGAGATTCGTGGAGATTCATGGAAATTTTTGGAGGCTCATGGAGGAGATTAATGGAGATGCATGGAGAATCATGGAAATTTATGGAGATTCATGGAGGAGATTCATGGAGATTCATACAGGAGATTCATGGAGGAAGGTTCATGGAGGTTCATGGAGATTCGTGGAGATTCATACAGGAGATTCATGGAGGAGATTCATCGAGGAGATTCATGGAGATTCGTGGACATTCATGGAGATTCATGGAGATTCATGGAAATTCATGGAGATTCATGGAGGAAATTCATGGAGATTCATACAGGAGATTCATACAGGAGGTTCATGGAGGGGATTCATTTAGATTCATGGAGATTCATGGAGATTCATGGAGATTCATGGAGATTCATGGAGGAGATTCATGGAGATTCATACAGGAGATTCATGGAAATTCATGGAGATTCATGGAGATTCATGGAGTTTCATGGAGATACATGGAGATTCATGGAGGAGGTTCATGGAGATTCATGGAGATTTATGGAGGTTCATTGAGGAGATTAATGTCGACTCATGGAGATTCATGGAGGAGATTCATGGAGATTCATACAGGAGGTTCATGGAGAGGATTCATTTAGATTCATGGAGATTCATGGAGATTCATGGAGATTCATGGAGATTCATGCAGATTCATGGAGGAGATTCATTGAGATTCATGGAGATTCATGGAGGAGGTTGATGGAGATTCATGGAGATTCATGGAGGAGGTTCATGGAGATTCATGGAGATTCATGGAGATTCATGGATATTCATGGAGATTCATGGAGCTTCATGGAGGAGATTCATGGAGATTTATGGAGATTCATGGAGGAGATTCATGGAGATTCATGGAGATTAATGGAAATTCATGGAGATTCACGGAGATTCATGGAGATTCATGGACGAGGTTCATGGATATGTATAGAGGAGATTCATGGAGATTCATGGAGATTTATGGAGGTTCATGGAGGAGATTCATGGAGATTCATGGAGATTCATACAGGAGATTCATGGAGGAGATTCATGGAGATTCGTGGAGATTCATGGAGATTCATGGAGATTCATGGAGATTCATGGAGATTCATGGAGATTTATGGAGGTTCATGGAGGAGATTCATGGAGATTCATGGAGATTCATGGAGATTCATACAGGAGATTCATCGAGGAGATTCATGGAGATTCGTGGACATTCATGGAGATTCATGGAGATTCATGGAGATTCGTGGAGATTCATGGAAATTTTTGGAGGCTCATGGAGGAGATTAATGGAGATGCATGGAGAATCATGGAAATTTATGGAGATTCATGGAGGAGATTCATGGAGATTCATACAGGAGATTCATGGAGGAGGTTCATGGAGGTTCATGGAGATTCGTGGAGATTCATACAGGAGATTCATGGAGGAGATTCATCGAGGAGATTCATGGAGATTCGTGGACATTCATGGAGATTCATGGAGATTCATGGAAATTCATGGAGATTCATGGAGGAAATTCATGGAGATTCATACAGGAGATTCATACAGGAGGTTCATGGAGGGGATTCATTTAGATTCATGGAGATTCATGGAGATTCATGGAGATTCATGGAGATTCATGGAGGAGATTCATGGAGATTCATACAGGAGATTCATGGAAATTCATGGAGATTCATGGAGATTCATGGAGTTTCATGGAGATACATGGAGATTCATGGAGGAGGTTCATGGAGATTCATGGAGATTTATGGAGGTTCATTGAGGAGATTAATGTCGACTCATGGAGATTCATGGAGGAGATTCATGGAGATTCATACAGGAGGTTCATGGAGAGGATTCATTTAGATTCATGGAGATTCATGGAGATTCATGGAGATTCATGCAGATTCATGGAGGAGATTCATTGAGATTCATGGAGATTCATGGAGGAGGTTGATGGAGATTCATGGAGATTCATGGAGATTCATGGAGATTCATGGAGATTTATGGAGATTCATGGAGGACATTCATGGAGATTCATGGAGATTCATGGAGATTCATGGAGATTCATGGAGATTCATGGACATTCATGGAGGAGATTCATGGAGATTTATGGAGATTCATGGAGGAGATTCATGGAGACTCATGGAGATTAATGGAAATTCATGGAGATTCACCGAGATTGATGCAGATACATCGACAAGGTTCATGGATAGGGTTAGACTAGATTGATGGAGATTCATGGAGATTCATCGAGGAGATTCATGTAGATTCGTGGAGATTCATGGAGATTCATGGAGATTCATGGAGATTTATGGAGGTGCATGGAGGAGATTCATGGAGATTCATGGAGATTCATGGAGGAGATTCATGGAGATTCATACAGGAGATTCATCGAGGAGATTCATGGAGATTCGTGGAGATTCATGGAGATTCATGGAGACTCATGGAGATTCATGGAGATTTATGCAGGAGATTCATGGAGATTCATGGAGATTCATGGAGATTCATGGAGATTCGTGGAGATTCATACAGGAGATCCATGGAGATTCATGGAGATTCATGGAGGAGATTCATGGAGATTCATGGAGATTCGTGGAGATTCGTACAGGAGATCCATGGAGATTCATGGAGGAGATTCATGGAGATTCATGGAGATTCATGGAGATTCGTGGAGATTCATACAGGAGATCCATGGAGATTCATGGAGATTCATTGAGATTCACTGAGATTCATGGCGATTCATGGAGATTCATGGAGCTTCATACAGGAGATTCATGGAGGAGATTCATGGAGATTCGTGGAGATTCATGGAGATTCATGGAGATTCATGGAGATTCATGGAGATTCATGGAGATTCATGGAGATTCATGGAGATTTATGGAGGTGCATGGAGGAGATTCATGGAGATTCATACAGGAGATTCATCGAGGAGATTCATGGAGATTCGTGGAGATTCATGGAGATTCATGGAGGAGATACATGGAGATTCATACAGGAGATTCATCGAGGAGATTCATGGAGATTCGTGGACATTCATGGAGATTCATGGAGATTCATGGAGATTCGTGGAGATTAATGGAAATTTTTGGAGGCTCATGGAGGAGATTAATGGAGATTCATGGAGATTCATGGAAATTCATGGAGATTCATGGAGGAGATTCATGGAGATTCATACAGGAGATTCATGGAGGAGGTTCATGGAGATTCATGGAGATTTATGGAGGTTCATTGAGGAGATTAATGGAGACTCATGGAGATTCATGGAGGAGATTCATGGAGATTCATGGAGATTCATGGAGGAGATTCATGGAGATTCATACAGGAGATTCATCGAGGAGATTCATGGAGATTCGTGGACATTCATGGAGATTCATGGAGATTCATGGAGGAGGTTCATGGAGATTCATGGAGATTCATGGAGATTCATGGAGATTTATGGAGATTCATGGAGGACATTCATGGAGATTCATGGAGATTCATGGAGATTCATGGAGATTCATGGAGATTCATGGAGATTCATGGAGGAGATTCATGGAGGAGATTCATGGAGATTCATGGAGATTAATGGAGATTCGTGGAGATTCATGGAGATTTATGGAGATTCATGGAGGACATTCATGGAGATTCATGGAGATTCATGGAGGAGGTTCATGGAGGTTCATGGAGATTCATGGAGATTCATACAGGAGATTCATGGAGGAGATTCATGGAGATTTATGGAGATTCATTGGGAGATTCATGGAGATTCATGGAGATTAATGGACGATGTTCGTGGATATGTATAGAGGAGATTCATGGACATTCGTGGAGATTTATGGAGGAGGTTCATGGAGATTAATGGAGATTCATGGAGATTCATGGAGATTCATGCAGATTCATGGAGGAGATTCATTGAGATTCATGGAGATTCATGGAGGAGGTTCATGGATATTTATAGAGAAAATTCATGGAGATTCATGGAGATTCGTGGAGATTCATACAGGAGATCCATGGAGATTCATGGAGGAGATTCATGGAGATTCATGGAGATTCATGGAGATTCGTGGAGATACATACAGGAGATCCATGGAGATTCATGGAGATTCGTGGAGATTCACTGAGATTCATGGCGATTCATGGAGATTCATGTAGCTTCATACAGGAGATTCATGGAGATTTATGGAGGTGCATGGAGGAGATTCATGGAGATTCATACAGGAGATTCATCGAGGAGTTCATGGAGATTCGTGGAGATTCATGGAGATTCATGGAGATTCATGGAGATTCATGGAGATTCATGGAGATTCATGGAGATTTATGCAGGAGATTCATGGAGATTCATGGAGATTCATGGAGGAGATTCATGGAGATTCATGGAGATTCACGGAGATTCGTGGAGATTCATACAGGAGATCCATGGAGATTCATGGAGATTCATGGAGGAGATTCATGGAGATTCATTGAGGAGATTCATGGAGATGCATACAGGAGATTCATGGAGATTCATGGAGATTCATACAGGAGATTCATGGAGATTAATGGAAATTCATGGAGATTCACGGAGATTCATGGAGATTTATGGACAAGGTTCATTGATAGGGTTAGACTAGATTGATGGAGATTCATGGAGATTTATGGAGGAGGTTCATGGAGATTCATGGATATTCATGGAGATTCAAGGAGATTCACGGAGATTCATGGAGATTCGTGGAGGTTCATGGAGGAGATTCATGGAGATTCATGGAGATTCATGGAGATTCGTGGAGATTCATACAGGAGATCCATGGAGATTCATGGAGATTCATGGAGATTCATGGCGATTCATGGAGATTCATGGAGATTCATGGAGGAGATTCATGGAGATTTATGGAGATTCATGGAGCTTCATACAGGAGATTCATGGAGGAGATTCATGGAGATTCGTGGAGATTCATGGAGATTCATGGACGAGGTTCATGGATATGTATAGAGGAGATTCATGGAGATTCATGGAGATTTATGGAGGAGGTTCATGGAGATTCATGGAGATTCATGGAGATTCACGGAGATTCATGGAGATTCGTGGAGATTCATAGAGATTTATGGAGATTCGTACAGGAGATTCATGGAGAAGATTCATGGAGATTCATGGAGATTCATGGAGATTCGTACAGGAGATTCATGGAGAAGATTCATGGAGATTCATGGAGATTCATGGAGATTCATGGAGATTCATGGACATTTATGGAGGTGCATGGAGGAGATTCATGGAGATTCATGGGGATTCATACAGGAGATCCATGGAGATTCATGGAGATTCATGGAGATTCATGGCGATTCATGGAGATTCATGGAGATTCATGGAGGAGATTCATGGAGATTCATGGAGGAGATTCATGGAGATTCATGGAGATTCATGGAGATTCGTGGAGATACATACAGGAGATCCATGGAGATTCATGGAGATTCGTGGAGATTCACTGAGATTCATGGCGATTCATGGAGATTCATGTAGCTTCATACAGGAGATTCATGGAGATTTATGGAGGTGCATGGAGGAGATTCATGGAGATTCATACAGGAGATTCATCGAGGAGTTCATGGAGATTCGTGGAGATTCATGGAGATTCATGGAGATTCATGGAGATTCATGGAGATTCATGGAGATTCATGGAGATTTATGCAGGAGATTCATGGAGATTCATGGAGATTCATGGAGGAGATTCATGGAGATTCATGGAGATTCACGGAGATTCGTGGAGATTCATACAGGAGATCCATGGAGATTCATGGAGATTCATGGAGGAGATTCATGGAGATTCATTGAGGAGATTCATGGAGATGCATACAGGAGATTCATGGAGATTCATGGAGATTCATACAGGAGATTCATGGAGATTAATGGAAATTCATGGAGATTCACGGAGATTCATGGAGATTTATGGACAAGGTTCATTGATAGGGTTAGACTAGATTGATGGAGATTCATGGAGATTTATGGAGGAGGTTCATGGAGATTCATGGATATTCATGGAGATTCAAGGAGATTCACGGAGATTCATGGAGATTCGTGGAGGTTCATGGAGGAGATTCATGGAGATTCATGGAGATTCATGGAGATTCGTGGAGATTCATACAGGAGATCCATGGAGATTCATGGAGATTCATGGAGATTCATGGCGATTCATGGAGATTCATGGAGATTCATGGAGGAGATTCATGGAGATTTATGGAGATTCATGGAGCTTCATACAGGAGATTCATGGAGGAGATTCATGGAGATTCGTGGAGATTCATGGAGATTCATGGACGAGGTTCATGGATATGTATAGAGGAGATTCATGGAGATTCATGGAGATTTATGGAGGAGGTTCATGGAGATTCATGGAGATTCATGGAGATTCACGGAGATTCATGGAGATTCGTGGAGATTCATAGAGATTTATGGAGATTCGTACAGGAGATTCATGGAGAAGATTCATGGAGATTCATGGAGATTCATGGAGATTCGTACAGGAGATTCATGGAGAAGATTCATGGAGATTCATGGAGATTCATGGAGATTCATGGAGATTCATGGACATTTATGGAGGTGCATGGAGGAGATTCATGGAGATTCATGGGGATTCATACAGGAGATCCATGGAGATTCATGGAGATTCATGGAGATTCATGGCGATTCATGGAGATTCATGGAGATTCATGGAGGAGATTCATGGAGATTTATGGAGATTCATGGAGCTTCATACAGGAGATTCATGGAGGAGATTCATGGAGATTCGTGGAGATTCATGGAGATTCATGGACGAGGTTCATGGATATGTATAGAGGAGATTCATGGAGATTCATGGAGATTTATGGAGGAGGTTCATGGAGATTCATGGAGATTCATGGAGATTCATGGAGATTCACGGAGATTCACGGAGATTCGTGGAGATTCATGGAGATTCATGGAGATTCATGGAGATTCATGGAGGTTCATGGAGGAGTTTCATGGAGATTCATGGAGGAGATTCATGCAGATTCATGGAGATTCATGTAGGAGGTTCATGGAGGTTCATGGAGATTCATGGAGATTCATACAGGAGATTCATGGAGATTCATACAGGAGATCCATGGAGATTCATGGAGATTCATGGAGGAGATTCATGGAGATTCATGGAGATTCGTGGAGATTCATACAGGAGATCCATGGAGATTCATGGAGGAGATTCATGGAGATTCATGGAGATTCATGGAGATTCGTGGAGATTCATACAGGAGATCCATGGAGATTCATGGAGATTCATTGAGATTCACTGAGATTCATGGAGATTCATGGAGGAGATTCATTGAGATTTATGGAGATTCATGGAGATTCATGGAGATTCATGGAGATTTATGCAGGAGATTCATGGAGATTCATGGAGATTCATGGAGGAGATTCATGGAGATTCATGGAGATTCATGGAGATTCGTGGAGATTCATACAGGAGATCCATGGAGATTCATGGAGATTCATGGAGGAGATTCATGGAGATTCATTGAGGAGATTCATGGAGATTCATGGAGATTAATGGAAATTCATGGAAATTCACGGAGATTCTTGGAGATTCATGGAGATTCATGGAGATTCATGGAGATTCATGGAGATTTATGGAGGTTCATGGTGGAGATTCATGGAGATTCATGGAGATTCATGGAGGAGATACATGGAGATTCATACAGGAGATTCATCGAGGAGATTCATGGAGATTCGTGGACATTCATGGAGATTCATGGAGATTCATGGAGATTCGTGGAGATTAATGGAAATTTTTGGAGGCTCATGGAGGAGATTAATTTAGATTCATGGAGATTCATGGAAATTCATGGAGATTCATGGAGGAGATTCATGGAGATTCATACAGGAGATTCATGGAGGAGGTTCATGGAGATTCATGGAGATTTATGGAGGTTCATTGAGGAGATTAATGGAGACTCATGGAGATTCATGGAGGAGATTCATGGAGATTCATGGAGATTCATGGAGGAGATTCATGGAGATTCATACAGGAGATTCATCGAGGAGATTCATGGAGATTCGTGGACATTCATGGAGATTCATGGAGATTCATGGAGATTCGTGGAGATTCATGGAAATTTTTGGAGGCTCATGGAGGAGATTAATGGAGATTCATGGAGATTCATGGAGATTCATGCAGATTCATGGAGGAGATTCATTGAGATTCATGGAGATTCATGGAGGAGGTTCATGGATATTTATAGAGAAAATTCATGGAGATTCATGGAGATTCATGGAGGAGGTTCATGGAGATTCATGGAGATTCATGGAGATTCATGGAGATTTATGGAGATTCATGGAGGACGTTCATGGAGATTCATGGAGATTCATGGAGATTCATGGAGGTTCATGGAGATTCATGGAGATTCATGGAGGAGATTCATGGAGGAGATTCATGGAGATTCATGGAGATTAATGGAGATTCGTGGAGATTCATGGAGATTTATGGAGATTCATGGAGATTCATGGAGATTCATGGAGGAGGTTCATGGAGGTTCATGGAGATTCATGGAGATTCATACAGGAGATTCATGGAGGAGATTCATGGAGATTTATGGAGATTCATTGGGAGATTCATGGAGATTCATGGAGATTAATGGACGATGTTCGTGGATATGTATAGAGGAGATTCATGGACATTCGTGGAGATTTATGGAGGAGGTTCATGGAGATTAATGGAGATTCATGGAGATTCATGGAGATTCATGCAGATTCATGGAGGAGATTCATTGAGATTCATGGAGATTCATGGAGGAGGTTCATGGATATTTATAGAGAAAATTCATGGAGATTCATGGAGATTCGTGGAGATTCATACAGGAGATCCATGGAGATTCATGGAGGAGACTCATGGAGATTCATGGAGATTCATGGAGATTCGTGGAGATACATACAGGAGATCCATGGAGATTCATGGAGATTCGTGGAGATTCACTGAGATTCATGTCGATTCATGGAGATTCATGGAGCTTCATACAGGAGATTCATGGAGGAGATTCATGGAGATTCGTGGAGATTCATGGAGATTCATGGAGATTCATGGAGATTCATGGAGATTCATGGAGATTCATGGAGATTTATGGAGATTCGTGGAGATACATACAGGAGATCCATGGAGATTCATGGAGATTCGTGGAGATTCACTGAGATTCATGTCGATTCATGGAGATTCATGGAGCTTCATACAGGAGATTCATGGAGGAGATTCATGGAGATTCGTGGAGATTCATGGAGATTCATGGAGATTCATGGAGATTCATGGAGATTCATGGACATTCATGGAGATTCATGGAGATTCATGGAGATTCGTGGAGATTAATGGAAATTTTTGGAGGCTCATGGAGGAGATTAATTTAGATTCATGGAGATTCATGGAAATTCATGGAGATTCATGGAGGAGATTCATGGAGATTCATACAGGAGATTCATGGAGGAGGTTCATGGAGATTCATGGAGATTTATGGAGGTTCATTGAGGAGATTAATGGAGACTCATGGAGATTCATGGAGGAGATTCATGGAGATTCATGGAGATTCATGGAGGAGATTCATGGAGATTCATACAGGAGATTCATCGAGGAGATTCATGGAGATTCGTGGACATTCATGGAGATTCATGGAGATTCATGGAGATTCGTGGAGATTCATGGAAATTTTTGGAGGCTCATGGAGGAGATTAATGGAGATTCATGGAGATTCATGGAGATTCATGCAGATTCATGGAGGAGATTCATTGAGATTCATGGAGATTCATGGAGGAGGTTCATGGATATTTATAGAGAAAATTCATGGAGATTCATGGAGATTCATGGAGGAGGTTCATGGAGATTCATGGAGATTCATGGAGATTCATGGAGATTTATGGAGATTCATGGAGGACGTTCATGGAGATTCATGGAGATTCATGGAGATTCATGGAGGTTCATGGAGATTCATGGAGATTCATGGAGGAGATTCATGGAGGAGATTCATGGAGATTCATGGAGATTAATGGAGATTCGTGGAGATTCATGGAGATTTATGGAGATTCATGGAGGACATTCATGGAGATTCATGGAGATTCATGGAGGAGGTTCATGGAGGTTCATGGAGATTCATGGAGATTCATACAGGAGATTCATGGAGGAGATTCATGGAGATTTATGGAGATTCATTGGGAGATTCATGGAGATTCATGGAGATTAATGGACGATGTTCGTGGATATGTATAGAGGAGATTCATGGACATTCGTGGAGATTTATGGAGGAGGTTCATGGAGATTAATGGAGATTCACGGAGATTCATGGAGATTCATGCAGATTCATGGAGGAGATTCATTGAGATTCATGGAGATTCATGGAGGAGGTTCATGGATATTTATAGAGAAAATTCATGGAGATTCATGGAGATTCGTGGAGATTCATACAGGAGATCCATGGAGATTCATGGAGGAGACTCATGGAGATTCATGGAGATTCATGGAGATTCGTGGAGATACATACAGGAGATCCATGGAGATTCATGGAGATTCGTGGAGATTCACTGAGATTCATGTCGATTCATGGAGATTCATGGAGCTTCATACAGGAGATTCATGGAGGAGATTCATGGAGATTCGTGGAGATTCATGGAGATTCATGGAGATTCATGGAGATTCATGGAGATTCATGGAGATTCATGGAGATTTATGGAGGTGCATGGAGGAGATTCATGGAGATTCATACAGGAGATTCATCGAGGAGTTCATGGAGATTCGTGGAGATTCATGGAGATTCATGGAGATTCATGGAGATTCATGGAGATTCATGGAGATTCATGGAGATTTATGCAGGAGATTCATGGAGATTCATGGAGATTCATGGAGGAGATTCATGGAGATTCATGGAGATTCATGGAGATTCGTGGAGATTCATACAGGAGATCCATGGAGATTCATGGAGATTCATGGAGGAGATTCATGGAGATTCATTGAGGAGATTCATGGAGATGCATACAGGAGATTCATGGAGATTCATGGAGATTCATACAGGAGATTCATGGAGATTAATGGAAATTCATGGAGATTCACGGAGATTCATGGAGATTCATGGACAAGGTTCATTGATAGGGTTAGACTAGATTGATGGAGATTCATGGAGATTTATGGAGGAGGTTCATGGAGATTCATGGATATTCATGGAGATTCAAGGAGATTCACGGAGATTCATGGAGATTCGTGGAGGTTCATGGAGGAGATTCGTGGAGATTCATGGAGATTCATGGAGATTCGTGGAGATTCATACAGGAGATCCATGGAGATTCATGGAGATTCATGGAGATTCATGGCGATTCATGGAGATTCATGGAGATTCATGGAGGAGATTCATGGAGATTTATGGAGATTCATGGAGCTTCATACAGGAGATTCATGGAGGAGATTCATGGAGATTCGTGGAGATTCATGGAGATTCATGGACGAGGTTCATGGATATGTATAGAGGAGATTCATGGAGATTCATGGAGATTTATGGAGGAGGTTCATGGAGATTCATGGAGATTCATGGAGATTCACGGAGATTCATGGAGATTCGTGGAGATTCTTAGAGATTTATGGAGATTCGTACAGGAGATTCATGGAGAAGATTCATGGAGATTCATGGAGATTCATGGAGATTCGTACAGGAGATTCATGGAGAAGATTCATGGAGATTCATGGAGATTCATGGAGATTCATGGAGATTCATGGACATTTATGGAGGTGCATGGAGGAGATTCATGGAGATTCATGGGGATTCATGGAGGAGATTCATGGAGATTCATACAGGAGATTCATCGAGGAGATTCATGGAGATTCATGGAGATTCATGGAGATTCGTGGAGATTCATACAGGAGATCCATGGAGATTCATGGAGATTCATGGAGATTCATGGCGATTCATGGAGATTCATGGAGATTCATGGAGGAGATTCATGGAGATTTATGGAGATTCATGGAGCTTCATACAGGAGATTCATGGAGGAGATTCATGGAGATTCGTGGAGATTCATGGAGATTCATGGAGATTCATACAGGAGATTCATGGATGAGTTTCATGGAGGTTCATGGAGATTCATGGAGATTCATACAGGAGATTCATGGAGGAGGTTCATGGAGATTCATGGAGATTTATGGAGGTCCATTGAGGAGATTAATGGAGACTCATACAGGAGATTCATGGAGGAGATTCATGGAGATTCGTGGAGATTCATGGAGATTCATGGAGATTCATGGAAATTCATGGAGATTTATGGAGGTTCATGGAGGAGATTCATGGAGATTCATGGAGATTCATGGAGATTCATGGCGATTCATGGAGATTCATGGAGATTCATGGAGGAGATTCATGGAGATTTATGGAGATTCATGGAGCTTCATACAGGAGATTCATGGAGGAGATTCATGGAGATTCGTGGAGATTCATGGAGATTCATGGACGAGGTTCATGGATATGTATAGAGGAGATTCATGGAGATTCATGGAGATTTATGGAGGAGGTTCATGGAGATTCATGGAGATTCATGGAGATTCATGGAGATTCACGGAGATTCACGGAGATTCGTGGAGATTCATGGAGATTCATGGAGATTCATGGAGGTTCATGGAGGAGTTTCATGGAGATTCATGGAGGAGATTCATGCAGATTCATGGAGATTCATGTAGGAGGTTCATGGAGATTCATGGAGATTCATGGAGATTCATGGAGATTCATGGAGATTCATGGAGATTCATGGAGATTCATGGAGGAGATTCATGGAGGAGATTCATGGAGATTCATGGAGATTAATGGAGATTCGTGGAGATTCATGGAGATTTATGGAGATTCATGGAGGACATTCATGGAGATTCATGGAGATTCATGGAGGAGGTTCATGGAGGTTCATGGAGATTCATGGAGATTCATACAGGAGATTCATGGAGGAGATTCATGGAGATTTATGGAGATTCATTGGGAGATTCATGGAGATTCATGGAGATTAATGGACGATGTTCGTGGATATGTATAGAGGAGATTCATGGACATTCGTGGAGATTTATGGAGGAGGTTCATGGAGATTAATGGAGATTCATGGAGATTCATGGAGATTCATGCAGATTCATGGAGGAGATTCATTGAGATTCATGGAGATTCATGGAGGAGGTTCATGGATATTTATAGAGAAAATTCATGGAGATTCATGGAGATTCGTGGAGATTCATACAGGAGATCCATGGAGATTCATGGAGGAGATTCATGGAGATTCATGGAGATTCATGGAGATTCGTGGAGATACATACAGGAGATCCATGGAGATTCATGGAGATTCGTGGAGATTCACTGAGATTCATGGCGATTCATGGAGATTCATGTAGCTTCATACAGGAGATTCATGGAGATTTATGGAGGTGCATGGAGGAGATTCATGGAGATTCATACAGGAGATTCATCGAGGAGTTCATGGAGATTCGTGGAGATTCATGGAGATTCATGGAGATTCATGGAGATTCATGGAGATTCATGGAGATTCATGGAGATTTATGCAGGAGATTCATGGAGATTCATGGAGATTCATGGAGGAGATTCATGGAGATTCATGGAGATTCACGGAGATTCGTGGAGATTCATACAGGAGATCCATGGAGATTCATGGAGATTCATGGAGGAGATTCATGGAGATTCATTGAGGAGATTCATGGAGATGCATACAGGAGATTCATGGAGATTCATGGAGATTCATACAGGAGATTCATGGAGATTAATGGAAATTCATGGAGATTCACGGAGATTCATGGAGATTTATGGACAAGGTTCATTGATAGGGTTAGACTAGATTGATGGAGATTCATGGAGATTTATGGAGGAGGTTCATGGAGATTCATGGATATTCATGGAGATTCAAGGAGATTCACGGAGATTCATGGAGATTCGTGGAGGTTCATGGAGGAGATTCATGGAGATTCATGGAGATTCATGGAGATTCGTGGAGATTCATACAGGAGATCCATGGAGATTCATGGAGATTCATGGAGATTCATGGCGATTCATGGAGATTCATGGAGATTCATGGAGGAGATTCATGGAGATTTATGGAGATTCATGGAGCTTCATACAGGAGATTCATGGAGGAGATTCATGGAGATTCGTGGAGATTCATGGAGATTCATGGACGAGGTTCATGGATATGTATAGAGGAGATTCATGGAGATTCATGGAGATTTATGGAGGAGGTTCATGGAGATTCATGGAGATTCATGGAGATTCACGGAGATTCATGGAGATTCGTGGAGATTCATAGAGATTTATGGAGATTCGTACAGGAGATTCATGGAGAAGATTCATGGAGATTCATGGAGATTCATGGAGATTCGTACAGGAGATTCATGGAGAAGATTCATGGAGATTCATGGAGATTCATGGAGATTCATGGAGATTCATGGACATTTATGGAGGTGCATGGAGGAGATTCATGGAGATTCATGGGGATTCATACAGGAGATCCATGGAGATTCATGGAGATTCATGGAGATTCATGGCGATTCATGGAGATTCATGGAGATTCATGGAGGAGATTCATGGAGATTTATGGAGATTCATGGAGCTTCATACAGGAGATTCATGGAGGAGATTCATGGAGATTCGTGGAGATTCATGGAGATTCATGGACGAGGTTCATGGATATGTATAGAGGAGATTCATGGAGATTCATGGAGATTTATGGAGGAGGTTCATGGAGATTCATGGAGATTCATGGAGATTCATGGAGATTCACGGAGATTCACGGAGATTCGTGGAGATTCATGGAGATTCATGGAGATTCATGGAGATTCATGGAGGTTCATGGAGGAGTTTCATGGAGATTCATGGAGGAGATTCATGCAGATTCATGGAGATTCATGTAGGAGGTTCATGGAGGTTCATGGAGATTCATGGAGATTCATACAGGAGATTCATGGAGATTCATACAGGAGATCCATGGAGATTCATGGAGATTCATGGAGGAGATTCATGGAGATTCATGGAGATTCGTGGAGATTCATACAGGAGATCCATGGAGATTCATGGAGGAGATTCATGGAGATTCATGGAGATTCATGGAGATTCGTGGAGATTCATACAGGAGATCCATGGAGATTCATGGAGATTCATTGAGATTCACTGAGATTCATGGAGATTCATGGAGGAGATTCATTGAGATTTATGGAGATTCATGGAGATTCATGGAGATTCATGGAGATTTATGCAGGAGATTCATGGAGATTCATGGAGATTCATGGAGGAGATTCATGGAGATTCATGGAGATTCATGGAGATTCGTGGAGATTCATACAGGAGATCCATGGAGATTCATGGAGATTCATGGAGGAGATTCATGGAGATTCATTGAGGAGATTCATGGAGATTCATGGAGATTAATGGAAATTCATGGAAATTCACGGAGATTCTTGGAGATTCATGGAGATTCATGGAGATTCATGGAGATTCATGGAGATTTATGGAGGTTCATGGTGGAGATTCATGGAGATTCATGGAGATTCATGGAGGAGATACATGGAGATTCATACAGGAGATTCATCGAGGAGATTCATGGAGATTCGTGGACATTCATGGAGATTCATGGAGATTCATGGAGATTCGTGGAGATTAATGGAAATTTTTGGAGGCTCATGGAGGAGATTAATTTAGATTCATGGAGATTCATGGAAATTCATGGAGATTCATGGAGGAGATTCATGGAGATTCATACAGGAGATTCATGGAGGAGGTTCATGGAGATTCATGGAGATTTATGGAGGTTCATTGAGGAGATTAATGGAGACTCATGGAGATTCATGGAGGAGATTCATGGAGATTCATGGAGATTCATGGAGGAGATTCATGGAGATTCATACAGGAGATTCATCGAGGAGATTCATGGAGATTCGTGGACATTCATGGAGATTCATGGAGATTCATGGAGATTCGTGGAGATTCATGGAAATTTTTGGAGGCTCATGGAGGAGATTAATGGAGATTCATGGAGATTCATGGAGATTCATGCAGATTCATGGAGGAGATTCATTGAGATTCATGGAGATTCATGGAGGAGGTTCATGGATATTTATAGAGAAAATTCATGGAGATTCATGGAGATTCATGGAGGAGGTTCATGGAGATTCATGGAGATTCATGGAGATTCATGGAGATTTATGGAGATTCATGGAGGACGTTCATGGAGATTCATGGAGATTCATGGAGATTCATGGAGGTTCATGGAGATTCATGGAGATTCATGGAGGAGATTCATGGAGGAGATTCATGGAGATTCATGGAGATTAATGGAGATTCGTGGAGATTCATGGAGATTTATGGAGATTCATGGAGGACATTCATGGAGATTCATGGAGATTCATGGAGGAGGTTCATGGAGGTTCATGGAGATTCATGGAGATTCATACAGGAGATTCATGGAGGAGATTCATGGAGATTTATGGAGATTCATTGGGAGATTCATGGAGATTCATGGAGATTAATGGACGATGTTCGTGGATATGTATAGAGGAGATTCATGGACATTCGTGGAGATTTATGGAGGAGGTTCATGGAGATTAATGGAGATTCATGGAGATTCATGGAGATTCATGCAGATTCATGGAGGAGATTCATTGAGATTCATGGAGATTCATGGAGGAGGTTCATGGATATTTATAGAGAAAATTCATGGAGATTCATGGAGATTCGTGGAGATTCATACAGGAGATCCATGGAGATTCATGGAGGAGACTCATGGAGATTCATGGAGATTCATGGAGATTCGTGGAGATACATACAGGAGATCCATGGAGATTCATGGAGATTCGTGGAGATTCACTGAGATTCATGTCGATTCATGGAGATTCATGGAGCTTCATACAGGAGATTCATGGAGGAGATTCATGGAGATTCGTGGAGATTCATGGAGATTCATGGAGATTCATGGAGATTCATGGAGATTCATGGAGATTCATGGAGATTTATGGAGGTGCATGGAGGAGATTCATGGAGATTCATACAGGAGATTCATCGAGGAGTTCATGGAGATTCGTGGAGATTCATGGAGATTCATGGAGATTCATGGAGATTCATGGAGATTCATGGAGATTCATGGAGATTTATGCAGGAGATTCATGGAGATTCATGGAGATTCATGGAGGAGATTCATGGAGATTCATGGAGATTCATGGAGATTCGTGGAGATTCATACAGGAGATCCATGGAGATTCATGGAGATTCATGGAGGAGATTCATGGAGATTCATTGAGGAGATTCATGGAGATGCATACAGGAGATTCATGGAGATTCATGGAGATTCATACAGGAGATTCATGGAGATTAATGGAAATTCATGGAGATTCACGGAGATTCATGGAGATTCATGGACAAGGTTCATTGATAGGGTTAGACTAGATTGATGGAGATTCATGGAGATTTATGGAGGAGGTTCATGGAGATTCATGGATATTCATGGAGATTCAAGGAGATTCACGGAGATTCATGGAGATTCGTGGAGGTTCATGGAGGAGATTCATGGAGATTCATGGAGATTCATGGAGATTCGTGGAGATTCATACAGGAGATCCATGGAGATTCATGGAGATTCATGGAGATTCATGGCGATTCATGGAGATTCATGGAGATTCATGGAGGAGATTCATGGAGATTTATGGAGATTCATGGAGCTTCATACAGGAGATTCATGGAGGAGATTCATGGAGATTCGTGGAGATTCATGGAGATTCATGGACGAGGTTCATGGATATGTATAGAGGAGATTCATGGAGATTCATGGAGATTTATGGAGGAGGTTCATGGAGATTCATGGAGATTCATGGAGATTCACGGAGATTCATGGAGATTCGTGGAGATTCATAGAGATTTATGGAGATTCGTACAGGAGATTCATGGAGAAGATTCATGGAGATTCATGGAGATTCATGGAGATTCGTACAGGAGATTCATGGAGAAGATTCATGGAGATTCATGGAGATTCATGGAGATTCATGGAGATTCATGGACATTTATGGAGGTGCATGGAGGAGATTCATGGAGATTCATGGGGATTCATGGAGGAGATTCATGGAGATTCATACAGGAGATTCATCGAGGAGATTCATGGAGATTCATGGAGATTCATGGAGATTCGTGGAGATTCATACAGGAGATCCATGGAGATTCATGGAGATTCATGGAGATTCATGGCGATTCATGGAGATTCATGGAGATTCATGGAGGAGATTCATGGAGATTTATGGAGATTCATGGAGCTTCATACAGGAGATTCATGGAGGAGATTCATGGAGATTCGTGGAGATTCATGGAGATTCATGGAGATTCATACAGGAGATTCATGGATGAGTTTCATGGAGGTTCATGGAGATTCATGGAGATTCATACAGGAGATTCATGGAGGAGGTTCATGGAGATTCATGGAGATTTATGGAGGTCCATTGAGGAGATTAATGGAGACTCATACAGGAGATTCATGGAGGAGATTCATGGAGATTCGTGGAGATTCATGGAGATTCATGGAGATTCATGGAAATTCATGGAGATTTATGGAGGTTCATGGAGGAGATTCATGGAGATTCATGGAGATTCATGGAGATTCATGGCGATTCATGGAGATTCATGGAGATTCATGGAGGAGATTCATGGAGATTTATGGAGATTCATGGAGCTTCATACAGGAGATTCATGGAGGAGATTCATGGAGATTCGTGGAGATTCATGGAGATTCATGGACGAGGTTCATGGATATGTATAGAGGAGATTCATGGAGATTCATGGAGATTTATGGAGGAGGTTCATGGAGATTCATGGAGATTCATGGAGATTCATGGAGATTCACGGAGATTCACGGAGATTCGTGGAGATTCATGGAGATTCATGGAGATTCATGGAGGTTCATGGAGGAGTTTCATGGAGATTCATGGAGGAGATTCATGCAGATTCATGGAGATTCATGTAGGAGGTTCATGGAGATTCATGGAGATTCATGGAGATTCATACAGGAGATTCATGGAGATTCGTGGAGATTCATGGAGATTCATGGAGATTCATACAGGAGATTCATGGATGAGGTTCATGGAGGTTCATGGAGATTCATGGAGATTCATACAGGAGATTCATGGAGGAGGTTCATGGAGATTCATGGAGATTTATGGAGGTTCATTGAGGAGATTAATGGAGACTCATACAGGAGATTCATGGAGGAGATTCATGGAGATTCGTGGAGATTCATGGAGATTCATGGAGATTCATGGAAATTCATGGAGATTTATGGAGGTTCATGGAGGAGATTCATGGAGATTCATGGAGATTCATGGAGATTCATACAGGAGATTCATCGAGGAGATTCATGGAGATTCGTGGACATTCATGGAGATTCATGGAGATTCATGGAGATTCGTGGAGATTCATGGAGATTCATGGACATTCATGGAGATTCATGGAGATTTATGGAGGTTCATGGAGGAGATTCATGGAGATTCGTGGAGATTCATGGAGATTCATGGAGATTCATGGAGATTCGTGGAGATTCATGGAGGAGATTCATGGAGATTCATGGAGATTCATGGAGATTCGTGGAGATTCATACAGGAGATCCTTGGAGATTCATGGAGATTCATGGAGATTCATGGAGATTCATGGAGATTCATGGAGATTCATGGAGATTCATGGAGGAGGTTCATGGATATTTATAGAGAAAATTCATGGAGATTCATGGTGATTCATGGAGGAGGTTCATGGAGATTCATGGAGATTCATGGAGATTCATGGAGATTCACGGAGATTCATGGAGATTCGTGGAGGTTCATGGAGGAGATTCGTGGAGATTAATGGAAATTTTTGGAGGCTCATGGAGGAGATTAATGGAGATTCATGGAGATTCATGGAAATTCATGGAGATTCATGGAGGAGATTCATGGAGATTCATACAGGAGATTCATGGAGGAGGTTCATGGAGATTCATGGAGATTTATGGAGGTTCATTGAGGAGATTAATGGAGACTCATGGAGATTCATGGAGGAGATTCATGGAGATTCATGGAGATTCATGGAGGAGATTCATGGAGATTCATACAGGAGATTCATCGAGGAGATTCATGGAGATTCGTGGACATTCATGGAGATTCATGGAGATTCATGGAGATTCGTGGAGATTCATGGAAATTTTTGGAGGCTCATGGAGGAGATTAATGGAGATTCATGGAGATTCATGGAGATTAATGGAGATTCGTGGAGATTCATGGAGGAGATTCATGGAGGAGATTCATGGAGATTCATGGAGATTAATGGAGATTCGTGGAGATTCATGGAGATTTATGGAGATTCATGGAGGACATTCATGGAGATTCATGGAGATTCATGGAGATTCATGGAGATTCATGGAGATTCATGGAGGAGATTCATGGAGGAGATTCATGGAGATTCATGGAGATTAATGGAGATTCGTGGAGATTCATGGAGATTTATGGAGATTCATGGAGGACATTCATGGAGATTCATGGAGATTCATGGAGGAGGTTCATGGAGGTTCATGGAGATTCATGGAGATTCATACAGGAGATTCATGGAGGAGATTCATCGAGGAGATTCATGGAGATTCATGGAGGAGATTCATGGAGATTTATGGAGATTCATTGGGAGATTCATGGAGATTCATGGAGATTAATGGACGATGTTCGTGGATATGTATAGAGGAGATTCATGGACATTCGTGGAGATTTATGGAGGAGGTTCATGGAGATTAATGGAGATTCATGGAGATTCATGGAGATTCATGCAGATTCATGGAGGAGATTCACTGAGATTCATGGAGATTCATGGAGGAGGTTCATGGATATTTATAGAGAAAATTCATGGAGATTCATGGAGATTCGTGGTGATTCATACAGGAGATCCATGGAGATTCATGGAGGAGATTCATGGAGATTCATGGAGATTCATGGAGATTCGTGGAGATTCATACAGGAGATCCATGGAGATTCATGGAGATTCATGGAGATTCACTGAGATTCATGGCGATTCATGGAGATTCATGGAGCTTCATACAGGAGATTCATGGAGGAGATTCATGGAGATTCGTGGAGACTCATGGAGATTCATGGAGATTCATGGAGATTCATGGAGATTCATGGAGATTTATGGAGGTGCATGGAGGAGATTCATGGAGATTCATACAGGAGATTCATCGAGGAGTTCATGGAGATTCGTGGAGATTCATGGAGATTCATGGAGATTCATGGAGATTCATGGAGATTCATGGAGATTCATGGAGATTTATGCAGGAGATTCATGGAGATTCATGGAGATTCATGGAGGAGATTCATGGAGATTCATGGAAATTCATGGAGGTTCGTGGAGATTCATACAGGAGATCCATGGAGATTCATGGAGATTCATGGTGGAGATTCATGGAGATTCATTGAGGAGATTCATGGAGATGCATACAGGAGATTCATGGAGATTCATGGAGATTCATACAGGAGATTCATGGAGATTAATGGAAATTCATGGAGATTCACGGAGATTCATGGAGATTCATGGACAAGGTTCATTGATAGGGTTAGACTAGATTGATGGAGATTCATGGAGATTTATGGAGGAGGTTCATGGAGATTCATGGATATTCATGGAGATTCAAGGAGATTCACGGAGATTCATGGAGATTCGTGGAGGTTCATGGAGGAGATTCATGGAGATTCATGGAGATTCATGGAGATTAATGGAAATTAATGGAGATTCACGGAGATTCATGGAGATTCATGGACAAGGTTCATTGATAGGGTTAGACTAGATTGATGGAGATTCATGGAGATTTATGGAGGAGGTTCATGGAGATTCATGGAGATTCATGGAGATTCACGGAGATTCATGGAGATTCGTGGAGATTCATTGAGATTTATGGACATTCGTACAGGAGATTCATGGAGAAGATTCATGGAGATTCATGGAGATTCATGGAGATTCGTACAGGAGATTCATGGAGAAGATTCATGGAGATTCATGGAGATTCATGGAGATTCATGGAGATTCATGGAGATTCATGGAGATTTATGGAGGTTCATGGTGGAGATTCATGGAGATTCATGGAGGAGATTCATGGAGATTCATACAGGAGATTCATGGAGGAGGTTCATGGAGATTCATGGAGATTTATGGAGGTTCATTGAGGAGATTAATGGAGACTCATGGAGATTCATGGCGGAGATTCATGGAGATTCATACAGGAGGTTCATGGAGAGGATTCATTTAGATTCATGGAGATTCATGGAGATTCATGGAGATTCATGGAGATTCATGGAGATTCATGGAGGAGATTCATGGAGATTCGTACAGTAGATTCATGGAGGAGATTCATGGAGATTCGTGGAGATTCATGGAGATTCATGGAGATTCATGGAGATTCATGGAGATTCATGGAGATTCATGGAGGTGCATGGAGGAGATTCATGGAGATTCATGGAGATTCATGGAGGAGATTCATGGAGATTCATACAGGAGATTCATCGAGGAGATTCGTGGAGATTCATGAAGATTCATGGAGATTCATGGAGATTCATGGAGGAGATTCATGGAGATTCATGGAGATTCACGGAGATTCATGGAGATTCGTGGAGGTTCATGGAGGAGATTCATGGAGATTCATGGAGATTCATGGAGGAGATTCATGGACATGCATACAGGAGATTCATGGAGATTCATGGAGATTCATACAGGAGATTCATGGAGATTCATGGAGATTCGTGGAGATTCATGGAGATTTATGGAGATTCATGGAGGACATTCATGGATATTCATGGAGATTCATGGAGAATCATGGAGATTCATGGAGATTCATGGAGATTCATGGAGATTCATGGAGATTCATGGAGATTCATGGAGGAGATTCATGGAGATTCATGGAGATTCATGGAGGAGGTTCATGGAGATTCATGGAGATTCATGGAGATTCATGGAGATTCATGGAGGAGATTCATGGAGATTCATGGAGATTCATGGAGAGGATTCATGGAGATTCATGGAGATTCATGGAGATTCATGTAGATTCGTGGAGATTCATACAGGAGATCCATGGAGATTCACGGAGATTCATGGAGATTCATGGCGATTCATGAAGATTCATGGAGATTCATGGAGGAGATTCATGGAAATTTTTGGAGGCTCATGGAGGAGATTAATGGAGATTCATGGAGATTCATGGAGATTCATGGAGATTCATGGAGATTTATGGAGGTTCATGGTGGAGATTCATGGAGATTCATGGAGATTCATGGAGATTCGTGGAGATTCATGGAGATTCATGGAGATTCATGGAGATTCATGGAGATTCATGGAGATTCATGGAGATTCATGGAGATTTATGCAGGAGATTCATGGAGATTCATGGAGATTCATGGAGGAGATTCATGGAGATTCATGGAGATTCGTGGAGATTCATACAGGAGATCCATGGAGATTCATGGAGATTCATGGAGGAGATTCATGGAGATTCATTGAGGAGATTCATGGAGATTCATGGAGATTAATGGAAATTCATGGAGATTCATGGAGATTCATGGAGATTCATGGAGATTTATGCAGGAGATTCATGGAGATTCATGGAGATTCATGGAGGAGATTCATGGAGATTCATGGAGATTCATGGAGATTCGTGGAGATTCATACAGGAGATCCATGGAGATTCATGGAGATTCATGGAGGAGATTCATGGAGATTCATGGAGATTCGTGGAGATTCATACAGGAGATCCATGGAGATTCATGGAGATTCATGGAGATTCATGGCGATTCATGGAGATTCATGGAGATTCATGGAGGAGATTCATGGAGATTTATGGAGATTCATGGAGCTTCATACAGGAGATTCATGGAGGAGATTCATGGAGATTCGTGGAGATTCATGGAGATTCATGGACGAGGTTCATGGATATGTATAGAGGAGATTCATGGAGATTCATGGAGATTTATGGAGGAGGTTCATGGAGATTCATGGAGATTCATGGAGATTCACGGAGATTCATGGAGATTCGTGGAGATTCATAGAGATTTATGGAGATTCGTACAGGAGATTCATGGAGAAGATTCATGGAGATTCATGGAGATTCATGGAGATTCGTACAGGAGATTCATGGAGAAGATTCATGGAGATTCATGGAGATTCATGGAGATTCATGGAGATTCATGGACATTTATGGAGGTGCATGGAGGAGATTCATGGAGATTCATGGGGATTCATAGAGGAGATTCATGGAGATTCGTGGAGATTCATAGAGATTTATGGAGATTCGTACAGGAGATTCATGGAGAAGATTCATGGAGATTCATGGAGATTCATGGAGATTCGTACAGGAGATTCATGGAGAAGATTCATGGAGATTCATGGAGATTCATGGAGATTCATGGAGATTCATGGAGATTCATGGAGATTCATGGAGATTTATGGAGGTTCATGGTGGAGATTCATGGAGATTCATGGAGGAGATTCATGGAGATTCATACAGGAGATTCATGGAGGAGGTTCATGGAGATTCATGGAGATTTATGGAGGTTCATTGAGGAGATTAATGGAGACTCATGGAGATTCATGGCGGAGATTCATGGAGATTCATACAGGAGGTTCATGGAGAGGATTCATTTAGATTCATGGAGATTCATGGAGATTCATGGAGATTCATGGAGATTCATGGAGATTCATGGAGGAGATTCATGGAGATTCGTACAGTAGATTCATGGAGGAGATTCATGGAGATTCGTGGAGATTCATGGAGATTCATGGAGATTCATGGAGATTCATGGAGATTCATGGAGATTCATGGAGATTTATGGAGGTGCATGGAGGAGATTCATGGAGATTCATGGAGATTCATGGAGGAGATTCATGGAGATTCATACAGGAGATTCATCGAGGAGATTCGTGGAGATTCATGGAGATTCATGGAGATTCATGGAGATTCATGGAGGAGATTCATGGAGATTCATGGAGATTCACGGAGATTCATGGAGATTCGTGGAGGTTCATGGAGGAGATTCATGGAGATTCATGGAGATTCATGGAGGAGATTCATGGACATGCATACAGGAGATTCATGGAGATTCATGGAGATTCATACAGGAGATTCATGGAGATTCATGGAGATTCGTGGAGATTCATGGAGATTTATGGAGATTCATGGAGGACATTCATGGATATTCATGGAGATTCATGGAGAATCATGGAGATTCATGGAGATTCATGGAGATTCATGGAGATTCATGGAGATTCATGGAGATTCATGGAGGAGATTCATGGAGATTCATGGAGATTCATGGAGGAGGTTCATGGAGATTCATGGAGATTCATGGAGATTCATGGAGATTCATGGAGGAGATTCATGGAGATTCATGGAGATTCATGGAGAGGATTCATGGAGATTCATGGAGATTCATGGAGATTCATGTAGATTCGTGGAGATTCATACAGGAGATCCATGGAGATTCACGGAGATTCATGGAGATTCATGGCGATTCATGAAGATTCATGGAGATTCATGGAGGAGATTCATGGAAATTTTTGGAGGCTCATGGAGGAGATTAATGGAGATTCATGGAGATTCATGGAGATTCATGGAGATTCATGGAGATTCATGGAGATTTATGGAGGTTCATGGTGGAGATTCATGGAGATTCATGGAGATTCATGGAGATTCATGGCGATTCATGGAGATTCATGGAGATTCATGGAGGAGATTCATGGAGATTCATGGAGATTCATGAAGATTGATGGAGATTCATGGAGATTCATGGAGATTTATGGAGGTGCATGGAGGAGATTCATGGAGATTCATACAGGAGATTCATCGAGGAGATTCATGGAGATTCGTGGAGATTCATGGAGATTCATGGAGATTCATGGAGATTCATGGAGATTCATGGAGATTCATGGAGATTCATGGAGATTTATGCAGGAGATTCATGGAGATTCATGGAGATTCATGGAGGAGATTCATGGAGATTCATGGAGATTCGTGGAGATTCATACAGGAGATCCATGGAGATTCATGGAGATTCATGGAGGAGATTCATGGAGATTCATTGAGGAGATTCATGGAGATTCATGGAGATTAATGGAAATTCATGGAGATTCATGGAGATTCATGGAGATTCATGGAGATTTATGCAGGAGATTCATGGAGATTCATGGAGATTCATGGAGGAGATTCATGGAGATTCATGGAGATTCATGGAGATTCGTGGAGATTCATACAGGAGATCCATGGAGATTCATGGAGATTCATGGAGGAGATTCATGGAGATTCATGGAGATTCGTGGAGATTCATACAGGAGATCCATGGAGATTCATGGAGATTCATGGAGATTCATGGCGATTCATGGAGATTCATGGAGATTCATGGAGGAGATTCATGGAGATTTATGGAGATTCATGGAGCTTCATACAGGAGATTCATGGAGGAGATTCATGGAGATTCGTGGAGATTCATGGAGATTCATGGACGAGGTTCATGGATATGTATAGAGGAGATTCATGGAGATTCATGGAGATTTATGGAGGAGGTTCATGGAGATTCATGGAGATTCATGGAGATTCACGGAGATTCATGGAGATTCGTGGTGATTCATAGAGATTTATGGAGATTCGTACAGGAGATTCATGGAGAAGATTCATGGAGATTCATGGAGATTCATGGAGATTCGTACAGGAGATTCATGGAGAAGATTCATGGAGATTCATGGAGATTCATGGAGATTCATGGAGATTCATGGACATTTATGGAGGTGCATGGAGGAGATTCATGGAGATTCATGGGGATTCATGGAGGAGATTCATGGAGATTCATACAGGAGATTCATCGAGGAGATTCATGGAGATTCATGGAGATTCATGGAGATTCGTGGAGATTCATACAGGAGATCCATGGAGATTCATGGAGATTCATGGAGGAGATTCATGGAGATTCATGGAGATTCGTGGAGATTCATACAGGAGATCCATGGAGATTCATGGAGATTCATGGAGATTCATGGCGATTCATGGAGATTCATGGAGATTCATGGAGGAGATTCATGGAGATTTATGGAGATTCATGGAGCTTCATACAGGAGATTCATGGAGGAGATTCATGGAGATTCGTGGAGATTCATGGAGATTCATGGACGAGGTTCATGGATATGTATAGAGGAGATTCATGGAGATTCATGGAGATTTATGGAGGAGGTTCATGGAGATTCATGGAGATTCATGGAGATTCATGGAGATTCACGGAGATTCACGGAGATTCGTGGAGATTCATGGAGATTCATGGAGATTCATGGAGGTTCATGGAGGAGTTTCATGGAGATTCATGGAGGAGATTCATGCAGATTCATGGAGATTCATGTAGGAGGTTCATGGAGATTCATGGAGATTTATGGAGGTTCATTGAGGAGATTAATGGAGACTCATACAGGAGATTCATGGAGGAGATTCATGGAGATTCATGGACGAGGTTCATGGATATGTATAGAGGAGATTCATGGAGATTCATGGAGATTTATGGAGGAGGTTCATGGAGATTCATGGAGATTCATGGAGATTCATGGAGATTCATGGAGATTCACGGAGATTCACGGAGATTCGTGGAGATTCATGGAGATTCATGGAGATTTATGGAGGTTCATGGAGGAGTTTCATGGAGATTCATGGAGGAGATTCATGCAGATTCATGGAGATTCATGTAGGAGGTTCATGGAGATTCATGGAGATTTGTTAAAATTTCAAATAGAAATTATGCTTGGTCACCTCTTGGCGCGTTTGCACGAGTGAGACAGTCGTGTGTACGACGCGCGCGAGCATTGAATCCGCGTGTTTGAATATCCGCCTTATTGCCTGAGCAGTTTTTTTTTGTGTTCTTCACCTTGCGGGTCTGCGAATGTCAGTCGCGTTTCTGTGTTCTGCGTTGCCAGTCGCGAGTTATTAATAAAGTATTTTACCTTTTTCGTTCAACAGGTTATGGGCCCAGAAAACGCAATTTCTGTGGTAAAACATTGAACGTGTACGCGAGAGGCACACACGTTAGAAACAAGTGCACTGGTATCGTTTGAACCGCGCATTTCGGTAGTTCGGCAAGTTTCTTTTCATTTTCTTTTCTCACTCGCCAAAAATGTCGGAGGCGATCTCCACGCGAAACGTTGACAAGTTTAATGGAAAGAATTTCCTAATATGGAAATTTCAGATGAATGCGATATTCATAGCGTGCGGTATCGATGACGTCGTGAACGGGACGCGAGTGAAGCCGGAGCTGGCCCAACGCGATCTTTTGCAAGTGTGGTGCAAAGACGACGCGAAAGCCATGTTTCTTATTTCTTCAGCTCTGGAATCGGTACACATGCAAAGTCTTTTAACATGCAAAAGTGCGCGCGAGATGTGGACAAAATTGTCCAAGATATTCGAGCAGAAATCCGAAACAAATAAATTGATGTTGACTCAGCGGTTTCACGAATGCAAGATGGAGGCGAATGATTCCGTCGTGCAGCACGTGGCCAGGATTCAGAATATGGCGGCACAACTGTCTGACGTAGGTGAACCGATTTCGGACACCGCTGTGATGGCGAAAATTCTGGCTAGTCTTCCCGCAAGATACAATGCTCTGAGGACTGCGTGGGATAGTGTAGATCCACAACGTCAAACAATTAGTAATCTGGAGGAACGACTCATTAAGGAGGAAGCGAGAAATGCTATAGATGACGAGGCCGTGACGGCACTCGCTGCTGCCGCCACCGGAGAGAGAGATTCTCAACATAAAATAAAAGGAAACAAGGCTCATGTAAAAGAAAAGGGCAATAAAGCAAATGTGGAATGCTATTCCTGCCATAAAAGAGGACATTTCGCATGGGAATGTCGAAAAAAGAAGTCTAAAGAAGAAAAGAGAAACGATTCGTCCAGGGACTGTGCGTTCATAGCATCCAATACGAACGCCAATCCGAAATCCGGAAAGTTTGAGCCAATCATGGAAATGGATGAGAGTGACGTGTGGCTGTCCGACAGTGGCGCATCAAGACATATTACTCATAGGCGAGAATGGTTTGATTCTTTTACGCCATCTGTTGGGGAACAGGTGATCCTCGGCAATGACGACGCGTGCGATGTTCATGGTGTTGGTTCAATAAACATAAGAAAACTCGTGAACAACACTTGGCATACTTCAGTGATTGAAAATGTGCTTTATGTGCCGAAAATACGGAAGAATTTATTCTCGGTCGGCGTGTGCACCGCGAAAGGTTTTGAGGTGAAGTTCTCGAGCGATCGCGTATTTTTCGCGAAGAACGGCAGAACCCTCGCCGAGGGCAATAAACAATCGAACAGCGTTTACCGAATGTTATTCGTCGTGATTCCAACCGGATACCGCGGCGTTGTCGAGGCGAATGTCACCATGCCGGCTCACAGTTTTCGACTATGGCATGAGAGATTCGGGCATGTAAACAAACAAACTCTTCGAGACATGGTGAACAGACAAGTAGTTGCAGGCGTGAAACTCGGAGACTCTGATAATTTTTTCTGTGATGCCTGTCAACTTGGGAAGTCTCATCGAACGCCTTCTAAAGATTCGCATGGAGGGAAATCGTGGCTAGTCGGCGAGTGTATTCATTCGGACGTGTGCGGACCCATGTCTGTACAATCACCGAATGGGGCGAGATACTTTCTCACCTTTATCGATAAAGCTTCCAACTATAGAACTGTCTATTTTATAAGATCCAAGTCTCAAGCGAGCGAAAAATTAAAGGAATTCGCAAATTTAGTGCAGAATAAGTTCGGAAGAGCAATCAAGCGAATCCATTGTGATAATGGTACAGAGTACATGAATGCAGATGTGAAGCGGTTCCTCGCGGATAAAGGAATAATCTTAACAAATTCTGCTCCGTACACTCCCGAGCAAAACGGAAAAGCAGAACGTGCCAACCGTACGATTGTGGAAAGTGCTCGTACGATGCTTCAAGCAAAGAAATTACCTATTTTCCTTTGGGCAGAAGCGGTTAACACGGCTATTTACCTGCAAAATAGAATCGTGTCCAGAGTGAACTCCGAGAAGACACCACTGGAACTCTGGGAGGGCGTGAAACCCAACGTGCAGCATTTGAAGGTTTTTGGCTGTACAGCGTTCGAACATATTCCAAAACAGTTCCGTCGAAAATTCGAGGCAAAGTCCAAGAAGGGGATCTTCGTCGGATATCAAGATTTATCCGTCAATTACCGCATTTTCGACCTGTCATCGAAATCGGTAACAGTGTCCAGGGACGTGACGTTCCATGAAGAAGCAGCCGGAGCAGAGGACGCGCCGTATGATACAAGTACCGAGTTCGAGCTGCCGTTAGATGCTCCAAACATCGTACAAGAGGAGATCCAGATTCCGGAGAGCGAAGAAGGGGATGCTGCGATAGCACCGCAGGACAACACGAAGCGTGCCGGTCCATATGGTCTCCGAGATCGAGGGACGATCCAAAAAACGCAACGGTACCAGGCAAACTTTGTCGACTATGCGCCGCTCACGTATCATGAGGCAGTCACAGGTCCGGACTCGGACCAGTGGAAGGAAGCCATCGCGGAAGAACTCAAATCTCATGAGGTAAACGCTACCTGGACTCTTGAGAGAAGGAGTCCCCACATGAAGCCCCTTGATTCAAGATGGGTATTCAAGGTCGTGCGAGACGCAGAAGGTAAACCCATCAGGTTCAGAGCGAGGCTATGTGCCAGGGGGTTTCGTCAACGTGAGGGCATAGATTACCAGGAAACTTTTGC
Source organism: Lasioglossum villosulum (assembly GCA_963971365.1). Lineage (NCBI taxonomy): Eukaryota > Metazoa > Arthropoda > Insecta > Hymenoptera > Halictidae > Lasioglossum > Lasioglossum villosulum. Next base: position 710,291 of record CAXARU010000054.1, read on the forward strand.
TCCCGTCATTAGATACGATTCTCTTCGGGTTTTCTTAGCGGTGGTGACACAGCTGGACATGGACCTTATGCAGTTCGACGTCAAGACCGCGTTCCTCCACGGCGAACTCAAAGAAGAGATCTTCATGGAGATTCCAAAAGGATTGAACGTCGCGGCGAGGGACCCGGTTGTGTGCCGTCTCATGAAGTCGTGGTACGGGCTGAAGCAAGCAGCGCGATGCTGGAACGAGAAGCTCAACGACGTTATCGTGAAGCTCGGACTGAGCCAGTGTGAAAGTGACAAGTGCATTTTTCGGGGGGCAGTAAACGGTGAAAAAGTGCTCCTTGCCATTTTCGTGGATGATGGGCTCGTTGCCTCAAGGTCAAAGGTTGCGCTAAAGTCTGTGATGAATGCATTGAGTGAATCATTTGAAATAAAATTGGGAGATTCATGCTGTTTCATTGGTGTGCAGATTGAGCGAGACCGCGTGCGAAAGAAATTGTTCATTCATCAGACGGCGTATGCGACAAAAATTGTCGACAAATTTTGTATGAAGGGTGTGAAGCCTGTATGCGTGCCTGCGGATCCCAGTGCGAGATTATGTGCGGTAGGCGAGAGCGAACGGGCGTCCGGAGAGGTACCTTTCCGCGAGGCAGTCGGTTCCTTGATGTTTTTGACAGTCGTGTCGCGTCCGGACATCGCGTTCGCGGTGAACAGCGTCAGTAAGTTTTTAAACTCATACGATCGCTCTCATTGGCAGGCAGTCAAGAGAATACTTATGTATGTATCGGGTTCTCTTGATCTCGGAATATTGTACCAAGCGACCGAGAGCGACATGGATTTCGTTGGTTTTTCTGATTCAGATTACGCTGCCGACGTTGATACTAGACGTTCCATTTCAGGATTCGCATTTTTTCTGTGTGGCGGAGTGGTGACATGGGCGTGTCAGAGACAAAAGATTGTCACCCTGAGCACCACGGAAGCCGAATATGTTGCAGCAGCGACTGCTGCGAAGGAGGCCGTTTGGCTGAGGAAAATGTTACAGGACCTAGACATTCTTAAGGATTCCCCGACGATATTATTTTTGGACAATCAGAGTGCAATCAGACTGGTTAAAAATCCAGAATTTCATAAACGTACTAAGCACATAGACATAAAGTTCCATTACATTCGAGAGCGAGTCGAAGCGAATGAGTTGACTGTCCAATACATTTCCTCAGAGGAACAGCGCGCCGACATTTTTACGAAAGCTTTCCCGAGAAGCCGTTTTCTTTTTCTTTGTAGTTGCCTCGGGATGTGTAAGCGTGCGATCATGTAAACGCTTGGGGTGTTCAAGCAGGGAGGGTGTTAAAATTTCAAATAGAAATTATGCTTGGTCACCTCTTGGCGCGTTTGCACGAGTGAGACAGTCGTGTGTACGACGCGCGCGAGCATTGAATCCGCGTGTTTGAATATCCGCCTTATTGCCTGAGCAGTTTTTTTTTTGTGTTCTTCACCTTGCGGGTCTGCGAAGTCAGTCGCGTTTCTGTGTTCTGCGTTGCCAGTCGCGAGTTATTAATAAAGTATTTTACCTTTTTCGTTCAACAAGATTCACGGAGATTCATACAGGAGATTCATGGAGATTCGTGGAGATTCATGGAGATTCATGGAGATTCATACAGGAGATTCATGGAGGTTCATGGAGATTCATGGAGATTCATACAGGAGATTCATGGAGGAGGTTCATGGAGATTCATGGAGATTTATGGAGGTTCATTGAGGAGATTAATGGAGACTCATACATGAGATTCATGGAGGAGATTCATGGAGATTCGTGGAGATTCATGGAGATTCATGGAGATTCATGCAGATTCATGGAGATTCATGGAGGAGGTTCATGGAGATTCATGGAGATTCATGGAGATTCATACAGGAGATTCATGGAGGAGATTCATGGAGATTCATGGAGATTCATGCAGATTCATGGAGATTTATGGAGGTTCATGGAGGAGATTCATGGCGATTCATGGAGGAGATTCATGGAGATTCATACAGGAGATTAATCGAGGAGATTCATGGAGATTCGTGGACATTCATGGAGATTCATGGAGATTCATGGAGATTCGTGGAGATTCATACAGGAGATTCATACAGGAGATTCATGGAGATTCTTGGAGATTCATACAGAAGATTCATACAGGCGATTCATGGAGATTCATGGAGGTTCATGGAGGAGATTCATGGAGATTCATGGAGATTCATAGAGGAGATTCATGGAGATTCATACAGGAGATTCATCGAGGAGATTCATGTAGATTCGTGGACATTCATGGAGATTCATGGAGATTCATGGAGATTCATGGAGATTCGTGGAGATTCATGGAGATTCATGGACATTCATGGAGATTCATGGACATTCATGGAGATTCATGGAGATTTATGGAGGTTCATGGAGGAGATTCATGGAGATTCATACAGGAGATTCATGGAGATTCATGGAGGAGATTCATGGAGATTCATGGAGGAGGTTCATGGAGATTCATGGAGATTCATGGAGATTCATGGAGATTCATGGAGATTCATGGAGATTCATGGAGATTTATGGAGGTTCATGGAGGAGATTCATGGAGATTCATGGAGATTTATGGAGGTTCATGGAGGAGATTCATGGAGATTCATGGAGATTCATGGAGGAGATTCATGGAGATTCATACAGGAGATTCATCGAGGAGATTCATGGAGATTCGTGGACATTCATGGAGATTCATGCAGATTCATGGAGATTCGTGGAGGTTCATGGAAATTTTTGGAGGCTCATGGAGGAGATTAATGGAGATGCATGGAGATTCATGGAAATTCATGGAGATTCATGGAGGAGATTCATGGAGATTCATGGAGATTCATGGAGATTCATGGAGATTCATACAGGAGATTCATGGAGGAGATTCATGGAGATTCGTGGATATTCATGGAGATTCATGGAGATTCATGGAGATTCATGGAGATTTATGGAGGTTCATTGTGGAGATTCATGGAGATTCATGGAGGGGATTCATGGAGATTCATACAGGAGATTCATGGAGGAGGTTCATGGAGATTCATGGAGATTTATGGAGGTTCATTGAGGAGATTATTGGAGACTCATGGAGATTCATGGAGGAGATTCATGAAGATTCATACAGGAGGTTCATGGAGAGGATTCATTTAGATTCATGGAGATTCATGGAGATTCATGTAGATTCATGCAGATTCATGGAGGAGATTCATTGACATACATGGAGATTCATGGAGGAGGTTCATGGATATTTATAGAGAAAATTCATGGAGATTCATGGTGATTCATGGAGGAGGTTCATGGAGATTCATGGAGATTCATGGAGATTCATGGAGATTCACGGAGATTCATGGAGATTCGTGGAGGTTCATGGAGGAGATTCGTGGAGATTCATGGAGATTCATGGAGATTCATGGAGATTCGTGGAGATTCATGGAGGAGGTTCATGGAGATTCATGGAGATTCATGGAGATTCATACAGGAGATTCATGGAGGAGGTTCATGGAGATTCATGGAGATTTATGGAGGTTCATTGAGGAGATTAATGGAGACTCATACATGAGATTCATGGAGGAGATTCATGGAGATTCGTGGAGATTCATGGAGATTCATGCAGATTCATGGAGATTCATGGAGGAGGTTCATGGAGATTCATGGAGATTCATGGAGATTCATACAGGAGATTCATGGAGGAGATTCATGGAGATTCATGGAGATTCATGCAGATTCATGGAGATTTATGGAGGTTCATGGAGGAGATTCATGGCGATTCATGGAGGAGATTCATGGAGATTCATACAGGAGATTAATCGAGGAGATTCATGGAGATTCGTGGACATTCATGGAGATTCATGGAGATTCATGGAGATTCGTGGAGATTCATACAGGAGATTCATACAGGAGATTCATGGAGATTCTTGGAGATTCATACAGAAGATTCATACAGGCGATTCATGGAGATTCATGGAGGTTCATGGAGGAGATTCATGGAGATTCATGGAGATTCATGGAGATTCATGGAGATTCATGGAGATTCATGGAGGAGATTCATGGAGATTCATACAGGAGATTCATCGAGGAGATTCATGGAGATTCGTGGACATTCATGGAGATTCATGCAGATTCATGGAGATTCGTGGAGGTTCATGGAGATTCATGGAGATTCATGGACATTCATGGAGATTCATGGACATTCATCGAGATTCATGGAGATTTATGGAGGTTCATGGAGGAGATTCATGGAGATTCATACAGGAGATTCATGGAGATTCATGGAGGAGATTCATGGAGATTCGTGGATATTCATGGAGATTCATGGAGATTCATGGAGATTCATGGAGATTTATGGAGGTTCATTGTGGAGATTCATGGAGATTCATGGAGGGGATTCATGGAGATTCATACAGGAGATTCATGGAGGAGGTTCATGGAGATTCATGGAGATTTATGGAGGTTCATTGAGGAGATTAATGGAGACTCATGGAGATTCATGGAGGAGATTCATGAAGATTCATACAGGAGGTTCATGGAGAGGATTCATTTAGATTCATGGAGATTCATGGAGATTCATGTAGATTCATGCAGATTCATGGATATTTATGGAGGTTCATGGAGGAGATTCATGGCGATTCATGGAGGAGATTCATGGAGATTCATACAGGAGATTAATCGAGGAGATTCATGGAGATTCGTGGACATTCATGGAGATTCATGGAGATTCATGGAGATTCGTGGAGATTCATACAGGAGATTCATACAGGAGATTCATGGAGATTCTTGGAGATTCATACAGAAGATTCATACAGGCGATTCATGGAGATTCATGGAGGTTCATGGAGGAGATTCATGGAGATTCATGGAGATTCATGGAGATTCATGGAGATTCATGGAGATTCATGGAGGAGATTCATGGAGATTCATACAGGAGATTCATCGAGGAGATTCATGGAGATTCGTGGACATTCATGGAGATTCATGCAGATTCATGGAGATTCGTGGAGGTTCATGGAGGAGATTCGTGGAGATTCATGGAGATTCATGGAGATTCATCGAGATTCGTGGAGATTCATGGAGGAGGTTCATGGAGATTCATGGAGATTCATGGAGATTCATACAGGAGATTCATGGAGGAGATTCATGGAGATTCATGGAGATTCGTGGAGATTCATGGAGATTCATGGAGATTCATGGAGATTCATGGAGATTCATGGAGATTCATGGAAATTTATGGAGGTTCATGGAGGAGATTCATGGAGATTCATGGAGATTCATGGAGGAGATTCATACAGGAGATTCATCGAGGAGATTCATGGAGATTCGTGGACATTCATGGAGATTCATGGAGATTCATGGAGATTCGTGGAGATTCATGGAAATTTTTGGAGGCTCATGGAGGAGATTAATGGAGATTCATGGAGATTCATGGAAATTCATGGCGATTCATGGAGGAGATTCATGGAGATTCATACAGGAGATTCATGGAGGAGGTTCATGGAGGTTCATGGACATTCATGGAGATTCATGCAGATTCATGGAGATTCGTGGAGGTTCATGGAAATTTTTGGAGGCTCATGGAGGAGATTAATGGAGATGCATGGAGATTCATGGTAATTCATGGAGATTCATGGAGGCGATTCATGGAAATTCATGGAGATTTATGGAGGTTCATGGAGGAGATTCATGGAGATTCATACAGGAGATTCATGGAGATTCATGGAGATTCATGGAGATTCGTGGAGGTTCATGGAAATTTTTGGAGGCTCATGGAGGAGATTAATGGAGATGCATGGAGATACATGGAAATTCATGGAGATTCATGGAGGGGATTCATGGAGATTCATACAGGAGATTCATGGAGGAGGTTCATGGAGATTCATGGAGATTTATGGAGGTTCATTGAGAAGATTAATGGAGACTCATACAGGAGATTCATGGAGGAGATTCATGGAGATTCATGGAGATTCATGGAGATTCATGGACATTCATGGAGATTCATGGAGATTTATGGAGGTTCATGGAGGAGATTCATGGAGATTCATGGAGATTCATGGAGGAGATTCATGGAGATTCATACAGGAGATTCATCGAGGAGATTCATGGAGATTCGTGGAGATTCATGGAGGAGGTTCATGGAGATTCATGGAGATTCATGGAGATTCATACAGGAGATTCATGGAGATTCATACAGGAGATTCATCGAGGAGATTCATGGAGATTCGTGGACATTCATGGAGATTCATGGAGATTCATGGAGATTCGTGGAGATTCATGGAAATTTTTGGAGGCTCATGGAGGAGATTAATGGAGATTCATGGACATTCATGGAAATTCATGGAGATTCATACAGGAGATTCATGGAGGTGGTTCATGGAGGTTCATGGAGATTCATGGAGATTCATACAGGAGATTCATGGAGGAGATTCATCGAGGAGATTCATGGAGATTCGTGGACATTCATGGAGATTCATGGAGATTCGTGGAGATTCATAGAGGAGATTCATGGAGATTCATACAGGAGATTCATCGAGGAGATTCATGTAGATTCCTGGACATTCATGGAGATTCATGGAGATTCGTGGAGGTTCATGGAAATTTTTGGAGGCTCATGGAGGAGATTAATGGTGATGCATGGAGATTCATGGAAATTCATGGAGATTCATGGAGGAGATTCATGGAGATTCATGGAGATTCATGGAAATTCATGGAGATTTATGGAGGTTCATGGAGGAGATTCATGGAGATTCATGGAGATTCATAGAGGAGATTCATGGAGATTCATACAGGAGATTCATCGAGGAGATTCATGGAGATTCGTGGACATTCATGGAGATTCATGGAGATTCATGGAGATTCGTGGAGATTCATGGAGATTCATGGACATTCATGGAGATTCATGGAGATTCGTGGAGATTCATGGAGGAGGTTCATGGAGATTCATGGAGATTCATGGAGATTCATACAGGAGATTCATGGAGATTCGTCGAGATTCATGGAGATTCATGGAGATTTATGGAGATTTATGGAGGTTCATGGAGGAGATTCATGGAGATTCATGGAGATTCATGGAGGAGATTCATGGAGATTCATACAGGAGATTCATCGAGGAGATTCATGGAGATTCGTGGACATTCATGGAGATTCATGGAGATTCATGGAGATTCGTGGAGATTCATGGAGATTCATGGACATTCATGGAGATTCATGGAGATTTATGGAGGTTCATGGAGGAGATTCATGGAGATTCATACAGGAGATTCATGGAGATTCATGGAGGAGATTCATGGAGATTCATGGAGGAGGTTCATGAAGATTCATGGAGATTCATGGAGATTCATGGAGATTCATGGAGATTCATGGAGATGTATGGAGGTTCATGGAGGAGGTTCATGGAGGAGATTCATGGAGATTCATGGAGATTCATGGAGATTTATGGAGGTTCATGGAGGAGATTCATGGAGATTCATGGAGATTCATTTAGATTCATACAGGAGATTCATGGAGATTCGTCGAGATTCATGGAGATTCATGGAGATTTATGGAGATTTATGGAGGTTCATGGAGGAGATTCATGGAGATTCATGGAGATTCATGGAGGAGATTCATGGAGATTCAAACAGGAGATTCATCGAGGAGATTCATGTAGATTCGTGGACATTCATGGAGATTCATGGAGATTCGTGGAGGTTCATGGAAATTTTTGGAGGCTCATGGAGGAGATTAATGGTGATGCATGGAGATTCATGGAAATTCATGGAGATTCATGGAGGAGATTCATGGAGATTCATGGAGATTCATGGAAATTCATGGAGATTTATGGAGGTTCATGGAGGAGATTCATGTAGATTCATGGAGATTCATAGAGGAGATTCATGGAGATTCATACAGGAGATTCATCGAGGAGATTCATGGAGATTCGTGGACATTCATGGAGATTCATGGAGATTCATGGAGATTCGTGGAGATTCATGGAGATTCATGGACATTCATGGAGATTCATGGAGATTCGTGGAGATTCATGGAGGAGGTTCATGGAGATTCATGGAGATTCATGGAGATTCATACAGGAGATTCATGGAGATTCGTCGAGATTCATGGAGATTCATGGAGATTCATGGAGATTTATGGAGGTTCATGGAGGAGATTCATGGAGATTCATGGAGATTCATGGAGGAGATTCATGGAGATTCATACAGGAGATTCATCGAGGAGATTCATGGAGATTCGTGGACATTCATGGAGATTCATGGAGATTCATGGAGATTCGTGGAGGTTCATGGAAATTTTTGAAGGCTCATGGAGGAGATTAATGGTGATGCATGGAGATTCATGGAAATTCATGGAGATTCATGGAGGAGATTCATGGAGATTCATGGAGACTCATGAAAATTCATGGAGATTTATGGAGGTTCATGGAGGAGATTCATGGAGATTCATGGAGATTCATAGAGGAGATTCATGGAGATTCATACAGGAGATTCATCGAGGAGATTCATGGAGATTCGTGGACATCCATGGAGATTCATGGAGATTCATGGAGATTCGTGGAGATTCATGGAGATTCATGGAGATTCATGGAGATTCATGGAGATTTATGGAGGTTCATGGAGGAGGTTCATGGAGGAGATTCATGGAGATTCATGGAGATTCATGGAGATTTATGGAGGTTCATGGAGGAGATTCATGGAGATTCATGGAGATTCATGGAGGAGATTCATGGAGATTCATGGAGGAGATTCATGGAGATTCATACAGGAGATTCATTGAGGAGGTTCATGGAGATTCATGGAGATTTATGGAGGTTCATTGAGGAGATTAATGGAGACTCATGGAGATTCATGGAGGAGATTCATGGAGATTCATACAGGAGGTTCATGGAGAGGATTCATTTAGATTCATGGAGATTCATGGAGATTCATGGAGATTCATGCAGATTCATGGAGGAGATTCATTGAGATTCATGGAGATTCATGGTTGAGGTTCATGGATATTTATAGAGAAAATTCATGGAGATTCATGGTGATTCATGGAGGAGGTTCATGGAGATTCATGGAGATTCATGGCGATTCATGGAGATTGATGGAGGAGATTCATGGAGATTCATGGAGATTCATGCAGATTCATGGAGATTTATGGAGGTTCATGGAGGAGATTCATGGCGATTCATGGAGGAGATTCATGGAGATTCATACAGGAGATTAATCGAGGAGATTCATGGAGATTCGTGGACATTCATGGAGATTCATGGAGATTCATGGAGATTCGTGGAGATTCATACAGGAGATTCATACAGGAGATTCATGGAGATTCTTGGAGATTCATACAGAAGATTCATACAGGCGATTCATGGAGATTCATGGAGGTTCATGGAGGAGATTCATGGAGATTCATGGAGATTCATAGAGGAGATTCATGGAGATTCATACAGGAGATTCATCGAGGAGATTCATGTAGATTCGTAGACATTCATGGAGATTCATGGAGATTCATGGAGATTCGTGGAGATTCATGGAGATTCATGGACATTCATGGAGATTCATGGACATTCATGGAGATTCATGGAGATTTATGGAGGTTCATGGAGGAGATTCATGGAGATTCATACAGGAGATTCATGGAGATTCATGGAGGAGATTCATGGAGATTCATGGAGGAGGTTCATGGAGATTCATGGAGATTCATGGAGATTCATGGAGATTCATGGAGATTCATGGAGATTCATGGAGATTTATGGAGGTTCATGGAGGAGATTCATGGAGATTCATGGAGATTCATGGAGATTCATGGAGATTTATGGAGGTTCATGGAGCAGATTCATGGAGATTCATGGAGATTCATGGAGGAGATTCATGGAGATTCATACAGGAGATTCATCGAGGAGATTCATGGAGATTCATGGAGATTCATGGAGATTCATGCAGATTCATGGAGATTCGTGGAGGTTCATGGAAATTGTTGGAGGCTCATGGAGGAGATTAATGGAGATGCATGGAGATTAATGGAAATTCATGGAGATTCATGGAGGAGATTCATGGAGATTCATGGAGATTCATGGAGATTCATACAGGAGATTCATGGAGGAGATTCATGGAGATTCGTGGATATTCATGGAGATTCATGGAGATTCATGGAGATTCATGGAGATTTATGGAGGTTCATTGTGGAGATTCATGGAGATTCATGGAGGGGATTCATGGAGGGGATTCATGGAGATTCATACAGGAGATTCATGGAGGAGGTTCATGGAGATTCATGGAGATTTATGGAGGTTCATTGAGGAGATTAATGGAGACTCATGGAGATTCATGGAGGAGATTCATGGAGATTCATACAGGAGATTCAAGGAGGAGATTCATCGAGGAGATTCATGGAGATTCGTGGACATTCATGGAGATTCATGGAGATTCATGGAGATTCGTGGAGATTCATGGAGATTCATGGAGATTCATGGAGATTTATGGAGGTTCATGGAGGAGATTAATGGAGATTCATGGACATTCATGGAAATTCATTGAGATTCATACAGGAGATTCATGGAGGTGTTTCATGGAGGTTCATGGAGATTCATGGAGATTCATACAGGAGATTCATGGAGGAGATTCATCGAGGAGATTCATGGAGATTCGTGGACATTCATGGAGATTCATGGAGATTCATGGAGATTCGTGGAGGTTCATGGAAATTTTTGGAGGCTCATGGAGGAGATTAATGGAGATGCATGGAGATTCATGGAGATTCATGGAGGAGATTCATGGAGATTCATGGAGATTCATGGAGATTCATGGAGATTTATGGAGGTTCATGGAGGAGATTCATGTAGATTCATGGAGATTCATAGAGGAGATTCATGGAGATTCATACAGGAGATTCATCGAGGAGATTCATGGAGATTCGTGGACATTCATGGAGATTCATGGAGATTCATGGAGATTCATGGAGATTCATTGAGATTGATGGAGGAGATTCATGGAGATTCATGGAGATTCATGGAGATTCATACAGGAGATTCATGGAGGAGATTCATGGAGATTCGTGGAGATTCATGGAGATTCATGGAGATTCATGGAGATTCATGGAGATTTATGGAGGTTCATTGTGGAGATTCATGGAGATTCATGGAGGAGATTCATGGAGATTCATACAGGAGATTCATGGAGGAGGTTCATGGAGATTCATGGAGATTTATGGAGGTTCATTGAGGAGATTAATGGAGACTCATGGAGATTCATGGAGGAGATTCGTGGAGATTCATACAGGAGGTTCATAGAGAGGATTCATTTAGATTCATGGAGATTCATGGAGATTCATGGAGATTCATGCAGATTCATGAAGGAGATTCATTGAGATTCATGGAGATTCATGGAGGAGGTTCATGGATATTTATAGAGAAAATTCATGGAGATTCATGGTGATTCATGGAGGAGGTTCATGGAGATTCATGGAGATTCATGGAGATTCATGGAGATTCACGGAGATTCATGGAGATTCGTGGAGGTTCATGGAGGAGATTCGTGGAGATTCATGGAGATTCATGGAGATTCATACAGGAGATTCATGGAGGAGATTCATGGAGATTCATGGAGATTCGTGGAGATTCATGGAGATTCATGGAGATTTATGGAGGTTCATGGAGGAGATTCATGGAGATTCATGGAGATTCATGGAGGAGATTCATGGAGATTCATACAGGAGATTCATCGAGGAGATTCATGGAGATTCGTGGACATTCATGGAGATTCATGGAGATTCATGGAGATTCGTGAAGGTTCATGGAAATTTTTGGAGGCTCATGGAGGAGATTAATGGAGATGCATGGAGATTCATGGAAATTCATGGAGATTCATGGAGGAGATTCATGGAGATTCATGGAGATTCATGGAAATTCATGGAGATTTATGGAGGTTCATGGAGGAGATTCATGGAGATTCATGGAGATTCATTGAGATTGATGGAGGAGATTCATGGAGATTCATGGAGATTCATGGAGATTCATACAGGAGATTCATGGAGGAGATTCATGGAGATTCGTGGAGATTCATGGAGATTCATGGAGATTCATGGAGATTCATGGAGATTTATGGAGGTTCATTGTGGAGATTCATGGAGATTCATGGAGGAGATTCATGGAGATTCATACAGGAGATTCATGGAGGAGGTTCATGGAGATTCATGGAGATTCATGGAGATTCATACAGGAGATTCATGGAGGAGATTCATGGAGATTCGTGGAGATTCATGGAGATTCATGGAGATTCATGGAGATTCATGGAGATTCATGGAAATTTTTGGAAGCTCATGGAGGAGATTAATGGAGATTCATGGAGATTCATGGAAATTCATGGAGATTCATGGAGGAGATTCATGGAGATTCATACAGGAGATTCATGGAGGAGGTTCATGGAGGTTCATGGAGATTCATGGAGATTCATACAGGAGATTCATGGAGGAGATTCATCGAGGAGATTCATGGAGATTCGTGGACATTCATGGAGATTCATGGAGATTCATGGAGATTCGTGGAGATTCATGGAGATTCATGGAGATTCATGGAGATTTATGGAGGAGATTCATGGAGATTCATGGAGATTCGTGGAGGTTCATGGAAATTTTTGGAGGCTCATGGAGGAGATTAATGGAGATGCATGGAGATTCATGGAAATTCATGGAGATTCATGGAGGGGATTCATGGAGATTCATACAGGAGATTCATGGAGGAGGTTCATGGAGATTCATGGAGATTTATGGAGGTTCATTGAGAAGATTAATGGAGACTCATACAGGAGATTCATGGAGGAGATTCATGGAGATTCATGGAGATTCATGGAGATTCATGGACATTCATGGAGATTCATGGAGATTCATGGAGATTCGTGGAGATTCATGGAAATTTTTGGAGGCTCATGGAGGAGATTAATGGAGATTCATGGAGATTCATGGAAATTCATGGAGATTCATGGAGGAGATTCATGGAGATTCATACAGGAGATTCATAGAGGAGATTCATCGAGGAGATTCATGGAGATTCGTGGACATTCATGGAGATTCATGGAGATTCATGGAGATTCGTGGAGATTCATGGAGATTCATGGAGATTCATGGAGATTCATGGAGATTCGTGGAGATTCATGGAGGAGGTTCATGGAGATTCATGGAGATTCATGGAGATTCATACAGGAGATTCATGGAGATTCGTCGAGATTCATGGAGATTCATGGAGATTCATGGAGATTTATGGAGGTTCATGGAGGAGATTCATGGAGATTCATGGAGATTCATGGAGGAGATTCATGGAGATTCATACAGGAGATTCATCGAGGAGATTCATGGAGATTCGTGGACATTCATGGAGATTCATGGAGATTCATGGAGATTCGTGGAGGTTCATGGAAATTTTTGAAGGCTCATGGAGGAGATTAATGGTGATGCATGGAGATTCATGGAAATTCATGGAGATTCATGGAGGAGATTCATGGAGATTCATGGAGATTCATGGAAATTCATGGAGATTTATGGAGGTTCATGGAGGAGATTCATGGAGATTCATGGAGATTCATAGAGGAGATTCATGGAGATTCATACAGGAGATTCATGGAGGAGATTCATGCAGATTCATGGAGATTCATGGAAATTCATGGAGATTTATGGAGGTTCATGGAGGAGATTAATGGAGATGCATGGAGATTCATGGAAATTCATGGAGATTCATGGAGGGGATTCATGGAGATTCATACACGAGATTCATGGAGGAGGTTCATGGAGATTCATGGAGATTTATGGAGGTTCATTGAGAAGATTAATGGAGACTCATACAGGAGATTCATGGAGGAGATTCATGGAGATTCATGGAGATTCATGGAGATTCATGGACATTCATGGAGATTCATGGAGATTCATGGAGATTCGTGGAGATTCATGGAAATTTTTGGAGGCTCATGGAGGAGATTAATGGAGATTCATGGAGATTCATGGAAATTCATGGAGATTCATGGAGGAGATTCATGGAGATTCATACAGGAGATTCATGGAGGAGGTTCATGGAGGTTCATGGAGATTCATGGAGATTCATACAGGAGATTCATGGAGGAGATTCATGGAGGAGATTCATCGAGGAGATTCATGGAGATTCGTGGACATTCATGGAGATTCATGGAGATTCATGGAGATTCGTGGAGATTCATGGAGATTCATGGAGATTCATGGAGATTCATGGAGATTCGTGGAGATTCATGGAGGAGGTTCATGGAGATTCATGGAGATTCATGGAAATTCATGGAGATTCATGGAGGAGATTCATGGAGATTCATACAGGAGATTCATGGAGGAGGTTCATGGAGGTTCATGGAGATTCATGGAGATTCATACAGGAGATTCATGGAGGAGATTAATGGAGGAGATTCATCGAGGAGATTCATGGAGATTCGTGGACATTCATGGAGATTCATGGAGATTCATGGAGATTCGTGGAGATTCATGGAGGAGGTTCATGGAGATTCATGGAGATTCATGGAGATTCATACAGGAGATTCATGGAGATTCGTCGAGATTCATGGAGATTCATGGAGATTCATGGAGATTTATGGAGGTTCATGGAGGTTATTCATGGAAATTCATGGAGATTCATGGAGGAGATTCATGGAGATTCATACAGGAGATTCATGGAGGAGGTTCATGGAGGTTCATGGAGATTCATGGAGATTCATACAGGAGATTCATGGAGGAGATTCATCGAGGAGATTCATGGAGATTCGTGGACATTCATGGAGATTCATGGAGATTCATGGAGATTCGTGGAGATTCATGGAGATTCATGGAGATTCATGGAGATTTATGGAGGTTCATGGAGGAGATTCATGGAGATTCATGGAGATTCATGGAGGAGATTCATGGAGATTCATACAGGAGATTCATCGAGGAGATTCATGGAGATTCGTGGACATTCATGGAGATTCATGTAGATTCATGGAGATTCGTGGAGGTTCATGGAAATTTTTGGAGGCTCATGGAGGAGATTAATGGAGATGCATGGAGATTCATGGATATTCATGGAGATTCATGGAGGGGATTCATGGAGATTCATACAGGAGATTCATGGAGGAGGTTCATGGAGGTTCATGGAGATTCATGGAGATTCATACAGGAGATTCATGGAGGAGATTCATCGAGGAGATTCATGGAGATTCGTGGACATTCATGGAGATTCATGGAGATTCATGGAGATTCGTGGAGATTCATGGAGATTCATGGAGATTCATGGAGATTCATGGAGATTTATGGAGGAGATTCATGGAGATTCATGGAGGAGATTCATGGAGATTCATACAGGAGATTCATGGAGGAGGTTCATGGAGGTTCATGGAGATTCATGGAGATTCATACAGGAGATTCATGGAGGAGATTCATCGAGGAGATTCATGGAGATTCGTGGACATTCATGGAGATTCATGGAGATTCATGGAGATTCGTGGAGATTCATGGAGATTCATGGAGATTCATGGAGATTTATGGAGGAGATTCATGGAGATTCATGGAGATTCGTGGAGGTTCATGGAAATTTTTGGAGGCTCATGGAGGAGATTAATGGAGATGCATGGAGATTCATGGAAATTCATGGAGATTCATGGAGGGGATTCATGGAGATTCATACAGGAGATTCATGGAGGAGGTTCATGGAGATTCATGGAGATTTATGGAGGTTCATTGAGAAGATTAATGGAGACTCATACAGGAGATTCATGGAGGAGATTCATGGAGATTCATGGAGATTCATGGAGATTCATGGACATTCATGGAGATTCATGGAGATTCATGGAGATTCGTGGAGATTCATGGAAATTTTTGGAGGCTCATGGAGGAGATTAATGGAGATTCATGGAGATTCATGGAAATTCATGGAGATTCATGGAGGAGATTCATGGAGATTCATACAGGAGATTCATGGAGGAGGTTCATGGAGGTTCATGGAGATTCATGGAGGTTCATACAGGAGATTCATGGAGGAGATTCATGGAGGAGATTCATCGAGGAGATTCATGGAGATTCGTGGACATTCATGGAGATTCATGGAGATTCATGGAGATTCGTGGAGATTCATGGAGATTCATGGAGATTCATGGAGATTTATGGAGGTTCATGGAGGAGATTCATGGAGTTTCATGGAGATTCATGGAGGAGATTCATGGAGATTCATACAGGAGATTCATCGAGGAGATTCATGGATATTCGTGGACATTCATGGAGATTCATGTAGATTCATGGAGATTCGTGGAGGTTCATGGAAATTTTTGGAGGCTCATGGAGGAGATTAATGGAGATGCATGGAGATTCATGGATATTCATGGAGATTCATGGAGGGGATTCATGGAGATTCATACAGGAGATTCATGGAGGAGGTTCATGGAGATTCATGGAGATTTATGAAGGTTCATTGAGAAGATTAATGGAGACTCATACAGGAGATTCATGGAGGAGATTCATGGAGATTCATGGAGATTCATGGAGATTCATGGAGATTCATGGACATTCATGGAGATTCATGGAGATTTATGGAGGTTCATGGAGGAGATTCATGGAGATTCATGGAGATTCATGGAGGACATTCATGGAGATTCATACAGGAGATTCATCGAGGAGATTCATGGAGATTCGTGGAGATTCATGGAGGAGGTTCATGGAGATTCATGGAGATTCATGGAGATTCATACAGGAGATTCATGGAGGAGATTCATGGAGATTCGTGGAGATTCATGGAGATTCATGGAGATTCATGGAGATTCATACAGGAGATTCATCGAGGAGATTCATGGAGATTCGTGGACATTCATGGAGATTCATGGAGATTCATGGAGATTCGTGGAGATTCCTGGAAATTTTTGGAGGCTCATGGAGGAGATTAATGGAGATGCATGGAGATTCATGGAAATTCATGGAGATTCATGGAGGAGAATCATGGAGATTCATGGAGATTCATACAGGAGATTCATGGAGGAGATTCATCGAGGAGATTCATGGAGATTCGTGGACATTGATGGAGATTCATGGAGATTCATGGAGATTCGTGGAGATTCATGGAGATTCATGGAGATTCATGGAGATTTATGGAGGAGATTCATGGAGATTCATGAAGATTCGTGGAGGTTCATGGAAATTTTTGGAGGCTCATGGAGGAGATTAATGGAGATGCATGGAGATTCATGGAAATTCATGGAGATTCATGGAGGGGATTCATGGAGATTCATACAGGAGATTCATGGAGGAGGTTCATGGAGATTCATGGAGATTTATGGAGGTTCATTGAGAAGATTAATGGAGACTCATACAGGAGATTCATGGAGGAGATTCATGGAGATTCATGGAGATTCATGGAGATTCATGGGCATTCATGGAGATTCATGGAGATTCATGGAGATTCGTGGAGATTCATGGAAATTTTTGGAGGCTCATGGAGGAGATTAATGGAGATTCATGGAGATTCATGGAAATTCATGGAGATTCATGGAGGAGATTCATGGAGATTCATACAGGAGATTCATGGAGGAGGTTCATGGAGGTTCATGGAGATTCATGGAGATTCATACAGGAGATTCATACAGGAGATTCATGGAGGAGATTCATGGAGATTCATGGAGATTCATGGAGATTCATGGACATTCATGGAGATTCATGGAGATTCATGGAGATTCGTGGAGATTCATGGAAATTTTTGGAGGCTCATGGAGGAGATTAATGGAGATTCATGGAGATTCATGGAAATTCATGGAGATTCATGGAGGAGATTCATGGAGATTCATACAGGAGATTCATGGAGGAGGTTCATGGAGGTTCATGGAGATTCATGGAGATTCATACAGGAGATTCATGGAGGAGATTCATGGAGGAGATTCATCGAGGAGATTCATGGAGATTCGTGGACATTCATGGAGATTCATGGAGATTCATGGAGATTCGTGGAGATTCATGGAGATTCATGGAGATTCATGGAGATTCATGGAGATTCGTGGAGATTCATGGAGGAGGTTCATGGAGATTCATGGAGATTCATGGAAATTCATGGAGATTCATGGAGGAGATTCATGGAGATTCATACAGGAGATTCATGGAGGAGGTTCATGGAGGTTCATGGAGATTCATGGAGATTCATACAGGAGATTCATGGAGGAGATTCATGGAGGAGATTCATCGAGGAGATTCATGGAGATTCGTGGACATTCATGGAGATTCATGGAGATTCATGGAGATTCGTGGAGATTCATGGAGGAGGTTCATGGAGATTCATGGAGATTCATGGAGATTCATACAGGAGATTCATGGAGATTCGTCGAGATTCATGGAGATTCATGGAGATTCATGGAGATTTATGGAGGTTCATGGAGGTTATTCATGGAAATTCATGGAGATTCATGGAGGAGATTCATGGAGATTCATACAGGAGATTCATGGAGGAGGTTCATGGAGGTTCATGGAGATTCATGGAGATTCATACAGGAGATTCATGGAGGAGATTCATCGAGGAGATTCATGGAGATTCGTGGACATTCATGGAGATTCATGGAGATTCATGGAGATTCGTGGAGATTCATGGAGATTCATGGAGATTCATGGAGATTTATGGAGGTTCATGGAGGAGATTCATGGAGATTCATGGAGATTCATGGAGGAGATTCATGGAGATTCATACAGGAGATTCATCGAGGAGATTCATGGAGATTCGTGGACATTCATGGAGATTCATGTAGATTCATGGAGGAGATTCATCGAGGAGATTCATGGAGATTCGTGGACATTCATGGAGATTCATGGAGATTCATGGAGATTCGTGGAGATTCATGGAGATTCATGGAGATTCATGGAGATTTATGGAGGAGATTCATGGAGATTCATGGAGATTCGTGGAGGTTCATGGAAATTTTTGGAGGCTCATGGAGGAGATTAATGGAGATGCATGGAGATTCATGGAAATTCATGGAGATTCATGGAGGGGATTCATGGAGATTCATACAGGAGATTCATGGAGGAGGTTCATGGAGATTCATGGAGATTTATGGAGGTTCATTGAGAAGATTAATGGAGACTCATACAGGAGATTCATGGAGGAGATTCATGGAGATTCATGGAGATTCATGGAGATTCATGGACATTCATGGAGATTCATGGAGATTCATGGAGATTCGTGGAGATTCATGGAAATTTTTGGAGGCTCATGGAGGAGATTAATGGAGATTCATGGAGATTCATGGAAATTCATGGAGATTCATGGAGGAGATTCATGGAGATTCATACAGGAGATTCATGGAGGAGGTTCATGGAGGTTCATGGAGATTCATGGAGGTTCATACAGGAGATTCATGGAGGAGATTCATGGAGGAGATTCATCGAGGAGATTCATGGAGATTCGTGGACATTCATGGAGATTCATGGAGATTCATGGAGATTCGTGGAGATTCATGGAGATTCATGGAGATTCATGGAGATTTATGGAGGTTCATGGAGGAGATTCATGGAGTTTCATGGAGATTCATGGAGGAGATTCATGGAGATTCATACAGGAGATTCATCGAGGAGATTCATGGATATTCGTGGACATTCATGGAGATTCATGTAGATTCATGGAGATTCGTGGAGGTTCATGGAAATTTTTGGAGGCTCATGGAGGAGATTAATGGAGATGCATGGAGATTCATGGATATTCATGGAGATTCATGGAGGGGATTCATGGAGATTCATACAGGAGATTCATGGAGGAGGTTCATGGAGATTCATGGAGATTTATGAAGGTTCATTGAGAAGATTAATGGAGACTCATACAGGAGATTCATGGAGGAGATTCATGGAGATTCATGGAGATTCATGGAGATTCATGGAGATTCATGGACATTCATGGAGATTCATGGAGATTTATGGAGGTTCATGGAGGAGATTCATGGAGATTCATGGAGATTCATGGAGGACATTCATGGAGATTCATACAGGAGATTCATCGAGGAGATTCATGGAGATTCGTGGAGATTCATGGAGGAGGTTCATGGAGATTCATGGAGATTCATGGAGATTCATACAGGAGATTCATGGAGGAGATTCATGGAGATTCGTGGAGATTCATGGAGATTCATGGAGATTCATGGAGATTCATACAGGAGATTCATCGAGGAGATTCATGGAGATTCGTGGACATTCATGGAGATTCATGGAGATTCATGAAGATTCGTGGAGGTTCATGGAAATTTTTGGAGGCTCATGGAGGAGATTAATGGAGATGCATGGAGATTCATGGAAATTCATGGAGATTCATGGAGGGGATTCATGGAGATTCATACAGGAGATTCATGGAGGAGGTTCATGGAGATTCATGGAGATTTATGGAGGTTCATTGAGAAGATTAATGGAGACTCATACAGGAGATTCATGGAGGAGATTCATGGAGATTCATGGAGATTCATGGAGATTCATGGGCATTCATGGAGATTCATGGAGATTCATGGAGATTCGTGGAGATTCATGGAAATTTTTGGAGGCTCATGGAGGAGATTAATGGAGATTCATGGAGATTCATGGAAATTCATGGAGATTCATGGAGGAGATTCATGGAGATTCATACAGGGAGATTCATGGAGGAGGTTCATGGAGGTTCATGGAGATTCATGGAGATTCATACAGGAGATTCATACAGGAGATTCATGGAGGAGATTCATGGAGATTCATGGAGATTCATGGAGATTCATGGACATTCATGGAGATTCATGGAGATTCATGGAGATTCGTGGAGATTCATGGAAATTTTTGGAGGCTCATGGAGGAGATTAATGGAGATTCATGGAGATTCATGGAAATTCATGGAGATTCATGGAGGAGATTCATGGAGATTCATACAGGAGATTCATGGAGGAGGTTCATGGAGGTTCATGGAGATTCATGGAGATTCATACAGGAGATTCATGGAGGAGATTCATGGAGGAGATTCATCGAGGAGATTCATGGAGATTCGTGGACATTCATGGAGATTCATGGAGATTCATGGAGATTCGTGGAGATTCATGGAGATTCATGGAGATTCATGGAGATTCATGGAGATTCGTGGAGATTCATGGAGGAGGTTCATGGAGATTCATGGAGATTCATGGAAATTCATGGAGATTCATGGAGGAGATTCATGGAGATTCATACAGGAGATTCATGGAGGAGGTTCATGGAGGTTCATGGAGATTCATGGAGATTCATACAGGAGATTCATGGAGGAGATTCATGGAGGAGATTCATCGAGGAGATTCATGGAGATTCGTGGACATTCATGGAGATTCATGGAGATTCATGGAGATTCGTGGAGATTCATGGAGGAGGTTCATGGAGATTCATGGAGATTCATGGAGATTCATGGAGGAGATTCATGGAGATTCATACAGGAGATTCATGGAGGAGGTTCATGGAGGTTCATGGAGATTCATGGAGGTTCATACAGGAGATTCATGGAGGAGATTCATGGAGGAGATTCATCGAGGAGATTCATGGAGATTCGTGGACATTCATGGAGATTCATGGAGATTCATGGAGATTCGTGGAGATTCATGGAGATTCATGGAGATTCATGGAGATTTATGGAGGTTCATGGAGGAGATTCATGGAGTTTCATGGAGATTCATGGAGGAGATTCATGGAGATTCATACAGGAGATTCATCGAGGAGATTCATGGATATTCGTGGACATTCATGGAGATTCATGTAGATTCATGGAGATTCATGGAGATTCGTGGAGATTCATGGAGATTCATGGAGATTCATGGAGATTTATGGAGGTTCATGGAGGAGATTCATGGAGATTCATGGAGATTCATGGAGGAGATTCATGGAGATTCATACAGGAGATTCATCGAGGAGATTCATGGAGATTCGTGGACATTCATGGAGATTCATGTAGATTCATGGAGATTCGTGGAGGTTCATGGAAATTTTTGGAGGCTCATGGAGGAGATTAATGGAGATGCATGGAGATTCATGGAGGAGATTCATGGAGATTCATACAGGAGATTCATGGAGGAGGTTCATGGAGGTTCATGGAGATTCATGGAGATTCATACAGGAGATTCATGGAGGAGATTCATAGAGGAGATTCATCGTGGAGATTCATGGAGATTCGTGGGCATTCATGGAGATTCATGGAGATTCATGGAGATTCGTGGAGATTCATGGAGATTCATGGAGATTCATGGAGATTCATGGAGATTCGTGGAGATTCATGGAGGAGGTTCATGGAGATTCATGGAGATTCATGGAGATTCATACAGGAGATTCATGGAGATTCGTCGAGATTCATGGAGATTCATGGAAATTCATGGAGATTTATGGAGATTCATGGAGATTTATGGAGGTTCATGGAGGAGATTCATGGAGATTCATGGAGATTCATGGAGGAGATTCATGGAGATTCATACAGGAGATTCATCGAGGAGATTCATGGAGATTCGTGGACATTCATGGAGATTCATGGAGATTCATGGAGATTCGTGGAGGTTCATGGAAATTTTTGAAGGCTCATGGAGGAGATTAATGGTGATGCATGGAGATTCATGGTAATTCATGGAGATTCATGGAGGAGATTCATGGAGATTCATGGAGATTCATGGAAATTCATGGAGATTTATGGAGGTTCATGGTGGAGATTCATGGAGATTCATGGAGATTCATAGAGGAGATTCATGGAGATTCATACAGGAGATTCATGGAGGAGATTCATGGAGATTCATGGAGATTCATGGAAATTCATGGAGATTTATGGAGGTTCATGGAGGAGATTAATGGAGATGCATGGAGATTCATGGAAATTCATGGAGATTCATGGAGGGGATTCATGGAGATTCATACAGGAGATTCATGGAGGAGGTTCATGGAGATTCATGGAGATTTATGGAGGTTCATTGAGAAGATTAATGGAGACTCATACAGGAGATTCATGGAGATTCATGGAGATTCATGGAGATTCATGGACATTCATGGAGATTCATGGAGATTCATGGAGATTCGTGGAGATTCATGGAAATTTTTGGAGGCTCATGGAGGAGATTAATGGAGATTCATGGAGATTCATGGAAATTCATGGAGATTCATGGAGGAGATTCATGGAGATTCATACAGGAGATTCATGGAGGAGGTTCATGGAGGTTCATGGAGATTCATGGAGATTCATACAGGAGATTCATGGAGGAGATTCATCGAGGAGATTCATGGAGATTCGTGGACATTCATGGAGATTCATGGAGATTCATGGAGATTCATGGAGATTCATGGACATTCATGGAGATTCATGGAGATTCATGGAGATTCGTGGAGATTCATGGAAATTTTTGGAGGCTCATGGAGGAGATTAATGGAGATTCATGGAGATTCATGGAAATTCATGGAGATTCATACAGGAGATTCATGGAGGAGGTTCATGGAGGTTCATGGAGATTCATGGAGGTTCATACAGGAGATTCATGGAGGAGATTCATGGAGGAGATTCATCGAGGAGATTCATGGAGATTCGTGGACATTCATGGAGATTCATGGAGATTCATGGAGATTCGTGGAGATTCATGGAGATTCATGGAGATTCATGGAGATTTATGGAGGTTCATGGAGGAGATTCATGGAGTTTCATGGAGATTCATGGAGGAGATTCATGGAGATTCATACAGGAGATTCATCGAGGAGATTCATGGAGATTCGTGGACATTCATGGAGATTCATGTAGATTCATGGAGATTCGTGGAGGTTCATGGAAATTTTTGGAGGCTCATGGAGGAGATTAATGGAGATGCATGGAGATTCATGGATATTCATGGAGATTCATGGAGGGGATTCATGGAGATTCATACAGGAGATTCATGGAGGAGGTTCATGGAGATTCATGGAGATTTATGAAGGTTCATTGAGAAGATTAATGGAGACTCATACAGGAGATTCATGGAGGAGATTCATGGAGATTCATGGAGATTCATGGAGATTCATGGAGATTCATGGACATTCATGGAGATTCATGGAGATTTATGGAGGTTCATGGAGGAGATTCATGGAGATTCATGGAGATTCATGGAGGAGATTCATGGAGATTCATACAGGAGATTCATCGAGGAGATTCATGGAGATTCGTGGAGATTCATGGAGGAGGTTCATGGAGATTCATGGAGATTCATGGAGATTCATACAGGAGATTCATGGAGGAGATTCATGGAGATTCGTGGAGATTCATGGAGATTCATGGAGATTCATGGAGATTCATACAGGAGATTCATCGAGGAGATTCATGGAGATTCGTGGACATTCATGGAGATTCATGGAGATTCATGGAGATTCGTGGAGATTCATGGAAATTTTTGGAGGCTCATGGAGGAGATTAATGGAGATGCATGGAGATTCATGGAAATTCATGGAGATTCATGGAGGAGAATCATGGAGATTCATGGAGATTCATACAGGAGATTCATGGAGGAGATTCATCGAGGAGATTCATGGAGATTCGTGGACATTGATGGAGATTCATGGAGATTCATGGAGATTCGTGGAGATTCATGGAGATTCATGGAGATTCATGGAGATTTATGGAGGAGATTCATGGAGATTCATGGAGATTCGTGGAGGTTCATGGAAATTTTTGGAGGCTCATGGAGGAGATTAATGGAGATGCATGGAGATTCATGGAAATTCATGGAGATTCATGGAGGGGATTCATGGAGATTCATACAGGAGATTCATGGAGGAGGTTCATGGAGATTCATGGAGATTTATGGAGGTTCATTGAGAAGATTAATGGAGACTCATACAGCAGATTCATGGAGGAGATTCATGGAGATTCATGGAGATTCATGGAGATTCATGGGCATTCATGGAGATTCATGGAGATTCATGGAGATTCGTGGAGATTCATGGAAATTTTTGGAGGCTCATGGAGGAGATTAATGGAGATTCATGGAAATTCATGGAGATTCATGGAGGAGATTCATGGAGATTCATACAGGAGATTCATGGAGGAGGTTCATGGAGGTTCATGGAGATTCATGGAGATTCATACAGGAGATTCATGGAGGAGATTCATGGAGGAGATTCATCGAGGAGATTCATGGAGATTCGTGGACATTCATGGAGATTCATGGAGATTCATGGAGATTCGTGGAGATTCATGGAGATTCATGGAGATTCATGGAGATTTATGGAGGTTCATGGAGGAGATTCATGGAGATTCATGGAGATTCATGGAGGAGATTCATGGAGATTCATACAGGAGATTCATCGAGGAGATTCATGGAGATTCGTGGACATTCATGGAGATTCATGTAGATTCATGGAGATTCGTGGAGGTTCATGGAAATTTTTGGAGGCTCATGGAGGAGATTAATGGAGATGCATGGAGATTCATGGAAATTCATGGAGATTCATGAAGGGGATTCATGGAGATTCATACAGGAGATTCATGGAGGAGGTTCATGGAGATTCATGGAGATTTATGGAGGTTCATTGAGAAGATTAATGGAGACTCATACAGGAGATTCATGGAGGAGATTCATGGAGATTCATGGAGATTCATGGAGATTCATGGAGATTCATGGACATTCATGGAGATTCATGGAGATTTATGGAGGTTCATGGAGGAGATTCATGGAGATTCATGGAGATTCATGGAGGAGATTCATGGAGATTCATACAGGAGATTCATCGAGGAGATTCATGGAGATTCGTGGAGATTCATGGAGGAGGTTCATGGAGATTCATGGAGATTCATGGAGATTCATACAGGAGATTCATGGAGGAGGTTCATGGAGATTCGTGGAGATTCATGGAGATTCATGGAGATTCATGGAGATTCATACAGGAGATTCATCGAGGAGATTCATGGAGATTCGTTGACATTCATGGAGATTCATGGAGATTCATGGAGATTCGTGGAGATTCATGGAAATTTTTGGAGGCTCATGGTGGAGATTAATGGAGATTCATGGAAATTCATGGAGATTCATACAGGAGATTCATGGAGGAGGTTCATGGAGGTTCATGGAGATTCATGGAGATTCATACAGGAGATTCATGGAGGAGATTCATCGAGGAGATTCATGGAGATTCGTGGACATTCATGGAGATTCATGGAGATTCATGGAGATTCGTGGAGATTCATGGAGGAGGTTCATGGAGATTCATGGAGATTCACGGAGATTCATACAGGAGATTCATGGAGATTCGTCGAGATTCATGGAGATTCATGGAAATTCATGGAGATTTATGAAGGTTCATGGAGGAGATTCATGGAGATTCATGGAGATTCATGGAGGAGATTCATGGAGATTCATACAGGAGATTCATGGAGGAGGTTCATGGAGATTCATGGAGATTTATGGAGGTTCATTGAGAAGATTAATGGAGACTCATACAGCAGATACATGGAGGAGATTCATGGAGATTCATGGAGATTCATGGAGATTCATGGGCATTCATGGAGATTCATGGAGATTCATGGAGATTCGTGGAGATTCATGGAAATTTTTGGAGGCTCATGGAGGAGATTAATGGAGATTCATGGAGATTCATGGAAATTCATGGAGATTCATGGAGGAGATTCATGGAGATTCATACAGGAGATTCATGGAGGAGGTTCATGGAGGTTCATGGAGATTCATGGAGATTCATACAGGAGATTCATGGAGGAGATTCATGGAGGAGATTCATCGAGGAGATTCATGGAGATTCGTGGACATTCATGGAGATTCATGGAGATTCATGGAGATTCGTGGAGATTCATGGAGATTCATGGAGATTCATGGAGATTTATGGAGGTTCATGGAGGAGATTCATGGAGATTCATGGAGATTCATGGAGGAGATTCATGGAGATTCATACAGGAGATTCATCGAGGAGATTCATGGAGATTCGTGGACATTCATGGAGATTTATGTAGATTCATGGAGATTCGTGGAGGTTCATGGAAATTTTTGGAGGCTCATGGAGGAGATTAATGGAGATGCATGGAGATTCATGGAAATTCATGGAGATTCATGAAGGGGATTCATGGAGATTCATACAGGAGATTCATGGAGGAGGTTGATGGAGATTCATGGAGATTTATGGAGGTTCATTGAGAAGATTAATGGAGACTCATACAGGAGATTCATGGAGGAGATTCATGGAGATTCATGGAGATTCATGGAGATTCATGGAGATTCATGGACATTCATGGAGATTCATGGAGATTTATGGAGGTTCATGGAGGAGATTCATGGAGATTCATACAGGAGATTCATCGAGGAGATTCATGGAGATTCGTGGAGATTCATGGAGGAGGTTCATGGAGATTCATGGAGATTCATGGAGATTCATACAGGAGATTCATGGAGGAGGTTCATGGAGATTCGTGGAGATTCATGGAGATTCATGGAGATTCATGGAGATTCATACAGGAGATTCATCGAGGAGATTCATGGAGATTCGTTGACATTCATGGAGATTCATGGAGATTCATGGAGATTCGTGGAGATTCATGGAAATTTTTGGAGGCTCATGGTGGAGATTAATGGAGATTCATGGAAATTCATGGAGATTCATACAGGAGATTCATGGAGGAGGTTCATGGAGGTTCATGGAGATTCATGGAGATTCATACAGGAGATTCATGGAGGAGATTCATCGAGGAGATTCATGGAGATTCATGGAGATTCATGGAGATTCGTGGAGATTCATGGAAATTTTTGGAGGCTCATGGTGGAGATTAATGGAGATTCATGGAAATTCATGGAGATTCATACAGGAGATTCATGGAGGAGGTTCATGGAGATTCATGGAGATTCGTGGAGATTCATGGAGGAGGTTCATGGAGATTCATGGAGATTCATGGAGATTCATACAGGAGATTCATGGAGATTCGTCGAGATTCATGGAGATTCATGGAAATTCATGGAGATTTATGAAGGTTCATGGAGGAGATTCATGGAGATTCATGGAGATTCATGGAGGAGATTCATGGAGATTCATACAGGAGATTCATGGAGGAGGTTCATGGAGATTCATGGAGATTTATGGAGGTTCATTGAGAAGATTAATGGAGACTCATACAGCAGATACATGGAGGAGATTCATGGAGATTCATGGAGATTCATGGAGATTCATGGGCATTCATGGAGATTCATGGAGATTCATGGAGATTCGTGGAGATTCATGGAAATTTTTGGAGGCTCATGGAGGAGATTAATGGAGATTCATGGAGATTCATGGAAATTCATGGAGATTCATGGAGGAGATTCATGGAGATTCATACAGGAGATTCATGGAGGAGGTTCATGGAGGTTCATGGAGATTCATGGAGATTCATACAGGAGATTCATGGAGGAGATTCATGGAGGAGATTCATCGAGGAGATTCATGGAGATTCGTGGACATTCATGGAGATTCATGGAGATTCATGGAGATTCGTGGAGATTCATGGAGATTCATGGAGATTCATGGAGATTTATGGAGGTTCATGGAGGAGATTCATGGAGATTCATGGAGATTCATGGAGGAGATTCATGGAGATTCATACAGGAGATTCATCGAGGAGATTCATGGAGATTCGTGGACATTCATGGAGATTCATGTAGATTCATGGAGATTCGTGGAGGTTCATGGAAATTTTTGGAGGCTCATGGAGGAGATTAATGGAGATGCATGGAGATTCATGGAAATTCATGGAGATTCATGAAGGGGATTCATGGAGATTCATACAGGAGATTCATGGAGGAGGTTCATGGAGATTCATGGAGATTTATGGAGGTTCATTGAGAAGATTAATGGAGACTCATACAGGAGATTCATGGAGGAGATTCATGGAGATTCATGGAGATTCATGGAGATTCATGGAGATTCATGGACATTCATGGAGATTCATGGAGATTTATGGAGGTTCATGGAGGAGATTCATGGAGATTCATGGAGATTCATGGAGGAGATTCATGGAGATTCATACAGGAGATTCATCGAGGAGATTCATGGAGATTCGTGGAGATTCATGGAGGAGGTTCATGGAGATTCATGGAGATTCATGGAGATTCATACAGGAGATTCATGGAGGAGGTTCATGGAGATTCGTGGAGATTCATGGAGATTCATGGAGATTCATGGAGATTCATACAGGAGATTCATCGAGGAGATTCATGGAGATTCGTTGACATTCATGGAGATTCATGGAGATTCATGGAGATTCGTGGAGATTCATGGAAATTTTTGGAGGCTCATGGTGGAGATTAATGGAGATTCATGGAAATTCATGGAGACTCATACAGGAGATTCATGGAGGAGATTCATGGAGGTTCATGGAGATTCATGGAGATTCATGGAGATTCATGGACATTCATGGAGATTCATGGAGATTTATGGAGGTTCATGGAGGAGATTCATGGAGATTCATGGAGATTCATGGAGGAGATTCATGGAGATTCATACAGGAGATTCATCGAGGAGATTCATGGAGATTCGTGGAGATTCATGGAGGAGGTTCATGGAGATTCATGGAGATTCATGGAGATTCATACAGGAGATTCATGGAGATTCGTCGAGATTCATGGAGATTCATGGAAATTCATGGAGATTTATGAAGGTTCATGGAGGAGATTCATGGAGATTCATGGAGGAGATTCATGGAGATTCATACAGGAGATTCATCGAGGAGATTCATGGAGATTCGTGGACATTCATGGAGATTCATGGAGATTCATGGAGATTCGTGGAGGTTCATGGAAATTTTTGGAGGCTCATGGAGGAGATTAATGGAGATGCATGGAGATTCATGGAAATTCATTTAGATTCATGGAGGAGAATCATGGAGATTCATGGAGATTCATGGAAATTCATGGAGATTTATGGAGGTTCATGGAGGAGATTCATGGAGATTCATGGAGATTCATACAGGAGATTCATGGAGGAGGTTCATGGAGATTCGTGGAGATTCATGGAGATTCATGGAGATTCATGGAGATTCATACAGGAGATTCATCGAGGAGATTCATGGAGATTCGTTGACATTCATGGAGATTCATGGAGATTCATGGAGATTCGTGGAGATTCATGGAAATTTTTGGAGGCTCATGGTGGAGATTAATGGAGATTCATGGAAATTCATGGAGATTCATACAGGAGATTCATGGAGGAGGTTCATGGAGGTTCATGGAGATTCATGGAGATTCATACAGGAGATTCATGGAGGAGATTCATCGAGGAGATTCATGGAGATTCGTGGACATTCATGGAGATTCATGGAGATTCATGGAGATTCGTGGAGATTCATGGAGGAGGTTCATGGAGATTCATGGAGATTCATGGAGATTCATACAGGAGATTCATGGAGATTCGTCGAGATTCATGGAGATTCATGGAAATTCATGGAGATTTATGAAGGTTCATGGAGGAGATTCATGGAGATTCATGGAGATTCATGGAGGAGATTCATGGAGATTCATACAGGAGATTCATGGAGGAGGTTCATGGAGATTCATGGAGATTTATGGAGGTTCATTGAGAAGATTAATGGAGACTCATACAGCAGATACATGGAGGAGATTCATGGAGATTCATGGAGATTCATGGAGATTCATGGGCATTCATGGAGATTCATGGAGATTCATGGAGATTCGTGGAGATTCATGGAAATTTTTGGAGGCTCATGGAGGAGATTAATGGAGATTCATGGAGATTCATGGAAATTCATGGAGATTCATGGAGGAGATTCATGGAGATTCATACAGGAGATTCATGGAGGAGGTTCATGGAGGTTCATGGAGATTCATGGAGATTCATACAGGAGATTCATGGAGGAGATTCATGGAGGAGATTCATCGAGGAGATTCATGGAGATTCGTGGACATTCATGGAGATTCATGGAGATTCATGGAGATTCGTGGAGATTCATGGAGATTCATGGAGATTCATGGAGATTTATGGAGGTTCATGGAGGAGATTCATGGAGATTCATGGAGATTCATGGAGGAGATTCATGGAGATTCATACAGGAGATTCATCGAGGAGATTCATGGAGATTCGTGGACATTCATGGAGATTCATGTAGATTCATGGAGATTCGTGGAGGTTCATGGAAATTTTTGGAGGCTCATGGAGGAGATTAATGGAGATGCATGGAGATTCATGGAAATTCATGGAGATTCATGAAGGGGATTCATGGAGATACATACAGGAGATTCATGGAGGAGGTTCATGGAGATTCATGGAGATTTATGGAGGTTCATTGAGAAGATTAATGGAGACTCATACAGGAGATTCATGGAGGAGATTCATGGAGATTCATGGAGATTCATGGAGATTCATGGAGATTCATGGACATTCATGGAGATTCATGGAGATTTATGGAGGTTCATGGAGGAGATTCATGGAGATTCATGGAGATTCATGGAGGAGATTCATGGAGATTCATACAGGAGATTCATCGAGGAGATTCATGGAGATTCGTGGAGATTCATGGAGGAGGTTCATGGAGATTCATGGAGATTCATGGAGATTCATACAGGAGATTCATGGAGGAGGTTCATGGAGATTCGTGGAGATTCATGGAGATTCATGGAGATTCATGGAGATTCATACAGGAGATTCATCGAGGAGATTCATGGAGATTCATGGAGATTCATGGAGATTCATGGAGATTCATGGAGATTCATGGAGATTCATGGAGATTCATGGACATTCATGGAGATTCATGGAGATTTATGGAGGTTCATGGAGGAGATTCATGGAGATTCATGGAGATTCATGGAGGAGATTCATGGAGATTCATACAGGAGATTCATACAGGAGATTCATGGAGGAGGTTCATGGAGGTTCATGGAGATTCATGGAGATTCATACAGGAGATTCATGGAGGAGATTCATCGAGGAGATTCATGGAGATTCGTGGACATTCATGGAGATTCATGGAGATTCATGGAGATTCGTGGAGATTCATGGAGGAGGTTCATGGAGATTCATGGAGATTCATGGAGATTCATACAGGAGATTCATGGAGATTCGTCGAGATTCATGGAGATTCATGGAAATTCATGGAGATTTATGAAGGTTCATGGAGGAGATTCATGGAGATTCATGGAGATTCATGGAGGAGATTCATGGAGATTCATACAGGAGATTCATCGAGGAGAATCATGGAGATTCATGGAGATTCATGGAAATTCATGGAGATTTATGGAGGTTCATGGAGGAGATTCATGGAGATTCATGGAGATTCATAGAGGAGATTCATGGAGATTCATACAGGAGATTCATCGAGGAGATTCATGGAGATTCGTGGACATTCATGGAGATTCGTGGAGATTCATGGAGATTCATGGACATTCATGGAGATTCATGGAGATTTATGGAGGTTCATGGAGGAGATTCATGGAGATTCATACAGGAGATTCATGGAGATTCATGGAGGAGATTCATGGAGATTCATGGAGGAGGTTCATGGAGATTCATGGAGATTCATGGAGATTCATGGAGATTCATGGAGATTCATGGAGATTCATGGAGATTTATGGAGGTTCATGGAGGAGATTCATGGAGATTCATGGAGATTCATGGAGATTCATGGAGATTTATGGAGGTTCATGGAGGAGATTCATGGAGATTCATGGAGATTCATGGAGGAGATTCATGGAGATTCATACAGGAGATTCATCGAGGAGATTCATGGAGATTCGTGGACATTCATGGAGATTCATGGAGATTCATGGAGATTCGTGGAGGTTCATGGAAATTTTTGGAGGCTCATGGTGGAGATTAATGGAGATTCATGGAAATTCATGGAGATTCATACAGGAGATTCATGGAGGAGGTTCATGGAGGTTCATGGAGATTCATGGAGATTCATACAGGAGATTCATGGAGGAGATTCATCGAGGAGATTCATGGAGATTCGTGGACATTCATGGAGATTCATGGAGATTCATGGAGATTCGTGGAGATTCATGGAGGAGGTTCATGGAGATTCATGGAGATTCATGGAGATTCATACAGGAGATTCATGGAGATTCGTCGAGATTCATGGAGATTCATGGAAATTCATGGAGATTTATGAAGGTTCATGGAGGAGATTCATGGAGATTCATGGAGATTCATGGAGGAGATTCATGGAGATTCATACAGGAGATTCATCGAGGAGATTCATGGAGATTCGTGGACATTCATGGAGATTCATGGAGATTCATGGAGATTCGTGGAGGTTCATGGAAATTTTTGGAGGCTCATGGAGGAGATTAATGGAGATGCATGGAGATTCATGGAAATTCATGGAGATTCATGGAGGAGAATCATGGAGATTCATGGAGATTCATGGAAATTCATGGAGATTTATGGAGGTTCATGGAGGAGATTCATGGAGATTCATGGAGATTCATAGAGGAGATTCATGGAGATTCATACAGGAGATTCATCGAGGAGATTCATGGAGATTCGTGGACATTCATGGAGATTCGTGGAGATTCATGGAGATTCATGGACATTCATGGAGATTCATGGAGATTTATGGAGGTTCATGGAGGAGATTCATGGAGATTCATACAGGAGATTCATGGAGATTCATGGAGGAGATTCATGGAGATTCATGGAGGAGGTTCATGGAGATTCATGGAGATTCATGGAGATTCATGGAGATTCATGGAGATTCATGGAGATTCATGGAGATTTATGGAGGTTCATGGAGGAGATTCATGGAGATTCATGGAGATTCATGGAGATTCATGGAGATTTATGGAGGTTCATGGAGGAGATTCATGGAGATTCATGGAGATTCATGGAGGAGATTCATGGAGATTCATACAGGAGATTCATCGAGGAGATTCATGGAGATTCGTGGACATTCATGGAGATTCATGGAGATTCATGGAGATTCGTGGAGGTTCATGGAAATTTTTGGAGGCTCATGGAGGAGATTAATGGAGATGCATGGAGATTCATGGAAATTCATGGAGATTCATGGAGATTCATGGAGATTCATGGAAATTCATGGAGATTTATGGAGGTTCATGGAGGAGATTCATGGAGATTCATGGAGATTCATAGAGGAGATTCATGGAGATTCATACAGGAGATTCATCGAGGAGATGCATGGAGATTCGTGGACATTCATGGAGATTCGTGGAGATTCATGGAGATTCATGGACATTCATGGAGATTCATGGAGATTTATGGAGGTTCATGGAGGAGATTCATGGAGATTCATACAGGAGATTCATGGAGATTCATGGAGGAGATTCATGGAGATTCATGGAGGAGGTTCATGGAGATTCATGGAGATTCATGGAGATTCATGGAGATTCATGGAGATTCATGGAGATTCATGGAGATTTATGGAGGTTCATGGAGGAGATTCATGGAGATTCATGGAGATTCATGGAGATTCATGGAGATTTATGGAGGTTCATGGAGGAGATTCATGGAGATTCATGGAGATTCATGGAGGAGATTCATGGAGATTCATACAGGAGATTCATCGAGGAGATTCATGGAGATTCGTGGACATTCATGGAGATTCATGGAGATTCATGGAGATTCGTGGAGGTTCATGGAAATTTTTGGAGGCTCATGGAGGAGATTAATGGAGATGCATGGAGATTCATGGAAATTCATGGAGATTCATGGAGGAGATTCATGGAGATTCATGGAGATTCATGGAAATTCATGGAGATTTATGGAGGTTCATGGAGGAGATTCATGGAGATTCATGGAGATTCATAGAGGAGATTCATGGAGATTCATACAGGAGATTCATCGAGGAGATTCATGGAGATTCGTGGACATTCATGGAGATTCATGGAGATTCATGGAGATTCATGGAGATTCTTTGAGATTGATGGAGGAGATTCATGGAGATTCATGGAGATTCATGGAGATTCATACAGGAGATTCATGGAGGAGATTCATGGAGATTCATGGAGATTCATAGAGGAGATTCATGGAGATTCATACAGGAGATTCATCGAGGAGATTCATGGAGATTCGTGGACATTCATGGAGATTCATGGAGATTCATGGAGATTCATGGAGATTCATTGAGATTGATGGAGGAGATTCATAGAGATTCATGGAGATTCATGGAGATTTATACAGGAGATTCATGGAGATTCGTGGAGATTCATGGAGATTCATGGAGATTCATGGAGATTCATGGAGATTCATGGAGATTTATGGAGGTTCATTGTGGAGATTCATGGAGATTCATGGAGGAGATTCATGGAGATTCATACAGGAGATTCATGGAGGAGGTTCATGGAGATTCATGGAGATTCATGGAGATTCATACAGGAGATTCATGGAGGAGATTCATGGAGATTCGTGGAGATTCATGGAGATTCATGGAGATTCATGGAGATTCATGGAGATTTATGGAGGTGCATTGTGGAGATTCATGGAGATTCATGGAGGAGATTCATGGAGATTCATACAGGAGATTCATGGAGGAGGTTCATGGAGATTCATGGAGATTTATGGAGGTTCATTGAGGAGATTAATGGAGACTCATGGAGATTCATGGAGGAGATTCATGGAGATTCATACAGGAGGTTCATGGAGAGGATTCATTTAGATTCATGGAGATTCATGGAGATTCATGGAGATTCATGCAGATTCATGGAGGAGATTCATTGAGATTCATGGAGATTCATGGAGGAGGTTCATGGATATTTATAGAGAAAATTCATGGAGATTCATGGTGATTCATGGAGGAGGTTCATGGAGATTCATGGAGATTCATGGAGATTCATGGAGATTCATGGAGATTCATGGAGATTCATGGAGATTTATGGAGGTTCATGGAGGAGATTCATGGAGATTCATGGAGATTCATGGAGATTCTCGGAGATTCGTGGAGATTCATGGAGGAGGTTCATGGAGATTCATGGAGATTCATGGAGATTCATACAGGAGATTCATGGAGGAGATTCATGGAGATTCATGGAGATTTATGGAGGTTCATTGTGGAGATTCATGGAGATTCATGGAGGAGATTCATGGAGATTCATACAGGAGATTCATGGAGGAGGTTCATGGAGATTCATGGAGATTCATGGAGGAGATTCATTGAGATTCATGGAGATTCATGGAGGAGGTTCATGGACATTTATAGAGAAAATTCATGGAGATTCATGGTGATTCATGGAGGAGGTTCATGGAGATTCATGGAGATTCATGGAGATTCATGGAGATTCACGGAGATTCATGGAGATTCGTGGAGGTTCATGGAGGAGATTCGTGGAGATTCATGGAGATTCATGGAGATTCTCGGAGATTCGTGGAGATTCATGGAGGAGGTTCATGGAGATTCATGGAGATTCATGGAGATTCATACAGGAGATTCATGGAGGAGATTCATGGAGATTCATGGAGATTCGTGGAGATTCATGGAGATTCATGGAGATTCATGGAGATTCATGGAGATTCATGGAGATTCATGGAAATTTATGGAGGTTCATGGAGGAGATTCATGGAGATTCATGGAGGAGATTCATGGAGATTCATACAGGAGATTCATCGAGGAGATTCATGGAGATTCGTGGACATTCATGGAGATTCATGGAGATTCATGGAGATTCGTGGAGATTCATGGAAATTTTTGGAGGCTCATGGAGGAGATTAATGGAGATTCATGGAGATTCATAGAGGAGATTCATGGAGATTCATACAGGAGATTCATCGAGGAGATTCATGGAGATTCGTGGACATTCATGGAGATTCATGGAGATTCATGGAGATTCATGGAGATTCTTTGAGATTGATGGAGGAGATTCATGGAGATTCATGGAGATTCATGGAGATTCATACAGGAGATTCATGGAGGAGATTCATGGAGATTCATGGAGATTCATAGAGGAGATTCATGGAGATTCATACAGGAGATTCATCGAGGAGATTCATGGAGATTCGTGGACATTCATGGAGATTCATGGAGATTCATGGAGATTCATGGAGATTCATTGAGATTGATGGAGGAGATTCATGGAGATTCATGGAGATTCATGGAGATTTATACAGGAGATTCATGGAGGAGATTCATGGAGATTCGTGGAGATTCATGGAGATTCATGGAGATTCATGGAGATTCATGGAGATTCATGGAGATTTATGGAGGTTCATTGTGGAGATTCATGGAGATTCATGGAGGAGATTCATGGAGATTCATACAGGAGATTCATGGAGGAGATTCATGGAGATTCGTGGAGATTCATGGAGATTCATGGAGATTCATGGAGATTCATGGAGATTTATGGAGGTGCATTGTGGAGATTCATGGAGATTCATGGAGGAGATTCATGGAGATTCATACAGGAGATTCATGGAGGAGGTTCATGGAGATTCATGGAGATTTATGGAGGTTCATTGAGGAGATTAATGGAGACTCATGGAGATTCATGGAGGAGATTCATGGAGATTCATACAGGAGGTTCATGGAGAGGATTCATTTAGATTCATGGAGATTCATGGAGATTCATGGAGATTCATGCAGATTCATGGAGGAGATTAATTGAGATTCATGGAGATTCATGGAGGAGGTTCATGGATATTTATAGAGAAAATTCATGGAGATTCATGGTGATTCATGGAGGAGGTTCATGGAGATTCATGGAGATTCATGGAGATTCATGGAGATTCACGGAGATTCATGGAGATTCGTGGAGGTTCATGGAGGAGATTCGTGGAGATTCATGGAGATTCATGGAGATTCATGGAGATTCGTGGAGATTCATGGAGGAGGTTCATGGAGATTCATGGAGATTCATGGAGATTCATGGAAATTTATGGAGGTTCATGGAGGAGATTCATGGAGATTCATGGAGGAGATTCATGGAGATTCATACAGGAGATTCATCGAGGAGATTCATGGAGATTCGTGGACATTCATGGAGATTCACGGAGATTCATGGAGATTCGTGGAGATTCATGGAAATTTTTGGAGGCTCATGGAGGAGATTAATGGAGATTCATGGAGATTCATGGAGATTCATGGAGGAGGTTCATGGATATTCATGGAGGTTCATGGAGATTCATGGAGATTCATACAGGAGATTCATGGAGGAGATCCATGGAGATTCATACAGGAGATTCATCGAGGAGATTCTTGGAGATTCGTGGACATTCATGGAGATTCATGGAGATTCATGGAGATTCGTGGAGGTTCATGGAAATTTTTGGAGGCTCATGGAGGAGATTAATGGAGATGCATGGAGATTCATGGAAATTCATGGAGATTCATGGAGGGGATTCATGGAGATTCATACAGGAGATTCATGGAGGAGGTTCATGGAGATTCATGGAGATTTTTGGAGGTTCATTGAGAAGATTAATGGAGACTCATACAGGAGATTCATGGAGGAGATTCATGGAGATTCATGGAGATTCATGGAGATTCATGGAGATTTATGGAGGTTCATGGAGGAGATTCATGGAGATTCATGGAGATTCATGGAGGAGATTCATGGAGATTCATACAGGAGATTCATCGAGGAGATTCATGGAGATTCGTGGAGATTCATGGAGGAGGTTCATGGAGATTCATGGAGATTCATGGAGATTCATACAGGAGATTCATGGAGGAGATTCATGGAGATTCGTGGAGATTCATGGAGATTCATACAGGAGATTCATCGAGGAGATTCATGGAGATTCGTGGACATTCATGGAGATTCATGGAGATTCATGGAGATTCGTGGAGATTCATGGAGATTCATGGACATTCATGGAGATTCATGGAGATTTATGGAGGTTCATGGAGGAGATTCATGGAGATTCATACAGGAGATTCATGGAGATTCATGGAGGAGATTCATGGAGATTCATACAGGAGATTCATGGAGATTCATGGAGGAGATTCATGGAGATTCATGGAGGAGGTTCATGGAGATTCATGGAGATTCATGGAGATTCATGGAGGAGGTTCATGGAGATTCATGGAGATTCATGGAGATTCATGGAGATTCATGGAGATTCATGGAGATTCATGGAGATTCGTGGAGATTCATGGAGATTCATGGACATTCATGGAGATTCATGGAGATTTATGGAGGTTCATGGAGGAGATTCATGGAGATTCATACAGGAGATTCATGGAGATTCATGGAGGAGATTCATGGAGATTCATGGAGGAGGTTCATGGAGATTCATGGAGATTCATGGAGATTCATGGAGATTCATGGAGATTCATGGAGATTTATGGAGGTTCATGGAGGAGGTTCATGGAGGAGATTCATGGAGATTCATGGAGATTCATGGAGATTTATGGAGGTTCATGGAGGAGATTCATGGAGATTCATGGAGATTCATGGAGGAGATTCATGGAGATTCATACAGAAGATTCATCGAGGAGATTCATGGAGATTCGTGGACACTCATGGAGATTCATGGAGATTCATGGAGATTCGTGGAGGTTCATGGAAATTTTTGGAGGCTCATGGAGGAGATTAATGGAGATGCATGGAGATTCATGGAAATTCATGGAGATTCATGGAGGAGATTCATGGAGATTCATGGAGATTCATGGAAATTCATGGAGATTTATGGAGGTTCATGGAGGAGATTCATGGAGATTCATGGAGATTCATAGAGGAGATTCATGGAGATTCATCGAGGAGATTCATGGAGATTCGTGGAGATTCATGGAGGAGGTTCATGGAGATTCATGGAGATTCATGGAGATTCATACAGGAGATTCATGGAGGAGATTCATGGAGATTCGTGGAGATTCATGGAGATTCATGGAGATTCATGGAGATTCGTGGAGATTCATGGAAATTTTTGGAGGCTCATGGAGGAGATTAATGGAGATTCATGGACATTCATGGAAATTCATGGAGATTCATACAGGAGATTCATGGAGGAGGTTCATGGAGGTTCATGGAGATTCATGGAGATTCATACAGGAGATTCATGGAGGAGATTCATCGAGGAGATTCATGGAGATTCGTGGACATTCATGGAGATTCATGGAGATTCATGGAGATTCGTGGAGATTCATGGAGGAGGTTCATG
This sequence comes from Lasioglossum villosulum, assembly GCA_963971365.1. Lineage (NCBI taxonomy): Eukaryota > Metazoa > Arthropoda > Insecta > Hymenoptera > Halictidae > Lasioglossum > Lasioglossum villosulum. The sequence continues at coordinate 750,285 of CAXARU010000054.1, forward strand.
GAGATTCATGGAGATTCATGGAGGAGGTTCATGGAGATTCATGGAGATTTATGGAGGTTCATTGAGAAGATTAATGGAGACTCATACAGGAGATTCATGGAGGAGATTCATGGAGATTCATGGAGATTCATGGAGATTCATGGAGATTCATGGACATTCATGGAGATTCATGGAGATTTATGGAGGTTCATGGAGGAGATTCATGGAGATTCATGGAGATTCTTGGAGGAGTTTCATGGAGATTCATACAGGAGATTCATCGAGGAGATTCATGGAGATTCGTGGAGATTCATGGAGGAGGTTCATGGAGATTCATGGAGATTCATGGAGATTCATACAGGAGATTCATAGAGGAGATTCATGGAGATTCGTGGAGATTCATGGAGATTCATGGAGATTCATGGAGATTCATACAGGAGATTCATCGAGGAGAGTCATGGAGATTCGTGGACATTCATGGAGATTCATGGAGATTCATGGAGATTCGTGGAGATTCATGGAAATTTTTGGAGGCTCATGGAGGAGATTAATGGAGATTCATGGACATTCATGGAAATTCGTGGAGATTCATACAGGAGATTCATGGAGGAGGTTCATGGAGGTTCATGGAGATTCATGGAGATTCATACAGGAGATTCATGGAGATTCGTGGACATTCATGGAGATTCATGGAGATTCATGGAGATTCGTGGAGATTCATGGAGGAGGTTCATGGAGATTCATGGAGATTCATGGAGATTCATACAGGAGATTCATGGAGATTCGTCGAGATTCATGGAGATTCATGGAGATTCATGGAGATTTATGGAAGTTCATGGAGGAGATTCATGGAGATTCATGGAGATTCATGGAGGAGATTCATGGAGATTCATACAGGAGATTCATCGAGGAGATTCATGGAGATTCGTGGACATTCATGGAGATTCATGGAGATTCGTGGAGGTTCATGGAAATTTTTGGAGGCTCATGGAGGAGATTAATGGAGATGCATGGAGATTCATGGAAATTCATGGAGATTCATGCAGGAGAATCATGGAGATTCATGGAGATTCATGGAAATTCATGGAGATTTATGGAGGTTCATGGAGGAGATTCATGGAGATTCATGGAGATTCATAGAGGAGATTCATGGAGATTCATACAGGAGATTCATGGAGGAGATTCATGGAGATTCGTGGAGATTCATGGAGATTCATGGAGATTCATGGAGATTCATGGAGATTCATGGAGATTTATGGAGGTTCATGGAGGAGATTCATGGAGATTCATGGAGATTCATGGAGGAGATTCATGGAGATTCATACAGGAGATTCATCGAGGAGATTCATGGAGATTCGTGGACATTCATGGAGATTCATGGAGATTCATGGAGATTCGTGGAGATTCATGGAAATTTTTGGAGGCTCATGGAGGAGATTAATGGAGATGCATGGAGATTCATGGAAATTCATGGAGATTCATGGAGGAGATTCATGGAGATTCATACAGGAGATTCATGGAGGAGGTTCATGGAGGTTCATGGAGATTCGTGGAGATTCATACAGGAGATTCATGGAGGAGATTCATCGAGGAGATTCATGGAGATTCGTGGACATTCATGGAGATTCATGGAGATTCATGGAGATTCATGGAGATTCATGGAGATTCATGGAGATTCGTGGAGATTCATACAGGAGATCCATGGAGATTCATGGAGATTCATGGAGGAGGTTCATGGAGATTCATGGAGATTCATGGAGATTTATGGAGGTTCATTGAGAAGATTAATGGAGACTCATACAGGAGATTCATGGAGGAGATTCATGGAGATTCATGGAGATTCATGGAGATTCATGGAGATTCATGGACATTCATGGAGATTCATGGAGATTTATGGAGGTTCATGGAGGAGATTCATGGAGATTCATGGAGATTCTTGGAGGAGTTTCATGGAGATTCATACAGGAGATTCATCGAGGAGATTCATGGAGATTCGTGGAGATTCATGGAGGAGGTTCATGGAGATTCATGGAGATTCATGGAGATTCATACAGGAGATTCATAGAGGAGATTCATGGAGATTCGTGGAGATTCATGGAGATTCATGGAGATTCATGGAGATTCATACAGGAGATTCATCGAGGAGAGTCATGGAGATTCGTGGACATTCATGGAGATTCATGGAGATTCATGGAGATTCGTGGAGATTCATGGAAATTTTTGGAGGCTCATGGAGGAGATTAATGGAGATTCATGGACATTCATGGAAATTCGTGGAGATTCATACAGGAGATTCATGGAGGAGGTTCATGGAGGTTCATGGAGATTCATGGAGATTCATACAGGAGATTCATGGAGATTCGTGGACATTCATGGAGATTCATGGAGATTCATGGAGATTCGTGGAGATTCATGGAGGAGGTTCATGGAGATTCATGGAGATTCATGGAGATTCATACAGGAGATTCATGGAGATTCGTCGAGATTCATGGAGATTCATGGAGATTCATGGAGATTTATGGAAGTTCATGGAGGAGATTCATGGAGATTCATGGAGATTCATGGAGGAGATTCATGGAGATTCATACAGGAGATTCATCGAGGAGATTCATGGAGATTCGTGGACATTCATGGAGATTCATGGAGATTCGTGGAGGTTCATGGAAATTTTTGGAGGCTCATGGAGGAGATTAATGGAGATGCATGGAGATTCATGGAAATTCATGGAGATTCATGCAGGAGAATCATGGAGATTCATGGAGATTCATGGAAATTCATGGAGATTTATGGAGGTTCATGGAGGAGATTCATGGAGATTCATGGAGATTCATAGAGGAGATTCATGGAGATTCATACAGGAGATTCATGGAGGAGATTCATGGAGATTCGTGGAGATTCATGGAGATTCATGGAGATTCATGGAGATTCATGGAGATTCATGGAGATTTATGGAGGTTCATGGAGGAGATTCATGGAGATTCATGGAGATTCATGGAGGAGATTCATGGAGATTCATACAGGAGATTCATCGAGGAGATTCATGGAGATTCGTGGACATTCATGGAGATTCATGGAGATTCATGGAGATTCGTGGAGATTCATGGAAATTTTTGGAGGCTCATGGAGGAGATTAATGGAGATGCATGGAGATTCATGGAAATTCATGGAGATTCATGGAGGAGATTCATGGAGATTCATACAGGAGATTCATGGAGGAGGTTCATGGAGGTTCATGGAGATTCGTGGAGATTCATACAGGAGATTCATGGAGGAGATTCATCGAGGAGATTCATGGAGATTCGTGGACATTCATGGAGATTCATGGAGATTCATGGAGATTCATGGAGATTCATGGAGATTCATGGAGATTCGTGGAGATTCATACAGGAGATCCATGGAGATTCATGGAGATTCATGGAGGAGGTTCATGGAGATTCATGGAGATTCATGGAGATTCATGGATATTCATGGAGATTCATGGAGCTTCATGGAGGAGATTCATGGAGATTTATGGAGATTCATGGAGGAGATTCATGGAGATTCATGGAGATTAATGGAAATTCATGGAGATTCACGGAGATTCATGGACGAGGTTCATGGATATGTATAGAGGAGATTCATGGAGATTCATGGAGATTTATGGAGGAGGTTCATGGAGATTCATGGAGATTCATGGAGATTCATGGAGATTCACGGAGATTCACGGAGATTCGTGGAGATTCATGGAGATTCATGGAGATTTATGGAGGTTCATGGAGGAGATTCATGGAGATTCATGGAGATTCATACAGGAGATTCATGGAGGAGATTCATGGAGATTCGTGGAGATTCATGGAGATTCATGGAGATTCATGGAGATTCATGGAGATTTATGGAGGTTCATGGAGGAGATTCATCGAGGAGATTCATGGAGATTCGTGGACATTCATGGAGATTCATGGAGATTCATGGAGATTCATGGAGATTCGTGGAGATTCATGGAGATTCATACAGGAGATTCATGGAGGAGATTCATCGAGGAGATTCATGGAGATTCGTGGACATTCATGGAGATTCATGGAGATTCATGGAGATTCGTGGAGATTCATGGAAATTTTTGGAGGCTCATGGAGGAGATTAATGTGAGATTCATGGAGATTCATGGAAATTCATGGAGATTCATGGAGGAAATTCATGGAGATTCATACAGGAGGTTCATGGAGGGGATTCATTTAGATTCATGGAGATTCATGGAGATTCATGGAGATTCATGGAGATTCATGGAGATTCATGGAGATTCATGGAGGAGATTCATGGAGATTCATACAGGAGACTCATGGAAATTCATGGAGATTCATGGAGATTCATGGAGTTTCATGGAGATACATGGAGATTCATGGAGGAGGTTCATGGAGATTCATGGAGATTTATGGAGGTTCATTGAGGAGATTAATGGAGACTCATGGAGATTCATGGAGGAGATTCATGGAGATTCATACAGGAGGTTCATGGAGAGGATTCATTTAGATTCATGGAGATTCATGGAGGAGGTTGATGGATATTTATAGAGAAAATTCATGGAGATTCATGGAGATTCATGGAGGAGGTTCATGGAGATTCATGGAGATTCATGGAGATTCATGGAGATTCATGGAGATTTATGGAGATTCATGGAGGACATTCATGGAGATTCATGGAGATTCATGGAGATTCATGGAGATTCATGGAGATTCATGGAGATTCATGGAGATTCATGGAGGAGATTCATGGAGATTCATGGAGATTCATGGAAATTCATGGAGATTCATGGAGATTCATACAGGAGATTCATGGAGGAGGTTCATGGAGGTTCATGGAGATTCATGGAGATTCATACAGGAGATTCATGGAGGAGATTCATGGAGATTCATGGAGATTCGTGGAGATTCATGGAGATTCATGGAGATTCATGGAGATTCATGGAGATTCATGGAGATTCATGGAAATTTATGGAGGTTCATGGAGATTCGTGGAGATTCATGGAGATTCATGGAGATTCATGGAGATTCATGGAGATTCATGGAGATTCATGGAAATTTATGGAGGTTCATGGAGGAGATTCATGGAGATTCATGGAGGAGATTCATGGAGATTCATACAGGAGATTCATCGAGGAGATTCATGGAGATTCGTGGACATTCATGGAGATTCATGGAGATTCATGGAGATTCGTGGAGATTCATGGAAATTTTTGGAGGCTCATGGAGGAGATTAATGGAGATTCATGGAGATTCATAGAGGAGATTCATGGAGATTCATACAGGAGATTCATCGAGGAGATTCATGGAGATTCGTGGACATTCATGGAGATTGATGGAGATTCATGGAGATTCATGGAGATTCATGGAGATTCATGGAGATTCTTTGAGATTGATGGAGGAGATTCATGGAGATTCATGGAGATTCATACAGGAGATTCATGGAGGAGATTCATGGAGATTCATGGAGATTCATAGAGGAGATTCATGGAGATTCATACAGGAGATTCATCGAGGAGATTCATGGAGATTCGTGGACATTCATGGAGATTCATGGAGATTCATGGAGATTCATGGAGATTCATTGAGATTGATGGAGGAGATTCATGGAGATTCATGGAGATTCATGGAGATTTATACAGGAGATTCATGGAGGAGATTCATGGAGATTCGTGGAGATTCATGGAGATTCATGGAGATTCATGGAGATTCATGGAGATTCATGGAGATTTATGGAGGTTCATTGTGGAGATTCATGGAGATTCATGGAGGAGATTCATGGAGATTCATACAGGAGATTCATGGAGGAGGTTCATGGATATTCATGGAGATTCATGGAGATTCATGCAGGAGATTCATGGAGGAGATTCATGGAGATTCGTGGAGATTCATGGAGATTCATGGAGATTCATGGAGATTCATGGAGATTTATGGAGGTGCATTGTGGAGATTCATGGAGATTCATGGAGGAGATTCATGGAGATTCATACAGGAGATTCATGGAGGAGGTTCATGGAGATTCATGGAGATTTATGGAGGTTCATTGAGGAGATTAATGGAGACTCATGGAGATTCATGGAGGAGATTCATGGAGATTCATACAGGAGGTTCATGGAGGAGATTCATGGAGATTCATGGAGGAGATTCATGGAGATTCATACAGGAGATTCATCGAGGAGATTCATGGAGATTCGTGGACATTCATGGAGATTCATGGAGATTCATGGAGATTCGTGGAGATTCATGGAGATTCATACAGGAGATTCATGGAGGAGATTCATGGAGATTCATGGAGATTCATAGAGGAGATTCATGGAGATTCATACAGGAGATTCATCGAGGAGATTCATGGAGATTCGTGGACATTCATGGAGATTCATGGAGATTCATGGAGATTCATGGAGATTTATGGAGGTGCATTGTGGAGATTCATGGAGATTCATGGAGGAGATTCATGGAGATTCATACAGGAGATTCATGGAGGAGGTTCATGGAGATTCATGGAGATTTATGGAGGTTCATTGAGGAGATTAATGGAGACTCATGGAGATTCATGGAGGAGATTCATGGAGATTCATACAGGAGGTTCATGGAGGAGATCCATGGAGATTCATACAGGAGATTCATCGAGGAGATTCTTGGAGATTCGTGGACATTCATGGAGATTCATGGAGATTCATGGAGATTCATGGAGATTTATGGAGGTGCATTGTGGAGATTCATGGAGATTCATGGAGGAGATTCATGGAGATTCATACAGGAGATTCATGGAGGAGGTTCATGGAGATTCATGGAGATTTATGGAGGTTCATTGAGGAGATTAATGGAGACTCATGGAGATTCATGGAGGAGATTCATGGAGATTCATACAGGAGATTCATGGAGGAGGTTCATGGAGATTCATGGAGATTTATGGAGGTTCATTGAGGAGATTAATGGAGACTCATGGAGATTCATGGAGGAGATTCATGGAGATTCATACAGGAGGTTCATGGAGGAGATCCATGGAGATTCATGGAGGAGATTCATGGAGATTCATACAGGAGATTCATGGAGGAGGTTCATGGAGATTCATGGAGATTCATGGAGATTCATGCAGGAGATTCATGGAGGAGATTCATGGAGATTCGTGGAGATTCATGGAGATTCATGGAGATTCATGGAGATTCATGGAGATTTATGGAGGTGCATTGTGGAGATTCATGGAGATTCATGGAGGAGATTCATGGAGATTCATACAGGAGATTCATGGAGGAGGTTCATGGAGATTCATGGAGATTTATGGAGGTTCATTGAGGAGATTAATGGAGACTCATGGAGATTCATGGAGGAGATTCATGGAGATTCATACAGGAGGTTCATGGAGGAGATTCATGGAGATTCATAGAGGAGATTCATGGAGATTCATACAGGAGATTCATCGAGGAGATTCATGGAGATTCGTGGACATTCATGGAGATTCATGGAGATTCATGGAGATTCGTGGAGATTCATGGAAATTTTTGGAGGCTCATGGAGGAGATTCATGGAGATTCATGGAGATTCATGGAGATTTAATGGAGATTCATGGAGATTCATGGAGATTCATGGAGATTCATGCAGATTCATGGAGGAGATTCATTCAGATTCATGGAGATTCATGGAGGAGGTTCATGGATATTTATAGAGAAAATTCATGGAGATTCATGGTGATTCATGGAGGAGGTTCATGGAGATTCATGGAGATTCATGGAGATTCATGGAGATTCACGGAGATTCATGGAGATTCGTGGAGGTTCATGGAGGAGATTCGTGGAGATTCATCGAGATTCATGGAGATTCATGGAGATTCGTGGAGATTCATGGAGGAGGTTCATGGAGATTCATGGAGATTCATGGAGATTCATACAGGAGATTCATGGAGGAGATTCATGGAGATTCATGGAGATTCGTGGAGATTCATGGAGATTCATGGAGATTCATGGAGATTCATGGAGATTCATGGAGATTCATGGAAATTTATGGAGGTTCATGGAGGAGATTCATGGAGATTCATGGAGGAGATTCATGGAGATTCATACAGGAGATTCATCGAGGAGATTCATGGAGATTCGTGGACATTCATGGAGATTCATGGAGATTCATGGAGATTCGTGGAGATTCATGGAAATTTTTGGAGGCTCATGGAGGAGATTAATGGAGATTCATGGAGATTCATGGAGATTCATGGAGATTCATGGAGGAGGTTCATGGATATTCATGGAGGTTCATGGAGATTCATGGAGATTCATACAGGAGATTCATGGAGGAGATCCATGGAGATTCATACAGGAGATTCATCGAGGAGATTCTTGGAGATTCGTGGACATTCATGGAGATTCATGGAGATTCATGGAGATTCGTGGAGGTTCATGGAAATTTTTGGAGGCTCATGGAGGAGATTAATGGAGATGCATGGAGATTCATGGAAATTCATGGAGATTCATGGAGGGGATTCATGGAGATTCATACAGGAGATTCATGGAGGAGGTTCATGGAGATTCATGGAGATTTATGGAGGTTCATTGAGAAGATTAATGGAGACTCATACAGGAGATTCATGGAGGAGATTCATAGAGATTCATGGAGATTCATGGAGATTCATGGAGATTTATGGAGGTTCATGGAGGAGATTCATGGAGATTCATGGAGATTCATGGAGGAGATTCATGGAGATTCATACAGGAGATTCATCGAGGAGATTCATGGAGATTCGTGGAGATTCATGGAGGAGGTTCATGGAGATTCATGGAGATTCATGGAGATTCATACAGGAGATTCATGGAGGAGATTCATGGAGATTCGTGGAGATTCATGGAGATTCATACAGGAGATTCATCGAGGAGATTCATGGAGATTCGTGGACATTCATGGAGATTCATGGAGATTCATGGAGATTCGTGGAGATTCATGGAGATTCATGGAGATTTATGGAGGTTCATGGAGGAGGTTCATGGAGGAGATTCATGGAGATTCATGGAGATTCATACAGGAGATTCATGGAGATTCATGGAGGAGATTCATGGAGATTCATGGAGGAGGTTCATGGAGATTCATGGAGATTCATGGAGATTCATGGAGATTCATGGAGATTCATGGAGATTCATGGAGATTTATGGAGGTTCATGGAGGAGGTTCATGGAGGAGATTCATGGAGATTCATGGAGATTCATGGAGATTTATGGAGGTTCATGGAGGAGATTCATGGAGATTCATGGAGATTCATGGAGGAGATTCATGGAGATTCATACAGAAGATTCATCGAGGAGATTCATGGAGATTCGTGGACATTCATGGAGATTCATGGAGATTCATGGAGATTCGTGGAGGTTCATGGAAATTTTTGGGGGCTCATGGAGGAGATTAATGGAGATGCATGGAGATTCATGGAAATTCATGGAGATTCATGGAGGAGATTCATGGAGATTCATGGAGATTCATGGAAATTCATGGAGATTTATGGAGGTTCATGGAGGAGATTCATGGAGATTCATGGAGATTCATAGAGGAGATTCATGGAGATTCATCGAGGAGATTCATGGAGATTCGTGGAGATTCATGGAGGAGGTTCATGGAGATTCATGGAGATTCATGGAGATTCATACAGGAGATTCATGGAGGAGATTCATGGAGATTCGTGGAGATTCATGGAGATTCATGGAGATTCATGGAGATTCGTGGAGATTCATGGAAATTTTTGGAGGCTCATGGAGGAGATTAATGGAGATTCATGGACATTCATGGAAATTCATGGAGATTCATACAGGAGATTCATGGAGGAGGTTCATGGAGGTTCATGGAGATTCATGGAGATTCATACAGGAGATTCATGGAGGAGATTCATCGAGGAGATTCATGGAGATTCATACAGGAGATTCATGGAGGAGATTCATCGAGGAGATTCATGGAGATTCGTGGAGATTCATGGAGGAGGTTCATGGAGATTCATGGAGATTCATGGAGGAGGTTCATGGAGATTCATGGAGATTTATGGAGGTTCATTGAGAAGATTAATGGAGACTCATACAGGAGATTCATGGAGGAGATTCATGGAGATTCATGGAGATTCATGGAGATTCATGGACATTCATGGAGATTCATGGAGATTTATGGAGGTTCATGGAGGAGATTCATGGAGATTCATGGAGATTCATGGAGGAGATTCATGGAGATTCATACAGGAGATTCATCGAGGAGATTCATGGAGATTCGTGGAGATTCATGGAGGAGGTTCATGGAGATTCATGGAGATTCATGGAGATTCATACAGGAGATTCATGGAGGAGATTCATGGAGATTCGTGGAGATTCATGGAGATTCATGGAGATTCATGGAGATTCATACAGGAGATTCATCGAGGAGAGTCATGGAGATTCGTGGACATTCATGGAGATTCATGGAGATTCATGGAGATTCGTGGAGATTCATGGAAATTTTTGGAGGCTCATGGAGGAGATTAATGGAGATTCATGGACATTCATGGAAATTCGTGGAGATTCATACAGGAGATTCATGGAGGAGGTTCATGGAGGTTCATGGAGATTCATGGAGATTCATACAGGAGATTCATGGAGGAGATTCATCGAGGAGATTCATGGAGATTCGTGGACATTCATGGAGATTCATGGAGATTCATGGAGATTCGTGGAGATTCATGGAGGAGGTTCATGGAGATTCATGGAGATTCATGGAGATTCATACAGGAGATTCATGGAGATTCGTCGAGATTCATGGAGATTCATGGAGATTCATGGAGATTTATGGAAGTTCATGGAGGAGATTCATGGAGATTCATGGAGATTCATGGAGGAGATTCATGGAGATTCATACAGGAGATTCATCGAGGAGATTCATGGAGATTCGTGGAGATTCATGGAGATTCATGGAGATTCATGGAGATTCATGGAGATTCATGGAGATTTATGGAGGTTCATGGAGGAGATTCATGGAGATTCATGGAGATTCATGGAGGAGATTCATGGAGATTTATACAGGAGATTCATCGAGGAGATTCATGGAGATTCGTGGACATTCATGGAGATTCGTGGACATTCATGGAGATTCATGGAGATTCATGGAGATTCATGGAGATTCATGGAAATTCATGGAGATTTATGGAGGTTCATGGAGGAGATTCATGGAGATTCATGGAGATTCATAGAGGAGATTCATGGAGATTCATCGAGGAGATTCATGGAGATTCGTGGAGATTCATGGAGGAGGTTCATGGAGATTCATGGAGATTCATGGAGATTCATACAGGAGATTCATGGAGGAGATTCATGGAGATTCGTGGAGATTCATGGAGATTCATGGAGATTCATGGAGATTCGTGGAGATTCATGGAAATTTTTGGAGGCTCATGGAGGAGATTAATGGAGATTCATGGACATTCATGGAAATTCATGGAGATTCATACAGGAGATTCATGGAGGAGGTTCATGGAGGTTCATGGAGATTCATGGAGATTCATACAGGAGATTCATGGAGGAGATTCATCGAGGAGATTCATGGAGATTCATACAGGAGATTCATGGAGGAGATTCATCGAGGAGATTCATGGAGATTCGTGGAGATTCATGGAGGAGGTTCATGGAGATTCATGGAGATTCATGGAGGAGGTTCATGGAGATTCATGGAGATTTATGGAGGTTCATTGAGAAGATTAATGGAGACTCATACAGGAGATTCATGGAGGAGATTCATGGAGATTCATGGAGATTCATGGAGATTCATGGACATTCATGGAGATTCATGGAGATTTATGGAGGTTCATGGAGGAGATTCATGGAGATTCATGGAGATTCATGGAGGAGATTCATGGAGATTCATACAGGAGATTCATCGAGGAGATTCATGGAGATTCGTGGAGATTCATGGAGGAGGTTCATGGAGATTCATGGAGATTCATGGAGATTCATACAGGAGATTCATGGAGGAGATTCATGGAGATTCGTGGAGATTCATGGAGATTCATGGAGATTCATGGAGATTCATACAGGAGATTCATCGAGGAGAGTCATGGAGATTCGTGGACATTCATGGAGATTCATGGAGATTCATGGAGATTCGTGGAGATTCATGGAAATTTTTGGAGGCTCATGGAGGAGATTAATGGAGATTCATGGACATTCATGGAAATTCGTGGAGATTCATACAGGAGATTCATGGAGGAGGTTCATGGAGGTTCATGGAGATTCATGGAGATTCATACAGGAGATTCATGGAGGAGATTCATCGAGGAGATTCATGGAGATTCGTGGACATTCATGGAGATTCATGGAGATTCATGGAGATTCGTGGAGATTCATGGAGGAGGTTCATGGAGATTCATGGAGATTCATGGAGATTCATACAGGAGATTCATGGAGATTCGTCGAGATTCATGGAGATTCATGGAGATTCATGGAGATTTATGGAAGTTCATGGAGGAGATTCATGGAGATTCATGGAGATTCATGGAGGAGATTCATGGAGATTCATACAGGAGATTCATCGAGGAGATTCATGGAGATTCGTGGACAATCATGGAGATTCATGGAGATTCGTGGAGGTTCATGGAAATTTTTGGAGGCTCATGGAGGAGATTAATGGAGATGCATGGAGATTCATGGAAATTCATGGAGATTCATGCAGGAGAATCATGGAGATTCATGGAGATTCATGGAAATTCATGGAGATTTATGGAGGTTCATGGAGGAGATTCATGGAGATTCATGGAGATTCATAGAGGAGATTCATGGAGATTCATACAGGAGATTCATGGAGGAGATTCATGGAGATTCGTGGAGATTCATGGAGATTCATGGAGATTCATGGAGATTCATGGAGATTCATGGAGATTTATGGAGGTTCATGGAGGAGATTCATGGAGATTCATGGAGATTCATGGAGGAGATTCATGGAGATTTATACAGGAGATTCATCGAGGAGATTCATGGAGATTCGTGGACATTCATGGAGATTCGTGGACATTCATGGAGATTCATGGAGATTCATGGAGATTCGTGGAGGTTCATGGAAATTTTTGGAGGCTCATGGAGGAGATTAATGGAGATGCATGGAGATTCATGGAAATTCATGGAGATTCATGGAGGGGATTCATGGAGATTCATACAGGAGATTCATGGAGGAGGTTCATGGAGATTCATGGAGATTTATGGAGGTTCATTGAGAAGATTAATGGCGACTCATACAGGAGATTCATGGAGGAGATTCATGGAGATTCATGGAGATTCATGGAGATTCATGGAGATTTATGGAGGTTCATGGAGGAGATTCATGGAGATTCATGGAGATTCATGGAGGAGATTCATGGAGATTCATACAGGAGATTCATCGAGGAGATTCATGGAGATTCGTGGAGATTCATGGAGGAGGTTCATGGAGATTCATGGAGATTCATGGAGATTCATACAGGAGATTCATGGAGGAGATTCATGGAGATTCGTGGAGATTCATGGAGATTCATACAGGAGATTCATCGAGGAGATTCATGGAGATTCGTGGACATTCATGGAGATTCATGGAGATTCATGGAGATTCGTGGAGATTCATGGAGATTCATGGACATTCATGGAGATTCATGGAGATTTATGGAGGTTCATGGAGGAGATTCATGGAGATTCGTACAGGAGATTCATGGAGATTCATGGAGGAGATTCATGGAGATTCATGCAGGAGGTTCATGGAGATTCATGGAGATTCATGGAGATTCATGGAGATTCATGGAGATTCATGGAGATTCATGGAGATTCGTGGAGATTCATGGAGATTCATGGACATTCATGGAGATTCATGGAGATTTATGGAGGTTCATGGAGGAGATTCATGGAGATTCATACAGGAGATTCATGGAGATTCATGGAGGAGATTCATGGAGATTCATGGAGGAGGTTCATGGAGATTCATGGAGATTCATGGAGATTCATGGAGATTCATGGAGATTCATGGAGATTCATGGAGATTTATGGAGGTTCATGGAGGAGGTTCATGGAGGAGATTCATGGAGATTCATGGAGATTCATGGAGATTTATGGAGGTTCATGGAGGAGATTCATGGAGATTCATGGAGATTCATGGAGGAGATTCATGGAGATTCATACAGAAGATTCATCGAGGAGATTCATGGAGATTCGTGGACATTCATGGAGATTCATGGAGATTCATGGAGATTCGTGGAGGTTCATGGAAATTTTTGGAGGCTCATGGAGGAGATTAATGGAGATGCATGGAGATTCATGGAAATTCATGGAGATTCATGGAGGAGATTCATGGAGATTCATGGAGATTCATGGAAATTCATGGAGATTTATGGAGGTTCATGGAGGAGATTCATGGAGATTCATGGAGATTCATAGAGGAGATTCATGGAGATTCATCGAGGAGATTCATGGAGATTCGTGGAGATTCATGGAGGAGGTTCATGGAGATTCATGGAGATTCATGGAGATTCATACAGGAGATTCATGGAGGAGATTCATGGAGATTCGTGGAGATTCATGGAGATTCATGGAGATTCATGGAGATTCGTGGAGATTCATGGAAATTTTTGGAGGCTCATGGAGGAGATTAATGGAGATTCATGGACATTCATGGAAATTCATGGAGATTCATACAGGAGATTCATGGAGGAGGTTCATGGAGGTTCATGGAGATTCATGGAGATTCATACAGGAGATTCATGGAGGAGATTCATCGAGGAGATTCATGGAGATTCGTGGACATTCATGGAGATTCATGGAGATTCATGGAGATTCGTGGAGATTCATGGTGGAGGTTCATGGAGATTCATGGAGATTCATGGAGGAGGTTCATGGAGATTCATGGAGATTTATGGAGGTTCATTGAGAAGATTAATGGAGACTCATACAGGAGATTCATGGAGGAGATTCATGGAGATTCATGGAGATTCATGGAGATTCATGGAGATTCATGGACATTCATGGAGATTCATGGAGATTTATGGAGGTTCATGGAGGAGATTCATGGAGATTCATGGAGATTCATGGAGGAGATTCATGGAGATTCATACAGGAGATTCATCGAGGAGATTCATGGAGATTCGTGGAGATTCATGGAGGAGGTTCATGGAGATTCATGGAGATTCATGGAGATTCATACAGGAGATTCATGGAGGAGATTCATGGAGATTCGTGGAGATTCATGGAGATTCATGGAGATTCATGGAGATTCATACAGGAGATTCATCGAGGAGAGTCATGGAGATTCGTGGACATTCATGGAGATTCATGGAGATTCATGGAGATTCGTGGAGATTCATGGAAATTTTTGGAGGCTCATGGAGGAGATTAATGGAGATTCATGGACATTCATGGAAATTCGTGGAGATTCATACAGGAGATTCATGGAGGAGGTTCATGGAGGTTCATGGAGATTCATGGAGATTCATACAGGAGATTCATGGAGGAGATTCATCGAGGAGATTCATGGAGATTCGTGGACATTCATGGAGATTCATGGAGATTCATGGAGATTCGTGGAGATTCATGGAGGAGGTTCATGGAGATTCATGGAGATTCATGGAGATTCATACAGGAGATTCATGGAGATTCGTCGAGATTCATGGAGATTCATGGAGATTCATGGAGATTTATGGAAGTTCATGGAGGAGATTCATGGAGATTCATGGAGATTCATGGAGGAGATTCATGGAGATTCATACAGGAGATTCATCGAGGAGATTCATGGAGATTCGTGGACATTCATGGAGATTCATGGAGATTCGTGGAGGTTCATGGAAATTTTTGGAGGCTCATGGAGGAGATTAATGGAGATGCATGGAGATTCATGGAAATTCATGGAGATTCATGCAGGAGAATCATGGAGATTCATGGAAATTCATGGAGATTTATGGAGGTTCATGGAGGAGATTCATGGAGATTCATGGAGATTCATAGAGGAGATTCATGGAGATTCATACAGGAGATTCATGGAGGAGATTCATGGAGATTCGTGGAGATTCATGGAGATTCATGGAGATTCATGGAGATTCATGGAGATTCATGGAGATTTATGGAGGTTCATGGAGGAGATTCATGGAGATTCATGGAGATTCATGGAGGAGATTCATGGAGATTCATACAGGAGATTCATCGAGGAGATTCATGGAGATTCGTGGACATTCATGGAGATTCATGGAGATTCATGGAGATTCGTG
Organism: Lasioglossum villosulum; assembly: GCA_963971365.1. Classification (NCBI taxonomy): domain Eukaryota; kingdom Metazoa; phylum Arthropoda; class Insecta; order Hymenoptera; family Halictidae; genus Lasioglossum; species Lasioglossum villosulum. The sequence continues at coordinate 766,458 of CAXARU010000054.1, forward strand.
GAGATTCATGGAAATTTTTGGAGGCTCATGGAGGAGATTAATGGAGATGCATGGAGATTCATGGAAATTCATGGAGATTCATGGAGGAGATTCATGGAGATTCATACAGGAGATTCATGGAGGAGGTTCATGGAGGTTCATGGAGATTCGTGGAGATTCATACAGGAGATTCATGGAGGAGATTCATCGAGGAGATTCATGGAGATTCGTGGACATTCATGGAGATTCATGGAGATTCATGGAGATTCATGGAGATTCATGGAGATTCATGGAGATTCGTGGAGATTCATACAGGAGATCCATGGAGATTCATGGAGATTCATGGAGGAGGTTCATGGAGATTCATGGAGATTCATGGAGATTCATGGATATTCATGGAGATTCATGGAGCTTCATGGAGGAGATTCATGGAGATTTATGGAGATTCATGGAGGAGATTCATGGAGATTCATGGAGATTAATGGAAATTCATGGAGATTCACGGAGATTCATGGAGATTCATGGACGAGGTTCATGGATATGTATAGCGGAGATTCATGGAGATTCATGGAGATTTATGGAGGAGGTTCATGGAGATTCATGGAGATTCATGGAGATTCATGGAGATTTATGGAGGTTCATGGAGGAGATTCATCGAGGAGATTCATGGAGATTCGTGGACATTCATGGAGATTCATGGAGATTCATGGAGATTCATGGAGATTCGTGGAGATTCATGGAGATTCATACAGGAGATTCATGGAGGAGATTCATCGAGGAGATTCAAGGAGATTCGTGGACATTCATGGAGATTCATGGAGATTCATGGAGATTCGTGGAGATTCATGGAAATTTTTGGAGGCTCATGGAGGAGATTAATGTGAGATTCATGGAGATTCATGGAAATTCATGGAGATTCATGGAGGAAATTCATGGAGATTCATACAGGAGATTCATACAGGAGGTTCATGGAGGGGATTCATTTAGATTCATGGAGATTCATGGAGATTCATGGAGATTCATGGAGATTCATGGAGATTCATGGAGGAGATTCATGGAGATTCATACAGGAGATTCATGGAAATTCATGGAGATTTATGGAGATTCATGGAGGACATTCATGGAGATTCATGGAGATTCATGGAGATTCATGGAGATTCATGGAGATTCATGGAGATTCATGGAGGAGATTCATGGAGATTTATGGAGATTCATGGAGACTCATGGAGATTAATGGAAATTCATGGAGATTCACCGAGATTCATGCAGATACATGGACAAGGTTCATGGATAGGGTTAGACTAGATTGATGGAGATTCATGGAGATTCATCGAGGAGATTCATGTAGATTCGTGGAGATTCATGGAGATTCATGGAGATTCATGGATATTTATGGAGGTGCATGGAGGAGATTCATGGAGATTCATGGAGATTCATGGAGGAGATTCATGGAGATTCATACAGGAGATTCATCGAGGAGATTCATGGAGATTCGTGGACATTCATGGAGATTCATGGAGATTCATGGAGATTCGTGGAGATTCATGGAAATTTTTGGAGGCTCATGGAGGAGATTAATGGAGATTCATGGAGATTCATAGAGGAGATTCATGGAGATTCATACAGGAGATTCATCGAGGAGATTCATGGAGATTCGTGGACATTCATGGAGATTCATGGAGATTCATGGAGATTCATGGAGATTCTTTGAGATTGATGGAGGAGATTCATGGAGATTCATGGAGATTCATGGAGATTTATACAGGAGATTCATGGAGGAGATTCATGGAGATTCGTGGAGATTCATGGAGATTCATGGAGATTCATGGAGATTCATGGAGATTCATGGAGATTTATGGAGGTTCATTGTGGAGATTCATAGAGATTCATGTAGGAGATTCATGGAGATTCATACAGGAGATTCATGGAGGAGGTACATGGAGATTCATGGAGATTCATGGAGATTCATACAGGAGATTCATGGAGGAGATTCATGGAGATTCGTGGAGATTCATGGAGATTCATGGAGATTCATGGAGATTCATGGAGATTTATGGAGGTGCATTGTGGAGATTCATGGAGATTCATGGAGGAGATTCATGGAGATTCATACAGGAGATTCATGGAGGAGGTTCATGGAGATTCATGGAGATTTATGGAGGATCATTGAGGAGATTAATGGAGACTCATGGAGATTCATGGAGATTCATACAGGAGGTTCATGGAGGAGATCCATGGAGATTCATACAGGAGATTCATCGAGGAGATTCTTGGAGATTCGTGGACATTCATGGAGATTCATGGAGATTCGTGGAGGTTCATGGAAATTTTTGGAGGCTCATGGAGGAGATTAATGGAGATGCATGGAGATTCATGGAAATTCATGGAGATTCATGGAGGGGATTCATGGAGATTCATACAGGAGATTCATGGAGGAGGTTCATGGAGATTCATGGAGATTTATGGAGGTTCATTGAGAAGATTAATGGAGACTCATACAGGAGATTCATGGAGGAGATTCATGGAGATTCATGGAGATTCATGGAGATTCATGGAGATTTATGGAGGTTCATGGAGGAGATTCATGGAGATTCATGGAGATTCATGGAGGAGATTCATGGAGATTCATACAGGAGATTCATCGAGGAGATTCATGGAGATTCGTGGAGATTCATGGAGGAGGTTCATGGAGATTCATGGAGATTCATGGAGATTCATACAGGAGATTCATGGAGGAGATTCATGGAGATTCGTGGAGATTCATGGAGATTCATACAGGAGATTCATCGAGGAGATTCATGGAGATTCGTGGACATTCATGGAGATTCATGGAGATTCATGGAGATTCGTGGAGATTCATGGAGATTCATGGACATTCATGGAGATTCATGGAGATTTATGGAGGTTCATGGAGGAGATTCATGGAGATTCATACAGGAGATTCATGGAGATTCATGGAGGAGATTCATGGAGATTCATGGAGGAGGTTCATGGAGATTCATGGAGATTCATGGAGATTCATGGAGATTCATGGAGATTCATGGAGATTCATGGAGATTCGTGGAGATTCATGGAGATTCATGGACATTCATGGAGATTCATGGAGATTTATGGAGGTTCATGGAGGAGATTCATGGAGATTCATACAGGAGATTCATGGAGATTCATGGAGGAGATTCATGGAGATTCATGGAGGAGGTTCATGGAGATTCATGGAGATTCATGGAGATTCATGGAGATTCATGGAGATTCATGGAGATTCATGGAGATTTATGGAGGTTCATGGAGGAGGTTCATGGAGGAGATTCATGGAGATTCATGGAGATTCATGGAGATTTATGGAGGTTCATGGAGGAGATTCATGGAGATTCATGGAGATTCATGGAGGAGATTCATGGAGATTCATACAGAAGATTCATCGAGGAGATTCATGGAGATTCGTGGACATTCATGGAGATTCATGGAGATTCATGGAGATTCGTGGAGGTTCATGGAAATTTTTGGAGGCTCATGGAGGAGATTAATGGAGATGCATGGAGATTCACGGAAATTCATGGAGATTCATGGAGGAGATTCATGGAGATTCATGGAGATTCATGGAAATTCATGGAGATTTATGGAGGTTCATGGAGGAGATTCATGGAGATTCATGGAGATTCATAGAGGAGATTCATGGAGATTCATACAGGAGATTCATCGAGGAGATTCATGGAGATTCGTGGAGATTCATGGAGGAGGTTCATGGAGATTCATGGAGAGTCATGGAGATTCATACAGGAGATTCATGGAGGAGATTCATGGAGATTCGTGGAGATTCATGGAGATTCATGGAGATTCATGGAGATTCGTGGAGATTCATGGAAATTTTTGGAGGCTCATGGAGGAGATTAATGGAGATTCATGGACATTCATGGAAATTCATGGAGATTCATACAGGAGATTCATGGAGGAGGTTCATGGAGGTTCATGGAGATTCATGGAGATTCATACAGGAGATTCATGGAGGAGATTCATCGAGGAGATTCATGGAGATTCGTGGACATTCATGGAGATTCATGGAGATTCATGGAGATTCGTGGAGATTCATGGAGGAGGTTCATGGAGATTCATGGAGATTCATGGAGGAGGTTCATGGAGATTCATGGAGATTTATGGAGGTTCATTGAGAAGATTAATGGAGACTCATACAGGAGATTCATGGAGGAGATTCATGGAGATTCATGGAGATTCATGGAGATTCATGGAGATTCATGGACATTCATGGAGATTCATGGAGATTTATGGAGGTTCATGGAGGAGATTCATGGAGATTCATGGAGATTCATGGAGGAGATTCATGGAGATTCATACAGGAGATTCATCGAGGAGATTCATGGAGATTCGTGGAGATTCATGGAGGAGGTTCATGGAGATTCATGGAGATTCATGGAGATTCATACAGGAGATTCATGGAGGAGATTCATGGAGATTCGTGGAGATTCATGGAGATTCATGGAGATTCATGGAGATTCATACAGGAGATTCATCGAGGAGAGTCATGGAGATTCGTGGACATTCATGGAGATTCATGGAGATTCATGGAGATTCGTGGAGATTCATGGAAATTTTTGGAGGCTCATGGAGGAGATTAATGGAGATTCATGGACATTCATGGAAATTCGTGGAGATTCATACAGGAGATTCATGGAGGAGGTTCATGGAGGTTCATGGAGATTCATGGAGATTCATACAGGAGATTCATGGAGGAGATTCATCGAGGAGATTCATGGAGATTCGTGGACATTCATGGAGATTCATGGAGATTCATGGAGATTCGTGGAGATTCATGGAGGAGGTTCATGGAGATTCATGGAGATTCATGGAGATTCATACAGGAGATTCATGGAGATTCGTCGAGATTCATGGAGATTCATGGAGATTCATGGAGATTTATGGAAGTTCATGGAGGAGATTCATGGAGATTCATGGAGATTCATGGAGGAGATTCATGGAGATTCATACAGGAGATTCATCGAGAAGATTCATGGAGATTCGTGGACATTCATGGAGATTCATGGAGATTCGTGGAGGTTCATGGAAATTTTTGGAGGCTCATGGAGGAGATTAATAGAGATGCATGGAGATTCATGGAAATTCATGGAGATTCATGCAGGAGAATCATGGAGATTCATGGAGATTCATGGAAATTCATGGAGATTTATGGAGGTTCATGGAGGAGATTCATGGAGATTCATGGAGATTCATAGAGGAGATTCATGGAGATTCATACAGGAGATTCATGGAGGAGATTCATGGAGATTCGTGGAGATTCATGGAGATTCATGGAGATTCATGGAGATTCATGGAGATTCATGGAGATTTATGGAGGTTCATGGAGGAGATTCATGGAGATTCATGGAGATTCATGGAGGAGATTCATGGAGATTCATACAGGAGATTCATCGAGGAGATTCATGGAGATTCGTGGACATTCATGGAGATTCATGGAGATTCATGGAGATTCGTGGAGATTCATGGAAATTTTTGGAGGCTCATGGAGGAGATTAATGGAGATGCATGGAGATTCATGGAAATTCATGGAGATTCATGGAGGAGATTCATGGAGATTCATACAGGAGATTCATGGAGGAGGTTCATGGAGGTTCATGGAGATTCGTGGAGATTCATACAGGAGATTCATGGAGGAGATTCATCGAGGAGATTCATGGAGATTCGTGGACATTCATGGAGATTCATGGAGATTCATGGAGATTCATGGAGATTCATGGAGATTCATGGAGATTCGTGGAGATTCATACAGGAGATCCATGGAGATTCATGGAGATTCATGGAGATTCATGGAGATTCATGGACGAGGTTCATGGATATGTATAGAGGAGATTCATGGAGATTCATGGAGATTTATGGAGGAGGTTCATGGAGATTCATGGAGATTCATGGAGATTCATGGAGATTCACGGAGATTCACGGAGATTCGTGGAGATTCATGGAGATTCATGGAGATTTATGGAGGTTCATGGAGGAGATTCATGGAGATTCATGGAGATTCATACAGGAGATTCATGGAGGAGATTCATGGAGATTCGTGGAGATTCATGGAGATTCATGGAGATTCATGGAGATTCATGGAGATTCATGGAGATTTTTGGAGGCTCATGGAGGAGATTAATGGAGATGCATGGAGATTCATGGAAATTCATGGAGATTCATGGAGGAGATTCATGGAGATTCATGGAGATTCATGGAAATTCATGGAGATTTATGGAGGTTCATGGAGGAGATTCATGGAGATTCATGGAGATTCATACAGGAGATTCATGGAGATTCGTCGAGATTCATGGAGATTCATGGAGATTCATGGAGATTTATGGAAGTTCATGGAGGAGATTCATGGAGATTCATGGAGATTCATGGAGGAGATTCATGGAGATTCATACAGGAGATTCATCGAGAAGATTCATGGAGATTCGTGGACATTCATGGAGATTCATGGAGATTCGTGGAGGTTCATGGAAATTTTTGGAGGCTCATGGAGGAGATTAATAGAGATGCATGGAGATTCATGGAAATTCATGGAGATTCATGCAGGAGAATCATGGAGATTCATGGAGATTCATGGAAATTCATGGAGATTTATGGAGGTTCATGGAGGAGATTCATGGAGATTAATGGAGATTCATAGAGGAGATTCATGGAGATTCATACAGGAGATTCATGGAGGAGATTCATGGAGATTCGTGGAGATTCATGGAGATTCATGGAGATTCATGGAGATTCATGGAGATTCATGGAGATTTATGGAGGTTCATGGAGGAGATTCATGGAGATTCATGGAGATTCATGGAGGAGATTCATGGAGATTCATACAGGAGATTCATCGAGGAGATACATGGAGATTCGTGGACATTCATGGAGATTCATGGAGATTCATGGAGATTCGTGGAGATTCATGGAAATTTTTGGAGGCTCATGGAGGAGATTAATGGAGATGCATGGAGATTCATGGAAATTCATGGAGATTCATGGAGGAGATTCATGGAGATTCATACAGGAGATTCATGGAGGAGGTTCATGGAGGTTCATGGAGATTCGTGGAGATTCATACAGGAGATTCATGGAGGAGATTCATCGAGGAGATTCATGGAGATTCGTGGACATTCATGGAGATTCATGGAGATTCATGGAGATTCATGGAGATTCATGGAGATTCATGGAGATTCGTGGAGATTCATACAGGAGATCCATGGAGATTCATGGAGATTCATGGAGGAGGTTCATGGAGATTCATGGAGATTCATGGATATTCATGGAGATTCATGGAGCTTCATGGAGGAGATTCATGGAGATTTATGGAGATTCATGGAGGAGATTCATGGAGATTCATGGAGATTAATGGAAATTCATGGAGATTCACGGAGATTCATGGAGATTCATGGACGAGGTTCATGGATATGTATAGAGGAGATTCATGGAGATTCATGGAGATTTATGGAGGAGGTTCATGGAGATTCATGGAGATTCATGGAGATTCATGGAGATTCACGGAGATTCACGGAGATTCGTGGAGATTCATGGAGATTCATGGAGATTTATGGAGGTTCATGGAGGAGATTCATGGAGATTCATGGAGATTCATACAGGAGATTCATGGAGGAGATTCATGGAGATTCGTGGAGATTCATGGAGATTCATGGAGATTCATGGAGATTCATGGAGATTCGTGGAGATTTTTGGAGGCTCATGGAGGAGATTAATGGAGATGCATGGAGATTCATGGAAATTCATGGAGATTCATGGAGGAGATTCATGGAGATTCATGGAGATTCATGGAAATTCATGGAGATTTATGGAGGTTCATGGAGGAGATTCATGGAGATTCATGGAGATTCATAGAGGAGATTCATGGAGATTCATACAGGAGATTCATCGAGGAGATTCATGGAGATTCGTGGAGATTCATGGAGGAGGTTCATGGAGATTCATGGAGAGTCATGGAGATTCATACAGGAGATTCATGGAGGAGATTCATGGAGATTCGTGGAGATTCATGGAGATTCATGGAGATTCATGGAGATTCGTGGAGATTCATGAAAATTTTTGGAGGCTCATGGAGGAGATTAATGGAGATTCATGGACATTCATGGAAATTCATGGAGATTCATACAGGAGATTCATGGAGGAGGTTCATGGAGGTTCATGGAGATTCATGGAGATTCATACAGGAGATTCATGGAGGAGATTCATCGAGGAGATTCATGGAGATTCGTGGACATTCATGGAGATTCATGGAGATTCATGGAGATTCGTGGAGATTCATGGAGGAGGTTCATGGAGATTCATGGAGATTCATGGAGGAGGTTCATGGAGATTCATGGAGATTTATGGAGGTTCATTGAGAAGATTAATGGAGACTCATACAGGAGATTCATGGAGGAGATTCATGGAGATTCATGGAGATTCATGGAGATTCATGGAGATTCATGGACATTCATGGAGATTCATGGAGATTTATGGAGGTTCATGGAGGAGATTCATGGAGATTCATGGAGATTCATGGAGGAGATTCATGGAGATTCATACAGGAGATTCATCGAGGAGATTCATGGAGATTCGTGGAGATTCATGGAGGAGGTTCATGGAGATTCATGGAGATTCATGGAGATTCATACAGGAGATTCATGGAGGAGATTCATGGAGATTCGTGGAGATTCATGGAGATTCATGGAGATTCATGGAGATTCATACAGGAGATTCATCGAGGAGAGTCATGGAGATTCGTGGACATTCATGGAGATTCATGGAGATTCATGGAGATTCGTGGAGATTCATGGAAATTTTTGGAGGCTCATGGAGGAGATTAATGGAGATTCATGGACATTCATGGAAATTCGTGGAGATTCATACAGGAGATTCATGGAGGAGGTTCATGGAGGTTCATGGAGATTCATGGAGATTCATACAGGAGATTCATGGAGGAGATTCATCGAGGAGATTCATGGAGATTCGTGGACATTCATGGAGATTCATGGAGATTCATGGAGATTCGTGGAGATTCATGGAGGAGGTTCATGGAGATTCATGGAGATTCATGGAGATTCATACAGGAGATTCATGGAGATTCGTCGAGATTCATGGAGATTCATGGAGATTCATGGAGATTTATGGAAGTTCATGGAGGAGATTCATGGAGATTCATGGAGATTCATGGAGGAGATTCATGGAGATTCATACAGGAGATTCATCGAGAAGATTCATGGAGATTCGTGGACATTCATGGAGATTCATGGAGATTCGTGGAGGTTCATGGAAATTTTTGGAGGCTCATGGAGGAGATTAATAGAGATGCATGGAGATTCATGGAAATTCATGGAGATTCATGCAGGAGAATCATGGAGATTCATGGAGATTCATGGAAATTCATGGAGATTTATGGAGGTTCATGGAGGAGATTCATGGAGATTCATGGAGATTCATAGAGGAGATTCATGGAGATTCATACAGGAGATTCATGGAGGAGATTCATGGAGATTCGTGGAGATTCATGGAGATTCATGGAGATTCATGGAGATTCATGGAGATTCATGGAGATTTATGGAGGTTCATGGAGGAGATTCATGGAGATTCATGGAGATTCATGGAGGAGATTCATGGAGATTCATACAGGAGATTCATCGAGGAGATTCATGGAGATTCGTGGACATTCATGGAGATTCATGGAGATTCATGGAGATTCGTGGAGATTCATGGAAATTTTTGGAGGCTCATGGAGGAGATTAATGGAGATGCATGGAGATTCATGGAAATTCATGGAGATTCATGGAGGAGATTCATGGAGATTCATACAGGAGATTCATGGAGGAGGTTCATGGAGGTTCATGGAGATTCGTGGAGATTCATACAGGAGATTCATGGAGGAGATTCATCGAGGAGATTCATGGAGATTCGTGGACATTCATGGAGATTCATGGAGATTCATGGAGATTCATGGAGATTCATGGAGATTCGTGGAGATTCGTGGAGATTCATACAGGAGATCCATGGAGATTCATGGAGATTCATGGAGGAGGTTCATGGAGATTCATGGAGATTCATGGAGATTCATGGATATTCATGGAGATTCATGGAGCTTCATGGAGGAGATTCATGGAGATTTATGGAGATTCATGGAGGAGATTCATGGAGATTCATGGAGATTAATGGAAATTCATGGAGATTCACGGAGATTCATGGAGATTCATGGACGAGGTTCATGGATATGTATAGAGGAGATTCATGGAGATTCATGGAGATTTATGGAGGAGGTTCATGGAGATTCATGGAGATTCATGGAGATTCATGGAGATTCACGGAGATTCACGGAGATTCGTGGAGATTCATGGAGATTCATGGAGATTTATGGAGGTTCATGGAGGAGATTCATGGAGATTCATGGAGATTCATACAGGAGATTCATGGAGGAGATTCATGGAGATTCGTGGAGATTCATGGAGATTCATGGAGATTCATGGAGATTCATGGAGATTCATGGAGATTTATGGAGGTTCATGGAGGAGATTCATCGAGGAGATTCATGGAGATTCGTGGACATTCAAGGAGATTCATGGAGATTCATGGAGATTCATGGAGATTCGTGGAGATTCATGGAGATTCATACAGGAGATTCATGGAGGAGATTCATCGAGGAGATTCATGGAGATTCGTGGACATTCATGGAGATTCATGGAGATTCATGGAGATTCGTGGAGATTCATGGAAATTTTTGGAGGCTCATGGAGGAGATTAATGTGAGATTCATGGAGATTCATGGAAATTCATGGAGATTCATGGAGGAAATTCATGGAGATTCATACAGGAGATTCATACAGGAGGTTCATGGAGGGGATTCATTTAGATTCATGGAGATTCATGGAGATTCATGGAGATTCATGGAGATTCATGGAGATTCATGGAGATTCATGGAGGAGATTCATGGAGATTCATACAGGAGATTCATGGAAATTCATGGAGATTCATGGAGATTCATGGAGTTTCATGGAGATACATGGAGATTCATGGAGGAGGTTCATGGAGATTCATGGAGATTTATGGAGGTTCATTGAGGAGATTAATGGAGACTCATGGAGATTCATGGAGGAGATTCATGGAGATTCATACAGGAGGTTCATGGAGAGGATTCATTTAGATTCATGGAGATTCATGGAGGAGGTTGATGGATATTTATAGAGAAAATTCATGGAGATTCATGGAGATTCATGGAGGAGGTTCATGGAGATTCATGGAGATTCATGGAGGAGGTTCATGGAGATTCATGGAGATTCATGGAGATTCATGGAGATTCATGGAGATTTATGGAGATTCATGGAGGACATTCATGGAGATTCATGGAGATTCATGGAGATTCATGGAGATTCATGGAGATTCATGGAGATTCATGGAGATTCATGGAGGAGATTCATGGAGATTTATGGAGATTCATGGAGACTCATGGAGATTAATGGAAATTCATGGAGATTCACCGAGATTCATGCAGATACATGGACAAGGTTCATGGATAGGGTTAGACTAGATTGATGGAGATTCATGGAGATTCATCGAGGAGATTCATGTAGATTCATGGAGATTCATGGAGATTCATGGAGAGTTATGGAGGTGCATGGAGGAGATTCATGGAGATTCATGGAGATTCATGGAGGAGATTCATGGAGATTCATACAGGAGATTCATCGAGGAGATTCATGGAGATTCGTGGAGATTCATGGAGATTCATGGAGACTCATGGAGATTCATGGAGATTTATGCAGGAGATTCATGGAGATTCATGGAGATTCATGGAGGAGATTCATGGAGATTCATGGAGATTCATGGAGATTCGTGGAGATTCATACAGGAGATCCATGGAGATTCATGGAGATTCATGGAGGAGATTCATGGAGATTCATGGAGATTCATGGAAATTCATGGAGATTCATGGAGGAGATTCATGGAGATTCATACAGGAGATTCATGGAGGAGGTTCATGGAGGTTCATGGAGATTCATGGAGATTCATACAGGAGATTCATGGAGGAGATTCATGGAGATTCATGGAGATTCGTGGAGATTCATGGAGATTCATGGAGATTCATGGAGATTCATGGAGATTCATGGAGATTCATGGAAATTTATGGAGGTTCATGGAGATTCGTGGAGATTCATGGAGATTCATGGAGATTCATGGAGATTCATGGAGATTCATGGAAATTTATGGAGGTTCATGGAGGAGATTCATGGAGATTCATGGAGGAGATTCATGGAGATTCATACAGGAGATTCATCGAGGAGATTCATGGAGATTCGTGGACATTCATGGAGATTCATGGAGATTCATGGAGATTCGTGGAGATTCATGGAAATTTTTGGAGGCTCATGGAGGAGATTAATGGAGATTCATGGAGATTCATAGAGGAGATTCATGGAGATTCATACAGGAGATTCATCGAGGAGATTCATGGAGATTCGTGGACATTCATGGAGATTCATGGAGATTCATGGAGATTCATGGAGATTCTTTGAGATTGATGGAGGAGATTCATGGAGATTCATGGAGATTCATGGAGATTCATACAGGAGATTCATGGAGGAGATTCATGGAGATTCATGGAGATTCATAGAGGAGATTCATGGAGATTCATACAGGAGATTCATCGAGGAGATTCATGGAGATTCGTGGACATTCATGGAGATTCATGGAGATTCATGGAGATTCATGGAGATTCATTGAGATTGATGGAGGAGATTCATGGAGATTCATGGAGATTCATGGAGATTTATACAGGAGATTCATGGAGGAGATTCATGGAGATTCGTGGAGATTCATGGAGATTCATGGAGATTCATGGAGATTCATGGAGATTCATGGAGATTTATGGAGGTTCATTGTGGAGATTCATAGAGATTCATGGAGGAGATTCATGGAGATTCATACAGGAGATTCATGGAGGAGGTTCATGGAGATTCATGGAGATTCATGGAGATTCATACAGGAGATTCATGGAGGAGATTCATGGAGATTCGTGGAGATTCATGGAGATTCATGGAGATTCATGGAGATTCATGGAGATTTATGGAGGTGCATTGTGGAGATTCATGGAGATTCATGGAGGAGATTCATGGAGATTCATACAGGAGATTCATGGAGGAGGTTCATGGAGATTCATGGAGATTTATGGAGGTTCATTGAGGAGATTAATGGAGACTCATGGAGATTCATGGAGGAGATTCATGGAGATTCATAGAGGAGATTCATGGAGATTCATACAGGAGATTCATCGAGGAGATTCATGGAGATTCGTGGACATTCATGGAGATTCATGGAGATTCATGGAGATTCATGGAGATTCTTTGAGATTGATGGAGGAGATTCATGGAGATTCATGGAGATTCATGGAGATTCATACAGGAGATTCATGGAGGAGATTCATGGAGATTCATGGAGATTCATAGAGGAGATTCATGGAGATTCATACAGGAGATTCATCGAGGAGATTCATGGAGATTCGTGGACATTCATGGAGATTCATGGAGATTCATGGAGATTCATGGAGATTCATTGAGATTGATGGAGGAGATTCATGGAGATTCATGGAGATTCATGGAGATTTATACAGGAGATTCATGGAGGAGATTCATGGAGATTCGTGGAGATTCATGGAGATTCATGGAGATTCATGGAGATTCATGGAGATTCATGGAGATTTATGGAGGTTCATTGTGGAGATTCATAGAGATTCATGGAGGAGATTCATGGAGATTCATACAGGAGATTCATGGAGGAGGTTCATGGAGATTCATGGAGATTCATGGAGATTCATACAGGAGATTCATGGAGGAGATTCATGGAGATTCGTGGAGATTCATGGAGATTCATGGAGATTCATGGAGATTCATGGAGATTTATGGAGGTGCATTGTGGAGATTCATGGAGATTCATGGAGGAGATTCATGGAGATTCATACAGGAGATTCATGGAGGAGGTTCATGGAGATTCATGGAGATTTATGGAGGTTCATTGAGGAGATTAATGGAGACTCATGGAGATTCATGGAGGAGATTCATGGAGATTCATACAGGAGGTTCATGGAGGAGATCCATGGAGATTCATACAGGAGATTCATCGAGGAGATTCTTGGAGATTCGTGGACATTCATGGAGATTCATGGAGATTCGTGGAGGTTCATGGAGATTCATGGAGATTCATGGAGATTCATGGAGATTCGTGGAGATTCATGGAGATTCATGGACATTCATGGAGATTCATGGAGATTTATGGAGGTTCATGGAGGAGATTCATGGAGATTCATACAGGAGATTCATGGAGATTCATGGAGGAGATTCATGGAGATTCATACAGGAGATTCATCGAGGAGATTCATGGAGATTCGTGGAGATTCATGGAGGAGGTTCATGGAGATTCATGGAGATTCATGGAGATTCATACAGGAGATTCATGGAGGAGATTCATGGAGATTCGTGGAGATTCATACAGGAGATTCATCGAGGAGATTCATGGAGATTCGTGGACATTCATGGAGATTCATGGATATTCATGGAGATTCGTGGAGATTCATGGAGATTCATGGACATTCATGGAGATTCATGGAGATTTATGGAGGTTCATGGAGGAGATTCATGGAGATTCATACAGGAGATTCATGGAGATTCATGGAGGAGATTCATGGAGATTCATGGATGAGGTTCATGGAGATTCATGGAGATTCATGGAGATTCATGGAGATTCATGGAGATTCATGGAGATTCATGGAGATTCGTGGAGATTCATGGAGATTCATGGACATTCATGGAGATTCATGGAGATTTATGGAGGTTCATGGAGGAGATTCATGGAGATTCATACAGGAGATTCATGGAGATTCATGGAGGAGATTCATGGAGATTCATGGAGGAGGTTCATGGAGATTCATGGAGATTCATGGAGATTCATGGAGATTCATGGAGATTCATGGAGATTCATGGAGATTTATGGAGGTTCATGGAGGAGGTTCATGGAGGAGATTCATGGAGATTCATGGAGATTCATGGAGATTTATGGAGGTTCATGGAGGAGATTCATGGAGATTCATGGAGATTCATGGAGGAGATTCATGGAGATTCATACAGAAGATTCATCGAGGAGATTCATGGAGATTCGTGGACATTCATGGAGATTCATGGAGATTCATGGAGATTCGTGGAGGTTCATGGAAATTTTTGGAGGCTCATGGAGGAGATTAATGGAGATGCATGGAGATTCATGGAAATTCATGGAGATTCATGGAGGAGATTCATGGAGATTCATGGAGATTCATGGAAATTCATGGAGATTTATGGAGGTTCATGGAGGAGATTCATGGAGATTCATGGAGATTCATAGAGGAGATTCATGGAGATTCATACAGGAGATTCATCGAGGAGATTCATGGAGATTCGTGGAGATTCATGGAGGAGGTTCATGGAGATTCATGGAGATTCATGGAGATTCATACAGGAGATTCATGGAGGAGATTCATGGAGATTCGTGGAGATTCATGGAGATTCATGGAGATTCATGGAGATTCGTGGAGATTCATGGAAATTTTTGGAGGCTCATGGAGGAGATTAATGGAGATTCATGGACATTCATGGAAATTCATGGAGATTCATACAGGAGATTCATGGAGGAGGTTCATGGAGGTTCATGGAGATTCATGGAGATTCATACAGGAGATTCATGGAGGAGATTCATCGAGGAGATTCATGGAGATTCGTGGACATTCATGGAGATTCATGGAGATTCATGGAGATTCGTGGAGATTCATGGAGGAGGTTCATGGAGATTCATGGAGATTCATGGAGGAGGTTCATGGAGATTCATGGAGATTTATGGAGGTTCATTGAGAAGATTAATGGAGACTCATACAGGAGATTCATGGAGGAGATTCATGGAGATTCATGGAGATTCATGGAGATTCATGGAGATTCATGGACATTCATGGAGATTCATGGAGATTTATGGAGGTTCATGGAGGAGATTCATGGAGATTCATGGAGATTCATGGAGGAGATTCATGGAGATTCATACAGGAGATTCATCGAGGAGATTCATGGAGATTCGTGGAGATTCATGGAGGAGGTTCATGGAGATTCATGGAGATTCATGGAGATTCATACAGGAGATTCATGGAGGAGATTCATGGAGATTCGTGGAGATTCATGGAGATTCATGGAGATTCATGGAGATTCATACAGGAGATTCATCGAGGAGAGTCATGGAGATTCGTGGACATTCATGGAGATTCATGGAGATTCATGGAGATTCGTGGAGATTCATGGAAATTTTTGGAGGCTCATGGAGGAGATTAATGGAGATTCATGGACATTCATGGAAATTCGTGGAGATTCATACAGGAGATTCATGGAGGAGGTTCATGGAGGTTCATGGAGATTCATGGAGATTCATACAGGAGATTCATGGAGGAGATTCATCGAGGAGATTCATGGAGATTCGTGGACATTCATGGAGATTCATGGAGATTCATGGAGATTCGTGGAGATTCATGGAGGAGGTTCATGGAGATTCATGGAGATTCATACAGGAGATTCATACAGGAGATTCATGGAGATTCGTCGAGATTCATGGAGATTCATGGAGATTCATGGAGATTTATGGAAGTTCATGGAGGAGATTCATGGAGATTCATGGAGATTCATGGAGGAGATTCATGGAGATTCATACAGGAGATTCATCGAGAAGATTCATGGAGATTCGTGGACATTCATGGAGATTCATGGAGATTCGTGGAGGTTCATGGAAATTTTTGGAGGCTCATGGAGGAGATTAATAGAGATGCATGGAGATTCATGGAAATTCATGGAGATTCATGCAGGAGAATCATGGAGATTCATGGAGATTCATGGAAATTCATGGAGATTTATGGAGGTACATGGAGGAGATTCATGGAGATTCATGGAGATTCATAGAGGAGATTCATGGAGATTCATACAGGAGATTCATGGAGGAGATTCATGGAGATTCGTGGAGATTCATGGAGATTCATGGAGATTCATGGAGATTCATGGAGATTCATGGAGATTTACGGAGGTTCATGGAGGAGATTCATGGAGATTCATGGAGATTCATGGAGGAGATTCATGGAGATTCATACAGGAGATTCATCGAGGAGATTCATGGAGATTCGTGGACATTCATGGAGATTCATGGAGATTCATGGAGATTCGTGGAGATTCATGGAAATTTTTGGAGGCTCATGGAGGAGATTAATGGAGATGCATGGAGATTCATGGAAATTCATGGAGATTCATGGAGGAAATTCATGGAGATTCATACAGGAGATTCATACAGGAGGTTCATGGAGGGGATTCATTTAGATTCATGGAGATTCATGGAGATTCATGGATATTAATGGAGATTCATGGAGGAGATTCATGGAGATTCATACAGGAGATTCATGGAAATTCATGGAGATTCATGGAGATTCATGGAGTTTCATGGAGATACATGGAGATTCATGGAGGAGGTTCATGGAGATTCATGGAGATTTATGGAGGTTCATTGAGGAGATTAATGGAGACTCATGGAGATTCATGGAGGAGATTCATGGAGATTCATACAGGAGGTTCATGGAGAGGATTCATTTAGATTCATGGAGATTCATGGAGGAGGTTGATGGATATTTATAGAGAAAATTCATGGAGATTCATGGAGATTCATGGAGGAGGTTCATGGAGATTCATGGAGATTCATGGAGATTCATGGAGATTCATGGAGATTTATGGAGATTCATGGAGGACATTCATGGAGATTCATGGAGATTCATGGAGATTCATGGAGATTCATGGAGATTCATGGAGATTCATGGAGGAGATTCATGGAGATTTATGGAGATTCATGGAGACTCATGGAGATTAATGGAAATTCATGGAGATTCACCGAGATTCATGCAGATACATGGACAAGGTTCATGGATAGGGTTAGACTAGATTGATGGAGATTCATGGAGATTCATCGAGGAGATTCATGTAGATTCGTGGAGATTCATGGAGATTCATGGAGATTCATGGAGATTTATGGAGGTGCATGGAGGAGATTCATGGAGATTCATGGAGATTCATGGAGGAGATTCATGGAGATTCATACAGGAGATTCATCGAGGAGATTCATGGAGATTCGTGGAGATTCATGGAGATTCATGGAGACTCATGGAGATTCATGGAGATTTATGCAGGAGATTCATGGAGATTCATGGAGATTCATGGAGGAGATTCATGGAGATTCATGGAGATTCATGGAGATTCGTGGAGATTCATACAGGAGATCCATGGAGATTCATGGAGATTCATGGAGGAGATTCATGGAGATTCATGGAGATTCATGGAAATTCATGGAGATTCATGGAGGAGATTCATGGAGATTCATACATGAGATTCATGGAGGAGGTTCATGGAGGTTCATGGAGATTCGTGGAGATTCATACAGGAGATTCATGGAGGAGATTCATCGAGGAGATTCATGGAGATTCGTGGACATTCATGGAGATTCATGGAGATTCATGGAGATTCGTGGAGATTCATGGAGATTCATACAGGAGATTCATGGAGGAGATTCATCGAGGAGATTCATGGAGATTCGTGGACTTTCATGGAGATTCATGGAGATTCATGGAGATTCGTGGAGATTCATGGAAATTTTTGGAGGCTCATGGAGGAGATTAATGTGAGATTCATGGAGATTCATGGAAATTCATGGAGATTCATGGAGGAAATTCATGGAGATTCATGGAGGAAATTCATGGAGATTCATACAGGAGGTTCATGGAGGGGATTCATTTAGATTCATGGAGATTCATGGAGATTCATGGAGATTCATGGAGATTCATTGAGGAGATTCATGGAGATTCATACAGGAGATTCATGGAAATTCATGGAGATTCATGGAGATTCATGGAGTTTCATGGAGATACATGGAGATTCATGGAGGAGGTTCATGGAGATTCATGGAGATTCATAGAGGAGGTTCATGGAGAGGATTCATTTAGATTCATGGAGATTCACGGAGATTCATGGAGATTTATGGAGATTCATGGAGGACATTCATGGAGATTCATGGAGATTCATGGAGATTCATGGAGATTCATGGAGATTCATGGAGATTCATGGAGATTTATGGAGATTCATGGAGACTCATGGAGATTAATGGAAATTCATGGAGATTCACCGAGATTCATGCAGATACATGGACAAGGTTCATGGATAGGGTTAGACTAGATTGATGGAGATTCATGGAGATTCATCGAGGAGATTCATGTAGATTCGTGGAGATTCATGGAGATTCATGGAGATTCATGGAGATTTATGGAGGTGCATGGAGGAGATTCATGGAGATTCATGGAGATTCATGGAGGAGATTCATGGAGATTCATACAGGAGATTCATCGAGGAGATTCATGGAGATTCGTGGAGATTCATGGAGATTCATGGAGACTCATGGAGATTCATGGAGATTTATGCAGGAGATTCATGGAGATTCATGGAGATTCATGGAGGAGATTCATGGAGATTCATGGAGATTCATGGAGATTCGTGGAGATTCATACAGGAGATCCATGGAGATTCATGGAGATTCATGGAGGAGATTCATGGAGATTCATGGAGATTCGTGGAGATTCATACAGGAGATCCATGGAGATTCATGGAGGAGATTCATGGAGATTCATGGAGATTCATGGAGATTCGTGGAGATTCATACAGGAGATCCATGGAGATTCATGGAGATTCATTGAGATTCACTGAGATTCATGGCGATTCATGGAGATTCATGGAGCTTCATACAGGAGATTCATGGAGGAGATTCATGGAGATTCGTGGAGATTCATGGATATTCATGGAGATTCATGGAGATTCATGGAGATTCATGGAGATTCATGGAGATTTATGGAGGTGCATGGAGGAGATTCATGGAGATTCATACAGGAGATTCATCGAGGAGATTCATGGAGATTCGTGGAGATTCATGGAGATTCATGGAGATTCATGGAGATTCATGGAGATTCATGGAGATTCATGGAGATTTATGCAGGAGATTCATGGAGATTCATACAGGAGATTCATGGAGGAGGTTCATGGAGGTTCATGGAGATTCGTGGAGATTCGTGGAGATTCATGGAGATTTATGGAGATTCATGGAGGACATTCATGGAGATTCATGGAGATTCATGGAGGAGGTTCATGGAGGTTCATGGAGATTCATGGAGATTCATACAGGAGATTCATGGAGGAGATTCATCGAGGAGATTCATGGAGATTCATGGAGGAGATTCATGGAGATTTATGGAGATTCATTGGGAGATTCATGGAGATTCATGGAGATTAATGGACGATGTTCGTGGATATGTATAGAGGAGATTCATGGACATTCGTGGAGATTTATGGAGGAGGTTCATGGAGATTAATGGAGATTCATGGAGATTCATGGAGATTCATGCAGATTCATGGAGGAGATTCATTGAGATTCATGGAGATTCATGGAAGAGGTTCATGGATATTTATAGAGAAAATTCATGGAGATTCATGGAGATTCGTGGAGATTCATACAGGAGATCCATGGAGATTCATGGAGGAGATTCATGGAGATTCATGGAGATTCATGGAGATTCGTGGAGATTCATACAGGAGATCCATGGAGATTCATGGAGATTCATGGAGATTCACTGAGATTCATGGCGATTCATGGAGATTCATGGAGCTTCATACAGGAGATTCATGGAGGAGATTCATGGAGATTCGTGGAGATTCATGGAGATTCATGGAGATTCATGGAGATTCATGGAGATTCATGGAGATTCATGGAGATTCATGGAGATTTATGGAGGTGCATGGAGGAGATTCATGGAGATTCATACAGGAGATTCATCGAGGAGTTCATGGAGATTCGTGGAGATTCATGGAGATTCATGGAGATTCATGGAGATTCATGGAGATTCATGGAGATTTATGCAGGAGATTCATGGAGATTCATGGAGATTCATGGAGGAGATTCATGGAGATTCATGGAGATTCATGGAGATTCGTGGAGATTCATACAGGAGATCCATGGAGATTCATGGAGATTCATTGAGGAGATTCATGGAGATTCATGGAGATTCATGGAGATTCGTGGAGATTCATACAGGAGATCCATGGAGATTCATGGAGATTCATGGAGGAGATTCATGGAGATTCATGGAGATTCGTGGAGATTCATACAGGAGATCCATGGAGATTCATGGAGGAGATTCATGGAGATTCATGGAGATTCATGGAGATTCGTGGAGATTCATACAGGAGATCCATGGAGATTCATGGAGATTCATTGAGATTCACAGAGATTCATGGCGATTCATGGAGATTCATGGAGCTTCATACAGGAGATTCATGGAGGAGATTCATGGAGATTCGTGGAGATTCATGGAGATTCATGGAGATTCATGGAGATTCATGGAGATTCATGGAGATTCATGGAGATTTATGGAGGTGCATGGAGGAGATTCATGGAGATTCATACAGGAGATTCATCGAGGAGATTCATGGAGATTCGTGGAGATTCATGGAGATTCATGGAGATTCATGGAGATTCATGGAGATTCATGGAGATTCATGGAGATTTATGCAGGAGATTCATGGAGATTCATACAGGAGATTCATGGAGGAGGTTCATGGAGGTTCATGGAGATTCGTGGAGATTCGTGGAGATTCATGGAGATTTATGGAGATTCATGGAGGACATTCATGGAGATCCATGGAGATTCATGGAGGAGGTTCATGGAGGTTCATGGAGATTCATGGAGATTCATACAGGAGATTCATGGAGGAGATTCATCGAGGAGATTCATGGAGATTCATGGAGGAGATTCATGGAGATTTATGGAGATTCATTGGGAGATTCATGGAGATTCATGGAGATTAATGGACGATGTTCGTGGATATGTATAGAGGAGATTCATGGACATTCGTGGAGATTTATGGAGGAGGTTCATGGAGATTAATGGAGATTCATGGAGATTCATGGAGATTCATGCAGATTCATGGAGGAGATTCATTGAGATTCATGGAGATTCATGGAAGAGGTTCATGGATATTTATAGAGAAAATTCATGGAGATTCATGGAGATTCGTGGAGATTCATACAGGAGATCCATGGAGATTCATGGAGGAGATTCATGGAGATTCATGGAGATTCATGGAGATTCGTGGAGATTCATACAGGAGATCCATGGAGATTCATGGAGATTCATGGAGATTCACTGAGATTCATGGCGATTCATGGAGATTCATGGAGCTTCATACAGGAGATTCATGGAGGAGATTCATGGAGATTCGTGGAGATTCATGGAGATTCATGGAGATTCATGGAGATTCATGGAGATTCATGGAGATTCATGGAGATTCATGGAGATTTATGGAGGTGCATGGAGGAGATTCATGGAGATTCATACAGGAGATTCATCGAGGAGTTCATGGAGATTCGTGGAGATTCATGGAGATTCATGGAGATTCATGGAGATTCATGGAGATTCATGGAGATTTATGCAGGAGATTCATGGAGATTCATGGAGATTCATGGAGGAGATTCATGGAGATTCATGGAGATTCATGGAGATTCATGGAGATTCATTGAGGAGATTCATGGAGATTCATTGAGGAGATTCATGGAGATGCATACAGGAGATTCATGGAGATTCATGGAGATTCATACAGGAGATTCATGGAGATTCACGGAGATTCATGGAGATTCATGGACAAGGTTCATTGATAGGGTTAGACTAGATTGATGGAGATTCATGGAGATTTATGGAGGAGGTTCATGGAGATTCTGGAGATTAATGGACGATGTTCG
The DNA here is from genome assembly GCA_963971365.1 of Lasioglossum villosulum. Classification (NCBI taxonomy): domain Eukaryota; kingdom Metazoa; phylum Arthropoda; class Insecta; order Hymenoptera; family Halictidae; genus Lasioglossum; species Lasioglossum villosulum. The sequence goes on from CAXARU010000054.1 coordinate 789,342, forward strand.
TGGATATGTATAGAGGAGATTCATGGACATTCGTGGAGATTTATGGAGGAGGTTCATGGAGATTAATGGAGATTCATGGAGATTCATGGAGATTCATGCAGATTCATGGAGGAGATTCATTGAGATTCATGGAGATTCATGGAAGAGGTTCATGGATATTTATAGAGAAAATTCATGGAGATTCATGGAGATTCGTGGAGATTCATACAGGAGATCCATGGAGATTCATGGAGGAGATTCATGGAGATTCATGGAGATTCATGGAGATTCGTGGAGATTCATACAGGAGATCCATGGAGATTCATGGAGATTCATGGAGATTCACTGAGATTCATGGCGATTCATGGAGATTCATGGAGCTTCATACAGGAGATTCATGGAGGAGATTCATGGAGATTCGTGGAGATTCATGGAGATTCATGGAGATTCATGGAGATTCATGGAGATTCATGGAGATTCATGGAGATTCATGGAGATTTATGGAGGTGCATGGAGGAGATTCATGGAGATTCATACAGGAGATTCATCGAGGAGTTCATGGAGATTCGTGGAGATTCATGGAGATTCATGGAGATTCATGGAGATTCATGGAGATTCATGGAGATTTATGCAGGAGATTCATGGAGATTCATGGAGATTCATGGAGGAGATTCATGGAGATTCATGGAGATTCATGGAGATTCGTGGAGATTCATACAGGAGATCCATGGAGATTCATGGAGATTCATTGAGGAGATTCATGGAGATTCATGGAGATTCATGGAGATTCGTGGAGATTCATACAGGAGATCCATGGAGATTCATGGAGATTCATGGAGGAGATTCATGGAGATTCATGGAGATTCGTGGAGATTCATACAGGAGATCCATGGAGATTCATGGAGGAGATTCATGGAGATTCATGGAGATTCATGGAGATTCGTGGAGATTCATACAGGAGATCCATGGAGATTCATGGAGATTCATTGAGATTCACTGAGATTCATGGCGATTCATGGAGATTCATGGAGCTTCATACAGGAGATTCATGGAGGAGATTCATGGAGATTCGTGGAGATTCATGGAGATTCATGGAGATTCATGGAGATTCATGGAGATTCATGGAGATTCATGGAGATTTATGGAGGTGCATGGAGGAGATTCATGGAGATTCATACAGGAGATTCATCGAGGAGATTCATGGAGATTCGTGGAGATTCATGGAGATTCATGGAGATTCATGGAGATTCATGGAGATTCATGGAGATTCATGGAGATTTATGCAGGAGATTCATGGAGATTCATACAGGAGATTCATGGAGGAGGTTCATGGAGGTTCATGGAGATTCGTGGAGATTCGTGGAGATTCATGGAGATTTATGGAGATTCATGGAGGACATTCATGGAGATTCATGGAGATTCATGGAGGAGGTTCATGGAGGTTCATGGAGATTCATGGAGATTCATACAGGAGATTCATGGAGGAGATTCATCGAGGAGATTCATGGAGATTCATGGAGGAGATTCATGGAGATTTATGGAGATTCATTGGGAGATTCATGGAGATTCATGGAGATTAATGGACGATGTTCGTGGATATGTATAGAGGAGATTCATGGACATTCGTGGAGATTTATGGAGGAGGTTCATGGAGATTAATGGAGATTCATGGAGATTCATGGAGATTCATGCAGATTCATGGAGGAGATTCATTGAGATTCATGGAGATTCATGGAAGAGGTTCATGGATATTTATAGAGAAAATTCATGGAGATTCATGGAGATTCGTGGAGATTCATACAGGAGATCCATGGAGATTCATGGAGGAGATTCATGGAGATTCATGGAGATTCATGGAGATTCGTGGAGATTCATACAGGAGATCCATGGAGATTCATGGAGATTCATGGAGATTCACTGAGATTCATGGCGATTCATGGAGATTCATGGAGCTTCATACAGGAGATTCATGGAGGAGATTCATGGAGATTCGTGGAGATTCATGGAGATTCATGGAGATTCATGGAGATTCATGGAGATTCATGGAGATTCATGGAGATTCATGGAGATTTATGGAGGTGCATGGAGGAGATTCATGGAGATTCATACAGGAGATTCATCGAGGAGTTCATGGAGATTCGTGGAGATTCATGGAGATTCATGGAGATTCATTGAGGAGATTCATGGAGATTCATTGAGGAGATTCATGGAGATGCATACAGGAGATTCATGGAGATTCATGGAGATTCATACAGGAGATTCATGGAGATTCACGGAGATTCATGGAGATTCATGGACAAGGTTCATTGATAGGGTTAGACTAGATTGATGGAGATTCATGGAGATTTATGGAGGAGGTTCATGGAGATTCATGGATATTCGTGGAGATTCAAGGAGATTCACTGAGATTCATGGAGATTCGTGGAGGTTCATGGAGGAGATTCATGGAGATTCATGGAGATTCATGGAGATTAATGGAAATTCATGGAGATTCACGGAGATTCATGGAGATTCATGGACAAGGTTCATTGATAGGGTTAGACTAGATTGATGGAGATTCATGGAGATTTATGGAGGAGGTTCATGGAGATTCATGGAGATTCATGGAGATTCACGGAGATTCATGGAGATTCGTGGAGATTCATAGAGATTTATGGAGATTCGTACAGGAGATTCATGGAGAAGATTCATGGAGATTCATGGAGGTTCATGGAGATTCGTACAGGAGATTCATGGAGAAGATTCATGGAGATTCATGGAGATTCATGGAGATTCATGGAGATTCATGGAGATTCATGGAGATTCATGGAGATTTATGGAGGAGATTCATGGAGATTCATACAGGAGGTTCATGGAGAGGATTCATTTAGATTCATGGAGATTCATGGAGATTCATGGAGATTCATGGAGATTCATGGAGATTCATGGAGGAGATTCATGGAGATTCGTACAGTAGATTCATGGAGGAGATTCATGGAGATTCGTGGAGATTCATGGAGATTCATGGAGATTCATGGAGATTCATGGAGATTCATGGAGATTTATGGAGGTGCATGGAGGAGATTCATGGAGATTCATGGAGATTCATGGAGGAGATTCATGGAGATTCATGGAGATTCATGGAGATTCATGGAGGAGGTTCATGGAGATTCATGGAGATTCATGGAGATTCATGGAGGA